>CM040188.1:70501169-71101169 GCA_022606455.1 Callitettix versicolor | reverse complement strand
ATCAAAGAATTTGTATCAAATTTTGCGAAAAAAATGGAATAAAGTGTAACAAAGTATGTGAAATGTTAACAAAGGCCTACAGTGAGTCTGCTATGGGTAAAGCTAGAGTTTTAATAAAGTGGTATAAGCGTTTCCAAGAAGGCCGTGAAGACATTGAAGATAACGAACGCCCTGGACGCCCCAGCACATCAACAACCGATGAAAACATGGAAAAAGTGAAAGAAATGGTTATGAACAATCACTGAATCACAATTAGAGAGGTCACCAATGATGTTGGCATATCGATTGGATCATGTCATGACATTGTTTCCAATGTTTTGTGTATGAAACATGTGGCAGCAAAATTAGTTCCATAATTGTTGAATTTTGAACAAAAACAGCGGCGAAAGGAAGTTGCTCAGGAGTCACTAAATGAAGTCAGCGACAATGCAGAATTACTGCAACATATTATAACAGGTGACGAAACATGGGTTTATGAATATGACGTCGAAACTAAGACTCAGTCATCCCAGGGAGGCATTCTGGCTCGCCACGACCAAAAAAGGTTGAACAAGTGCGGTCGAATATGAAGGTTATGCTAGCTGTGATATTACTGGCATAGTGCATCATGAATTCCTGCCACCAGGTGAAACGGTCAATAAGGAGTACTACCTACAAGTTCAACGCCGTTTGCGTGAAGCAGTCTGAAAAAAACGCCTGGATCTGTGGAAAAACAATTCATGGCTTTTGCACCACGATAATGCATCAGCTCACACTTCATTGCATGTTCGTGAATTTTTTCCAAAAACAGGACTGTAACAATGCCCCTGCTTCCATATTCGCCAGACATGGCTCCGTGTGACTTTTTCCTATTTCCAAAAATAAAGAGAACCTTAAAGGACCGTCGTTTTACAGCCGTAGATGACATTAAAAGCGCATTGCTGAAAGAACTAAAAGCTATCTCAAAGATCGAGTTTGAGAAGTGTTTCGAGGATTGGAAGAAGTGCTGGCACAAGTCCATAATCTCCAATGGGGACTATTTTGAAGGCAACAAAATCAATTTAGAAGAATAAATAAATATTTTGTTCAAAAAATTAAAATTTTTGTTACTTTCTGAACACACCTTGTATATACATTGTACCAGACTAAAATCAGATAGCTTGCTTACTATGCACAGTATCTGTATATAATACAAATAAAACCAATCGTCCTGTTCACATGAATTAAAAGTGAAGATTCTATAAAAAGTTTGCATCTGGACAGCACTCAACCAGATGTGTAAAGGTCAATTGAGAAATTGTGTACTACTGAAGTTTGCATGACATTTCTATTTATGGTTAAACAAATGTATGAGATTTACTGTGATGACGAATTAAGAAGGATCAACAGTTAAAATATGTAAAACAATTAAGACCAATATATTTTTTTATAATAATGATGTTCAAATTCAGGTCAGCTGAAATAGTCATTAGAAACTTAATGCGTGTCATATCTCTCATTACTTATATGTTGTACTGTAAAAAAATACAAGCGGTATAGTATTACCAACAATCTGGCCAAAGCAAATAGTGTGAAAGTAAATAGTATGGATAATAGATATGAATTTAGTTGAAATATTCTAGTTATTTCCATTTATTTATTCTAAAATAAATTTTGTTATATGTCATGTATTATGTGTAAAATACACATTATCAGTATTAAATTTTATGGTTAAATTGCATGGGTTTTAGACTATTGTACCCGAAAATATTAATGGTTGACTGTAGTTTCAGTTAGCAAGTATTTGTTTAATTAATTATTATATTAACACATTATTGCAAACAAGATTGTCTTTAATTTTTTTTTTTTTTTTTTTTTTTTTTTTTTTTTTTTTAATTTTAAGGCGAAAAGCACATTGAGGCTATTGACGCCTCCCTAAATGTAAGTGTGAGTGTAAAGTGTTAAAGTCGTAAGTGTAAGTGTAGTGTTGTAAGTGTAAGTGTGTGTTAAGACTCGGGTACCGCAAGGGATGTCTAAATTCTCTCAATAGGTGCAGCTAGTTTGCAACCCCCTGCGGGGAGATTTTCTTTAATTTAATAAATATTTGTAAATTAAAATAAACTTTTAAATTCAAATATTTTGTTTAATGTTATTAATAATAAAATATTTTTGAAATGAATACATAATACACTTGGACCATTGTATTTCCCTGAAATGTATTTAATATCTTCGTGTTATGTTGTAGACAATTGAGGCCACAGAAGAGGATCATATACTTTCCACAGAAACATATCATAATATTTCACAGGAAATTGGTAATTATTTGCATAAACATTAGTATGTGTGTCACATATTTTCACTGTTGCTATTCTTGTGCATTTTTTTTTTTTTCATTTTATTTAATATCTTACGACCTGGAAGCCTATCTGTGTGTATTGGTTCAGATGACTAAATTTTAAAGATGAATTTATCAATTTTAATGAAATTTGCAATGTAGGTAATTAAAATAATAATAAAACATTTTTAATCTCTTTTTGGCCAAGTATTTACAACAGAGATAATTATGTAAAAATTAACAGAAAACAGATTTACTCAAAAATAATTCTAACGACTTTGTTCAAATTTAATTAAAAATATAATTCTTCATTATGCAGATAAAACAAAAATTTGGTTTTGGAGCTATTCACTAAACACTGAAAAATTAGTCAAATTTCTCAAATCTGCTATTAAAATTGTAAACTCAAATCTGCTCTGATTTAAATCATGTGTAAGGTTTCGCAATTTAATTTGTGTAAAAAATATGAAATTAAGAAATCCATAGTTAGGGAGTACAGTAAAACAAAACAAACATTGACTGTTTATTCTATGATTTCAACAGCATTGAGGGTGGCCTGTCTTTCCTTGTAAGTCAACATTTCACATGTGTGTGAAACCTTTGTCAATGTAGAAGTAGGCACACCATAAAATTACCTATGTAAACACAATATATGCATCTATCTAACCCATTATTAGATCTATCTACTCTACTCAAGCTGAAATAACACCTTTAACCTTTTGATATTTCCTAAAATTTCCGGTATCAGCCTGTTCTGTCATTCTGGATCTTTCTGTATAAAAACCCACACTTCCTTTGGCATGAACGACAGGCCTTCAGTATTTCCATTTTTCTGTTGTTATTGAAAATGGGTATAGAAAATGGATTCTAGAACAATTTTTCTGTTATTGAACCAAAAATAAAAATCATGTATCATGTTTACTCTTCCTTTTTATTTTAAGTATGATAATTTGTTCGAAAACACAACAACCTAAAACTTATTATAACCAATCAGCTGCTCAATGAAATTGGCTGATCGTTACGAATTAATATAAAGCAACTGATCTTTTGCTGCAACCAATATAAAAATTAAATTAATGACTTGTTTCATATATTTACATCGATAAAACTTCTTCATAGTTTCTGTAGTGTAGTGGTTATCACCTCACACGTGCAAGGTTTCCGGTGTGATCCTGAGTGGAAACGTAAGAATTTTAACTATAATTAATTTGATATGAGACACGGTGCACAAAATATAATATTATATATCAATATAAATTTGTGCACTTGCACACGCAAAATCCAACCTCACAACCAGCCCTAAAACATAATGTTAAAAATCTGGTCAGGTTTCATGTGGCTCTTAGAGCCTGTTAGAATGATAGTAAAAATGGCTGAGTAATCCCTCACAGACTCAACATTCTGTTCTGGCCATCCTAGTACCCAGAATAATGCTGAATGCTAGTCCTAGCCTCTGACATGTTTGGTTTTAAGGGCAACAATATCCAGGATCTTTATAAGAGTACTTCTGAATGCTCTTGAAGTGCAGAGACAAACCAATCTCTGTAGGTCAGCAAGTCTGTATTTTATTGTTATTATTCATACATTCGCTATCAAACATTTGTGTATATAGAAACAGTACATGATGTTTTAATAATATGGATCAACTCTTGTTATTAATTGTCTAACTGGAAACATAAACTTAGCATGTAGAACATATGCCTGGCTCTCTTTTAACATATACTAAACTACAAATGAGAGAAATTGGTACATTGCATAAATTAGCTAGGCTTTGGAAATATTCATTAGGCATTTTAATCAAGCCATTGATTTGAAATGTAATAACAATCTTAATAACACTAATCTTAATTTATTTGTAAAAGCTAAGTCAGACAAATGATATTCATGATAAAGACATAATAAACTGAAAAAATATTTTTAATTATTTCTCTGTTCTATAAAATTATAAAAATCTTTAAATATATAATGCATATAGATGGTTTGACATTTTTTAGAAATAATAGATTTATATACAGTCAACCTTGGTTATAATGCTGTTTTCATAATGTCCCCAATATTCTATATTTAGTGTACATGTATTTTAGGTTCGGTTACAACGCTTTGTGAACTCGGATACAATGCTGTCATGCTGCTGTTACAGTCCAGCCACTTAGAAAACGGCATGCGCGAGAATTTCTCGCGCATGTAGGAGAATTCCCCTCCAGCTCCCACCGACAGTTCAGTGACACAATCTGTGTCTACAAACTGTTACTACTCAGTGATAGTGAAGGAAAAGGGAGAAACTATGTGACAGATGCACAGAAACTATGGACATGACCTGTCACTCGCACATTTTTTCTCTTTGTCCCACTGGTGCGCTTAGCAGTTTTCTAGCTTCTGACCTAGAGTCACTCTCACTTGAAATACAATTTGTTTTCTATTTTTAGAATAAAGTTTGAGAATAGAAAAGGACCCTTTCTTAGAATTTTGTTACAGGCTAAAGAAACAATGTAAATTGTGTCGTTCCCGTAAAAGCGTTCTCTCTCACAGACATACACTCTGTACGCCTTAGTGGGGGAAAAACTTCAATATCACAAACCCCCAAAACAGTGTGTTGCAGGTATACATATTAGACTGGACTGTATTTAATTTCTATTAGTTTTAAATAAAATATATCTCAAAATTATGTAATGAAATAGCCATTAACTACGTATACAGTACAACGTATGCTTTTCTTTCACTACATACAGTATTTCTGCCATTTACAAACTCGTTACTGTAAAATTGGTTACAACGCTATCTCGTTTACAGCGCTCATATGCGTTTCATCTCTTCAACCGCATTATATCCGAGGACGACTGTACTTATGTATATAAATTATATTTACGTAATGTACATTCATAAATGAAATAAATGAATGGTTATTAATACTAAAGCAAATATATTTATTCAGTAAGCTATGTTTGCACAACTATTAGTGCACTGGAAAAGGTTGTTACTTGCAAATGAACCCATGAGTACATACATGTTCGATCTTGCACGTCCATGAATGCACAATTCGCAATATTCGGAAATAACAAATGGAGTACTTTTTCTTACAATCAAGACTGTATACTTTTAATTTATTAATATTATATTAATATAGTAAAATATTAAAAAATTGTACTATAATATATGTAAACATTTTATAAATTAATGTAACTCATAAAAACATAAGCATATATAGTAGTTGGTTCATTATTTTTATTGCATAAAAGTGAAGAAGTGATGTTGTTTTTATATAATAATTTAGATTTAAGGTGTAAAAGTAAGAAAGGAAAAAAATGAATAGTTTGAAAAAGTATGCGTCTATCACGAGTAAAATATTGTAATTTGCCACGCTTATGGTGTCTATTATGGGCTGCGTGTTCACCGTGTGTGCAGTTGATATTGATATTTAAAGTTATATAACTTTTTTGCTAATGCATATTTTGAACTGAAAATTTCCAAAAAATTTAGTCATATTTTATATTTTAATACTGAGGAGGTTAAAATTTGAAACTTGAAATTTTATTACTCAACTTTGTCAAGAAAACATTAGTCAAGAAATCGACTTAAAAATGTTAAAAAAGCATAATTTCTGATTGAATTTATGTAAACATTTCAGACTGGTTTCATTTTCTTTAAAAACTTCAAAGTTCATACAGTAAAATTTTGGAAAAGAAATATAGTAATAACCTGGCTTACAGTCAAAATGGACAATGGTCTAATTCACATAATGGGAAATGACCTGCATAACAGTTTAGGTTTTTTATAAAGTGCTAAACCTATAAGTTTTTTTTTCATTTTGTTAAATTATTTCTAGTAGATGTGTAATATATAGATAACATTGTGCTCTGCTACAGAAATAAACTTTGTGCTGAGTTAACACAAGCCTTTGATTGATGATGTTTGGTTTTTGTAAGGCAATCTGTTCTCAGAATGTCCCCTCCTGTTCCCTTTTCTGTCATTGTACCTAATTTTACTTAATCATCATCCCTTTTACTATGTGTTTAATTTGTTAACTGTTTAAAAATGTAAACAGGTATAATATTATCGTATTACATACTTTCAATTTTAAAATTGAACAAAACTTTGAGTGTCTTCGTGTGCAAGTTTCAAATTGTTGTTTAAATCCTGTTTTCATTTTTTCTGTGTAAATATTAATTAAATGGGTTCTAAAAGAAGTGTTTATGGTAGTGGAAGTAAAAGACAAACTTTGACTTCTGAACTAAAAAAAACTACAGTATGAACTTAAAAAATATACAGTACTGATTTGTCCTGTGTGTATATGTGTGACGTAATTACATTTGTATGAATTTAGTTAAAATAAAGTGTGACGTGTGAATTTTCTTCATTCTTCATTTTTAACATATTAATAGTGAGTACTCAATTATTTTTTCCTCCGTAACAAATTTAAATGTTTTCCATAAGTCTCTATTGTAAATGCTGACTCGCACAGACGTCTACTTATGTAACAGTTTTAGTTCTCGAACGAATTAAGACCGTTAATGGTGTTACCACTGTATTTATAATGAAATGTTATGACAAATTTTTTTGCATTTTTTCCTAAAATTTCATTTTTTACCATTTCTATTTAAAAATAAACATCTTTTTAGGATTCAGAAATTTCAAAAAACCATTCTAAAATTAGACCACATTTAGCCATTCGCCTATCGTGGTCACTTTTTCGATTTCTAAACCTCTTTTTGGCAGTTGTCCTAATTGCGTTTTTCAGTTTTTAGTTGCTTTTAAAATTACAACAGAAACAAGATTCTTCAGTATGTTAACTTGTTACAACCCAAAGTTACTTGTTATGTATGGCTGGCGTTAACCAAAAAGTCCTAATCTTCAGTAAGATGGAGCAGCAACCCACACTGTAATGTGGTTTATTTGCAGATTGTTTAGAACCTGCTGTTTCTACAGTATGTTTTTAGGTTTGTTTAGAAAAAGGTGCATTCCATATTTATTTTATGACAATTATTATGATCATTATAATCAGACAAGCCATGCTGATGAATTTGTAGCAGGTATTGATGCAAAATTTGCTATAAACAATTTGCATTTTAAACAAGGTTGTCTCTCAAATTTGTTGTTAAAAAAATAACTTTGTAATTATTGGGTAATAAATGGCATGTTCAAACTCATCTAAAAAATAATTTTGATGTCCTGTTTTTTTCTTTTTAATTATTTTTCTTTTAAAATTTTGAAATGTATCATTCGCACAACATCATTCTATATATTACACAATATTGTTTAAATAATGTGTTACAATTATTATGTAATTAAAACTGAAATCTGTTCATTTTTCAGATAACCTGTGTCCTACATCGCTAGCCAATGTCAACCAACAGAAAAGGTCTCTGATATTAAATGAAAACAGTGATTTTCCTTCAGGTGTAGAGCACCAAAAAACACATTTGGAAGTTAGTTCTGAAGAACATCCATCCAAATGTTCAGAAAGTGATTATTTAACTTCAGTTCCACATAGGTTGACAAAGCAAATGAAAAGACAATTTAAAAAAAAAATACACAAATGTTCACAATGTAATTATTCAACTTCAAAAGCAAGTAACCTTCAAAGCCACAAGAGAATACATTCTGGAGAAAAACCTTGTAAATGTTCACAATGTAATTATTCTGCTGCATTCAAAAGCAGCCTTAATAGGCACATGAAAATGCATTCTGAAGAAAAGCGAGGGCCAGGTAAAAAAAGAGGTAGAAAACCTAAAAAACAATTGCCCAAGACAATTGTTCCTCGGGCAATTGCCCCTCGCCTATTAACGCTGGACAGTATCGAACAAAACAATTATGTCCTGCAACAAAGGCCACTTGAAACAACAGTCCCCAGCCCAGTTCTGATTTTTCTTAGTAATAGTTTACCTCTATTATAAAAACAGTAAATCTTATTTACAGAAAAATATATATTTCCATTTTCTTGAGTCAAGAAATACATGGCTAGCATATATATTTTTTTTAACTGAATGTTTATCATCTCATGAATAGAGCTAAATTGGGCTTTATTCATCAGACCATGATCCATGAAAGTAGGGTTCATCGGACTGTTCCTCTATGAATTCATTCTCTGGATAACAACAGGGGACAATAGTCATTCTGTAGATTCCAGAATGTCATTGTGTGTTTGAGTGTAAGCTATGCCAGAGTATCTTTGTACATTTCAGTGTAAGCTATGCCAGAGTGTCATTGTATGTTTGGATGCAAGTTATGCTAGAATGTTATTGTACGTTTGGGTGTAAGTTATGCCAGAGTATTATTGTATGCTTGGGTGCAAGTTATGCCAGACTATTATTGTACATTTAGGTGTAAACTATGCCAGAGTATAATTGTACATTTTGGTGTTAGTTATGCCAGAGTGGCATTGTACATTTGTGTGTAAGCTATGACAGAGTGTCATTGTACATTTGGGTATAAGCTTGTCAGAATGTTATTGTACGTTTGGGTGCAAGTTATGCCAGAATGTCATTGTACATTTGGGTGTAAGCTATGCCAGACTGTTATTGTATGTTTGGGTGTAAGTTGTTTCAGAGTTATTGTACATTTGAGTGTAAGCTATGCCAGAGTGTCATTGTACATTTTGGTGTAAGTTATGCCACAGCGTTATTGTACATTTGTATTTAAGCTATGCCAGACTGTTGTTGTACATTTGGGTGCAATTTATGCCAGAGGGTTAGTGCATGTTTGTTATTTTAAGACAACAAGCACATTGAGGCTATTATCGCCTCCCTAAATGTAAGTGTGAGTGTAAAGTGTTAAAGTCGTAAGTGTGTGTTAGACTCAGGTACCGCAAGGGACATCTAAATCCTCTCAATAGGTGCAGCCAGTCTGCACCCCCTGCAGGTGGTTAGTGTATGTTTGGGTATCATTGTACATTTGGGTGTAAGCTATGTCAGAGTATTATTGTACATTTGGGTGCAAGTTATGCCAGAGGGTTATTGTACATTTGGATGTAAGCTATGTATCATTGTACATTTGGGTGTAAGCTAGATACTGCTACAACTTGAACTAGCTCTGCAGTATGCACAGTAAGTCCATTTGCCTTCCTCTTCCTTCAGATGCAGAAGTAGGAGTAAAACCATTGGCAGTGCCTCCTTTTTATTTGACCAGAAGTGAAACCTTTTGGGCAACTTCCCGCCACACTTTTTCCTCAAGGAGGGGTAGTCTCCTAAAAAGTTTTTTATAAGGGACTTAATATACGAAGTGTAGCTATTAAATAATGAGACTGACATTGTAAAAAATTTTATTTTCATTTTATACATAATTACTTATTATCACCTTCAATATACACCCATTCTCTATCCTTACAACGCTCCATGCGAATTTTCCATTGTTGGAAACAGTGCTGGAAGTCATCTTCTGTCAGCTCCTTCAGGACTCTTGCCGCTTTCACTTTTACAGCTTCCACGGACTCAAATCTCGTCCCTTTTAATTCAGATTTCACCTTAGGAAACAGATAGAAGTCACATGGTGCAAGGTCTGGTGAGTAAGGTGGATGTTCTAACACTGGGATGCTGTACTTGGCCAGGAACCTCTTGATAGATAACGCAGAATGAGCTGGCACATTGTCATGGTGGAAAACCCATGATTTGTCCTTCCACATTTCGGGTCGTTTTTTTCCTTAATCTTTCAAGTAGTTTAATCAAGTACCTCAAGGTAGTAATATTGATTAATTGTTTGACCTTCAGGAACCCAGTGAAGGTACACAATCCCATGAATATCGAAAAAAACAATCATCATTGCTTTAAATTTTGACTTGCTGATTCTTGACTTGCTTTTTGGCTCTCGGTGAAGTTGGGCTCTTCCAATGCATGGATTGGCACTTTGTTTCCAGATCATATGTAAAAAACCACGATTCATCACATGTTATTATCCTTTCCAATAAATTTGGGTCATTTTCAATGGCATCCAAAGTGTCAATACAAACATTTTTGCGAGCTGCTTGTTGTTCAAATGTGAGAATTTTTGGCACCATTTTGCACACACTTTTCACATGTTCAAATTGTCATGTAAAATTTGCTGTACACATTCTTTATCAATGCCTACAGTTTCACCAATTGCACGAATACTTAATCGATGGTCAGACCGAATCAAATTAGCAACTTTTTTTGACATTGTCATCCATTTTTGACGTTGAAGGGCAACCTGGCCTCGAATCATCTTCAGCATCTTGTCGGCCATCTTGAAAACGCTTAAACCATTCAAAAACACGTGCCTGCAATAAATATTCACTGCCATACACTTCTTTCAGTAAATTATAAGTTTCAGTAGCAGTTTTTCCAAGTTTGAAGTGAAATTTAACAACAATTCGTTGCTCTGTTATTACACTAACCATTTTTTCCGGCAAAACAACAACACTAATGGAAATTAAGGTTATGACTAAATGGTGTTGGTTACACAAACGAGACTAAATGCATTCTGAAGAGAAAGCTTCACACTAAACAGCTGTCAGTCAATGGAGGTTGGCGCATGCGCACTTGTTCCGCTGCAGTGTTAGTCTCGTTATTTAATAGCCACACCTCATATTTTGGCCTCCAAGTTTCCTTGTATGTTCTTGTATAAATTTAGCGCCATTTTTGAAGTCAACGTCTGTGCACTGACATTGGCTTCTAAGTTGTCTAATTCTAGTAAACTTAGAGTGGTCATCATGGTTGGAAAGCCAACTGCACCATAATTGTTTGCCAACTATTTTACAGTTGATGAGTGAGAATAATATGAGCTAGATGCAATGTTCAGATCATTAAGCCCCTCCCCGACTATATCGTGTAAATTAAAATCTGTTTACACTTTAAAAAACAAAAAATACTTGAAAAAGTTAAAATTATACTTTTAGAAAGTTAAGGAGACAAGTGTTTTATATATATAATTGTAAAAAAAAATAAACTTATTGTGGAAACATTCTGTTCACTTTTAATTTGAAATAAAGATTTTTATGGTTTGTAATTAAATCGAAAAAAACATTTTTGATATTGAATTTGATTTGATATTTCAAATTTTATATTGAAACTCTCAGTAGGCTATTCAGTTATAATCAAAGAATGTATCTAAGGTAGCTGTGACTGCATGAAATTGTTCTTTCAGTAAAAATAGTAAAAAGAGTGTAACCAGTCTTGTCTTCTTTCCTTATTTTTCTTACTCTTATCATACATGCAGCCTTATTCTGATGCATGTATGATGCAGTTCCATTGAAATCAATCCAAAGTTTTCCAAAATTATGTTGACAAACAACCAATGTTCGATTGATCATTTGGTTGTATATTTCATGCACTTCACTATTTACAATTTTTTACAATATTGTGATCAATCAAATTCAAAAATTACAGTGGTGTTCTGTATGACTGTTTTAATCACAAAATGGAATTTGTTGCCTGAAAAAATCAATAATTTTATGTCATGTTGTTACTATGCTGAATAAAAAAATGTACACAAAACGAATAGTTGTACTCAATGATTTCATCATCAGACATTTTCATGAGGTGAAATATTTTAACTTTGAAGATATTTTTACTAAAGCTTGTACAAATTGGTGTCTGTCTTTGTTCAAGAAGCACTGATACCTCTCCACTCATCCTCCTTGTACAGTTATCTCAATATAAACTATATCAAAAAGTCAGAAACTAATGCTAATTATTATGTTGTTAATGTTCATATATGTGCATAAGCATAGTTTCTTCACATTTTCTTGAGAAAACACAATTAGTTGTGGTGCACATCCCTGCTTGACATGATATTCAGTTACAAGTTACGGCCTACCATTAAAGCACGTTCCAGAGTTCACAGAAGCAACAGAGTTCAGTGTGTTACATCATCTTATTTTTAAGTTGTTTGGGTGTTTTTTTTTTTAGATATATGACTAGGTTTTGGTCCCAAGGGGTGTTTGGCATCAGTCATTGACTAACAGGGCGAAAGCATATTGTAGGCTGAGTGTTGGTCAATTTTTGGTTTATCTAACATAGTGTATTGTCCTATTATGATTTCTTGTGTAAAAGTATGCTTAATCAAAGCTGGTTCCCCATGGTAACTATCTTGGGGGTGCAACAATACAAAGAACCGCAGCCCTGTAGAAAGTAGTAAGCAAATTTAAGTTGTACTACCATTAGGGCTTTGTCCCTTGTTTCACATTTTTCGGTCGATGCACATTTTAAGTTAGATGTCTGCCTGATAGTTAATTTCATTATTAGCTTATTGCAAGAAATATATTCTTTTGTAACGTGTGTACAGCTCTCCAGGATTAGATATCAAGTTAAACTAGACACGTTTTTTGTTTGTGCATTACAGTATGTATCTTAGTTCAATTACAGAATTAGCAATAAAACATTTGATCATTACCAACTTCTGTTGAATCCCTTAATGTATGTGAAATAATTACCGAACTGGTTTTGCTAGGTTGGTAGGGATTAGTGGCTGTAACATTTTGTATTTTTGTCTTCATTTTCATTAAAGTTCAAATATACAACTGTACATTATATATTTTTCTAGTAACCTTCTGTTTTTATTATCCATACTTGATGCTAATTATAACTAGGAATCAACTTTATAACTAATAGTAATGATAAAGCAATGGCAGTTACTGTGACAAACTAAGAACCTTGAGGTGTGCAGTTTGGAGACGGAGCACACTGATTACTGTGCCCGTATGTGTATTGCAGAGGCTACTGTACTGTACTACTTACACTGCCAGTCTGTACATCATCACACATATAAGAAATCAGTATTTCCTTGGTCAGCAAATTTTACTGGTAATAGTGGAATACATATTTGAAGAATTAATGCAAGTATCGCAGCACTTTGCAAACTAAAAATAACTATGGTTATTATAATAGTGTGACCACCAGATCTGACCAATCGTGTGTTCGAGCATATTGTTAGTGGGCAGCAGATCTGGTCTAACAACCTAAAAGGGAATTATTCAACCAAATACAATGTCCGACTGCAAAGGGGTGCATATGTATTAGGGATACATTTATTTGTCATCATATTCAGTGATAGACACTTTAATAACTAGACAGAATATTCCACGATTCTTGTCTAAAATTTATTGTTAATTCATTATAGGTGTCATCAGTTTGTTAAAGTTATAGAAACTGAGACCGTAAATACAAATATTAAATTTTAAAACAATTGAGGCAAATAGATTCTGAATATAGTTAGCATATATTATCAACTATCCTCATAAAATCATATTTTAATCAGTTTTTCAAGAAAGGTGTCAAACATCAAATTTAATGAAACAGTTCAAAAACACAATTGTTTTTGTAAATGCGCAAGACAAGACCGAATGAAGCAAGGTTTCTTTCAACTTGAATGGTAACATTTAGTTTGTCTGTCTGTTATACAGTTTTAGCCAAACACATTGTTTTGAAATCTAGTGCTATGGTATCTTGTATAAATCCTGAACAACGTGTATAACATTTTTCTCTTTCACTTCCGTTTCAAGATGGCGGCGTCTGATTTCTGATGAGTATACAGTTTTAGCCAAACACACCGACTTGATTCTTTTGAAATTTAGTGCAAAAATTCCTTGTATAGAGCCTAAACAACATATGTGTAAGATTTTTCCTATTCACTTCCTTTCTAAGATGACGGCCTCTGATTTAACGAAGACAAATAAACACATTGACCGTTTTGAAATTTGTAATAAAGGTACTTTGTATAAAGGCCTAAATGCCATATGTATAAGATTTTCCCCATTCATTTCCATTTCAAGATGACCTCTGATTTAATGATAACAAATGTATGCAGTTTTGGCTATACACACTGATCGATTGTTTTGACATGTGGAGCAAAAGTATCTTGTATCAGGCCTGAACAACATGTGTAAGATCTGTTCTCATTCACTTATGTTTTAAGATAGCAGCCGCTGATTTAATGATGACACGTGGTTTGCTGGTTGTTTCTCCTGTAGTACTGGCTAAATGGCAAGACCTATAGTAATACTGACCGCTTCATGGAGAAAGAGCATAAAATAACCAATAATATTTTCCCTAAATATTACGGTTGCCAGTTAAATTGGCGGAAAATGTTATAAGTACTGTTGCACAGTGGTGGCCAAACATTTATAAGAATATACTGCAAGGTCTACTGTTCCTTGAACTACTACTATATTTATAATATTACGTAGTAAATCATTCATAACAAACCCAGTTTTGGGATGGCAGGTAATAAAAACCAAAGGTGTATTTGGGTAAAAAAAAATAAACACCAAGTGTCCCCAAAAATTTATCTTTTAGAATTAAATTTTACATCACACATAAACATTAGGGCTTCAGGCCATTACATTTCTTCGTTAAGTGAAAGTACACACAAATTAATTATACAAGTATATTTACCTTAATTAGCTATGGCATAACAATAATTACAGCTGTAATTATTATTTATATAAGTTATGTACATTGACATACATGTATATATATGTATAATTCCCATAGCTTGTATAGTCCATTTATATCTGACTTAAGTACCCTTCCATAACTTTATAAAAACAAAACTGTAGTTTTTTTTTTAACTAGACAACTGTAAAAATTGATTTTTCCTTTTAAAAAAAAAATAGCTGATATGTGAATACAGGTTATGAAAATATATATTGAAGCAGCTTAATATTTCAGATTTAATTTTGTAATTATATACTGACTCATTCTGAAGCATCTTCCTACAAATTTTTTTTTTTTAGATACTGCTTTCTGCACCACATTAATTATGGATCCACAGCGATAATAACCTTTATGGTTTCTTGCCAGAAAAAAAATTAATTATGGGTTAAATAGCCAATATTTAATTTTTAAACTTTATAATTTCAACCACCATCTATCTATTATTATTATTTAGCACAGTAACAAGTCTACTGTAAACCATTAAAAAGAAAATTCTTTCATCCTGAGGATATCAGTAGTTTTGGTACAAGTTTGTTCTTATAACCGAGTTTGAGTGAGACATGCTAAATTTATTATATGGAAAACTTTAATTTAAAACGGGTTTTTAAAAAATTTTATTATTAATATATTTACCAAAACGAAGACCTAAATGTTAGTTCAAATTAGCAGATCCATATTAACTATGTAAAAATAATTAATGGTTCTAATCAAGAACTTTTATATCAAATGTGAAAATATAAATTTGTTCTTAATGTTCAACAACTGCTGTTTATTCGAAAATAAACACAAATAAAAATTGAAAAATATTTTGTTTTGTACTCATGTGATTACTAGAACATAAAAGCCTATAAAAAATTAAGTAATTTTATAAAGTACTTTCCTAAAAAATTAAAACATTTTCACCAAGAATAGGTGTAATTTTTCAGTAACAATTATTATTTTACATACACATTCATACATACATTAATTAGTATACATTATTTCAGATCTCTGACTGCCTTAGGTTTGGCTGTACATCGCAAACACATAAAAACTAATTTCCTTTTATTAATAAAATTAGAATATTTTTTAAGTAAATTATTTTAAACACAAATTATGTTTAAATTTCGAAATTTAACTTTTGATGTATTGGAAAATCATCATAATCCCATCCCTTAATAAGTAGATTCAATATATTTATTCACAACTTGTATAAATGCACACAATTTATTAAAAGTATTAATGCAATTATAAATAACATAAAAACTTAGATCCCATTATAATAAATGAAGTGCCACCTAAACTCCAATCATACGTCAGATATATACCTTCCAATAACTTTTTCTTAAAACACAGCCAATAAGGGAATAGCCTATCCAGACGGCTGAAAAAAACTGTAATTCAAAATGTAGAGGGACATCAAAAAAATGCTGGGATTTCGATTAAGCGCATCAAAACACTGTAAAAAATAATTTAATAGTTTTAGCTTTAAAATTTACAGGAATCAAAGTTGCAGGCCCTACAAAGTTTCATTGCAAGCCCCATTTGTTGCTCTGCTGACTGTTTTATGAATGCCAGAATTTCAAACAACTATTGAAATTTTTCATGATATAAAATTTATCTTTTATCATAAGTGATTACTTTTGTTTGGTGTTCTGCGGGAGGTGAAATACGAGAAGTGACCTTGGTGCAGAACATCAGCACAATGATTTATCACTGTCAAAGCCAGTAAGAAAATATGGCATGGATTTACTTATTAGGCCCTTTTTTCTCTGAAAGAACAATCACTACAGGTATTATTTACCTGAACACGCCAGAATAGTTAGTATTCCATCAAATCAAAGAAATGGGACAGATTGGACGAATCACTTTTATGTTACAAAAAAGTGTTACACAGTCAGGTAATAATAATGGTAGAACCTGTTATTAATACATTATAATGGTATACTTTAACCATTGTGTTGCAACACATAGTTTTCAACAACCGATTTCCAATCTTACTCCTTTAGAAGAATATTTCTGCTGCCATCGCAACTGGAACAAAAGATTCAATATTTTATGACTCGAAAATGAGTATTGCTTAGCAAATATGTTAACATTCAAAGCTGTTGCATACAATTTGTATTCTTTCTGTAAATTTTAAATTTAAAACCATTAAATATTCTTCTTAGACTTTTTTAATGTAGTGCTTAAGTCAAAAATCTCGGTTTTCTTTTCTTTGACCCTGTATTACATAAAAATTTAGTTTTAAATGTAACAAATAAATACAGAAATAACAAGAAATAAATTTTTAAAGAGATTAACAGTGATACTTTGTACAAATGTTTGATTTTCAATTGTGAAATTTACTTTATGAATGGCTCCCTAAATATATTAATGCACTTATTTTTAATATGTTATTTGTTTTCAAGAATATTTAAAGTTGATATTTGTAAAAAAAAAAACTGTAAACTTTTTGTGAAAATTTCATGGATTCACAGTATGTAGTATAATTTAATTTTATCGTGTTCAATAGCCACTGCAATATCTTCTCCGCAAGATTTATGTGACTATTGTATAAGCACAGGTATATCAACACTAATAATAACTGGACAATAAATTCAAAATGCTTTTTCTTCTAGCATTTTTATTCTTGTTTAATACAAAGGTCATAAAATTTTCTTTTACTATCATGGCAATAAAAGATGTACCAATATAAAAATAACAAAATAAAATCAGCACCCACCTCAAAAATTTAAGTAAAAAGTTGTTTGTCAAAAAAGTATACATTTACTGAAGTTAAAATTTCTCCAATTTTTGTACACTTTCTATCTATTAATGAAAATCTCATAGCAAGCATGCCTCTCACATTAACATTGATTTTTTTATTGAATTTTTATTTTTTTTTAAAATTTTTGTTTTCACTCAAATATGTTGACTTTTTTAAAAGGGAACCATTCTTTAATGACTTTATTGATAAAATACATATATAATATTAAATTCAACATAAATAAATACATTACATCTATAAAATTTACAACTGGAATGATACACTTATCATATAATAGGTAATATAACTTTCTTATTTTGTATTTCAGATTATTTGTTTAAAACGTAGTAATAAAAATAAAATTTTAAATGGCAATATTTGTTTTTTCATTCAATTGGAAAAGAAATCTATTCTAAATTCATACTTATTGATTGTTTTGTACTTCCGCGTGAATGAGATGTGTGTCAACAGAAACTGAACAGGCAGTGTTTAGAAATATTGATGCAAATGTGACAACTGCGTAATGTTTCTTTAATTATTTATCTAGTTAACAACATATGGCACAAAATATACCTGAATTGTTATCAACTCAGTTCTAGAACCCACCCTGGAGCATGCAACAATGGTACAATATACATCTAACATGCATTAACTTAACAACAGTAAAGAAGAAGAAAACATTGTTAATATGTGATACTAATAAAAATATTTCATACAGTACATGTGATTAGTTTAGGAACCTATATCTGTGATGTATATGATTATAATACATTTAAAATGTTTTATGATAATACACAATTCAGACAATATTTTTTTGTTTATTTTGTTCATCTAATTTTTACTGAACCACAAGTTTTAAACAACAATTGAAACACTGATTAACTGTTAACCTAACCTAGCCTATATTACATTGTAGAGCAATAAACAATTCCATTTAATAAGTTTACATTCAGATTATTGTTTCTAAGATGAGTACCTAGTTTTTTTTGTATTCTACTTGGTAATTTTATATTATGTAAATTATAACTATGGCAAGAAAACAATTACAACTTTCTAAATTATTGTCACAAATAAAAAATATGACAGTTCAATACTTCCCACAATCCAACGTCTATTTTAGTGATCCAATCAAATAAAACTTTAAATCATATTACTGAAAAATTCAATGTACTATAATTTTGTCTGAATACGACGAAGGATGATTAATAAGGTAACATGGTTATGACCACTCTTCATAATATATTTTAATAACATACATTAAAGAGAACATTGAAAAATAATAGATCACATTATTACTATTATTAAATATAATTTTAATAATAAATCTGAAATAAACCCATATTTTGAAAATCGCGCAACCAGTTAAATAATCTCATGCACTTATTAATGCCATGAAGGGTACACATACAATAATTTGCTGGTGCATTATTGAAAACAAATATTGAGCTAATTTTACATTTCAAAAATGACAGTGGAACACTGACAGCTTCTGACATTTAATCACACAATGAGATAGCTTTGAATATCTTCCATGTCACCTAACATTAAACTTTTTTATGGGGATAAGGGTGTAATAACAGAATTCCAGTTAAAGGAATGAAGCAGCTCATTAGAGAAACAGGTTCAGATTATCACTTGTATCAAACTGTTTTGAAAAGGTTTTTAGTTTTGTTATGTTGATGGATAATATTTTAAACATCAGTAAGATTACTTGTTCAAGGCCAGTTTAATCTTAATCCTTTACCATTTATTAATACCCATGTTTAGACCTGCCAGATACAAAAAAAAAACCATTGTACTTTGACATGCCTAAAATTCTTTGCTCTTTTAATACATAAATACGTTGAATAGAACATAGTTTTGCTTGTTCTGAAGTGAATTTAAACCATCAATGTTCATGGTTTTTAATATTTTTCTAATATTCTTGTCTCATTCCTTTTTTGAAGAAATGAATTTTCCACAAATATGGAAACTTTCCAAACACTTCCAAAAATTTTATTTTTTTAATATTGTAACGTTTTGTTGTTCATTAATGTACTATTATTATTAAAATAAAAAGTAATTAAATTATTTATTAAATAAATAAAAGTAGGTCTAAAACAAACTATATGAACTAAAAATATAATACGTGTTATGTATTCATTTGATATGTGTGTGGAATACTACCATAAATATAGTTACAAATAATCCATTGGCCAACTAAACTTCTGGTTGGTTCTGAAAAATTTGTATGCAAGTTACACAACGTGTGCCAGCACATGTATAATCAACGAAGGCAAATTACTGCATGTGTTAAACTCCACAACTTTTGTAAAACAAAAGACTCAGATACTGACTATTTATTCAACAAAATACTGGATGTTCAGCAATATGTTGACTTAATAATTATAGCCTACCTAATACAGTACAATTTAGATTGGATTTTCAATGTTCTGAATAATCTGTTAAATGTTCTACAAAAAATAAGTAAATAACATAAGGTACTTTATTTACTTAAAATGACACAAGCTCCTTTAACCCTTTTAATTTTACAACTTTACGATAAAGGTCCAAGTATGTTTTCCAAACGTTAAAAATTATAAAAGAAAAAATTTCACACAGCTTACAGTAAAAATGTTTGATGTTTAGTAGTACATTTTGATTTTTTTCAATTAAAAACATTTAATATTTTTTATAAAATAATAAACTGTTAAGAATTTACTAAAAAAATGTTTTTTTTATAATACATTTCATAAAATTACTTAGTCTGAAACGAGTTAATAACATTTATCATGACTGCCAGTACTATTTTTAAATGAATATTCAGAAACAATAAACCCTTAAGTCTTGTAAAATGTAAACAAAATTTGAGTTATTAATATGTACTCTACTTCAAAAACTTTAAAATTATACATTTCCAAAACAATAACAGTGCACTCTACTAAAATTATTTTCTACCCAAGTTAGTTGTAGTGCTTCAAACTTCAATATATTGTCAAAATTGTGTTGCTACATTTAACACGAGGATAACACACAGCATTAAAAAAATGTTATGCACTGAGGTTTTTTCCAGAAATGGACATGCATTCACAAAGAAAAAACTGTAAACAAGCCTGCCTACCTATTGTCGTTAAATCTATAGGTTTAGTTACAATGAATAATGACAAAAATAGTATTTATATATATATATTATATTAATAGCACAACAACAACATAGTTTTATTTTTATATTTTCCAACAGTGGTAACTTTTTTGAAGACGTACAACAACAATATCACATTGTCACCAATGAAAGAGATGAAACTAACTACTGCATTGATAGGAACAACAACAACAACAAACAACAACAATACAACTTTCATTCTAGGCCTAATTGATTTAATCACCAGCATCTTACTGTACAAACAGATCTTAGAATTCCAGTCAATGAAAACAAAAACAAACTGCTTATGGCATCGTCTTCATTTACTTTTATAACTTGCCACTTAGAAATGACGATAATAATGTCTTAAAAGTTATAAAAACTACTTCCATTACAACTGAATGTTCGAATATGTTTTCATATCACTAACAAAATAAAAGATCTATAATAAGTTTTTAAACAGATATTTCAAAGCAATATTTGTTTATGTCCATTTTTATAAAACTATTCTGTATTAGCATGTATGTGTGCGCGTGTGTTTTGTCACAAGAAGATAATTGTACAATAACTTTATTATTACAATCTAATAATAGGTAAAAGGTATTAAGCCATTAGTAGATAAAAAAAAATCATAATTAATGGTAACAGATTTTGTATTTTATGCCATATATTTTGTATATCGTCTATCTATATTCATTTTAATTATAAATATTTCGATAGTTTTTCTAACTACATGATTCAAAAAACAATATATTTCAAGTTAAATCGTAATACTAAATTATTTCTTTTTGCATTTACATATGTTAAATAAAATGTTGTATTAAATTTGTATATTCTACAGTCACCACTCAATATTTCATACTTAAAGAGATCAGGAAAAATTTTAATTATTGAGGGTGGCAAAATCTAAAAAGTTCAAAATAAAAAAGAGGTTGATAAAAAATTTGAAAAATCAAGTATATATTTATTTAATAACAATTTACAATACAGCTGATATGTACAATAATTTTTCCCTAAGAGAAAGACATTCTGACGCACTCATTGTCACAATTAATAAGTAACAACAGCTCTACACAAATCATTTATTATTGAACTTGAACTTTTTCTGTAAGAACTGACTGACATCTCACATTATCCAATAAACAAGTCTTTATTATTGTTTACTGTCTAAACATTTACTGTCTCCCTCCCTTTAGTCTGTATGGTAACCAAATAGAATGTCGTTTCTAACAGTACAGTTGTTTGTGCACCAGCCTGACACTGAGGCACTGCTTTTCCATTTCATAATGATAGTTAAGCCATATTTTATCGTTCTGTAAATGTGTTTCAAAAGAGTGGATTATAATCCAATCCTTGATTACAGTACAGATTTATGGTCTAACAAATAAACAATGTTGTGCATATTCAGGATAAACACGAAATCTACCCAGTTGGTATGATTTTTTAAAGGTAAAGGCTTGACAAAGTATAAATTATACAGTGGACATCGAGTTTCCTCAGTAAAAAATAAGGAAGGAACCAAAATGCCACTTTTTATATGACTTATCGAGATGTTTTCAAGGGTACATCATCTTAGTTACAAGGGACATTTAAAGAAGAGTTGTGAATTATTGAGTGACAACTGTATTTAGAAGAAACTTTATACTATATTTTTTACAATGAAACTTGCAATAAAATATGCAATTACAATATTTAATTCATACATCATGAAATGTTTTCTACTTTTCCCAAACATAAAAAGCAAATTTAATAAATAGTAAATATATTAATTAAATAACAAATCATTAAACCAATTTTACAAATCAAATATTTCATACTGACAAGATTTTCATTATGTTCAGATAGGCACACAAAATTTGATTATACACTGAAACCTGTAAAAGTGAGAATACTTTTAACCTAGTTGAATAAACAAGAAATTCAGTCTAAACTGTACCCACCACAAACATATACAAATTTTATATCACACATTTTAACTACCTAATATTAAAACAAAGGTTGTACACCATATCTGTAACACACCAGAATACAAACATAACCCCTTTCTAACAAATTATATTCATCACATATTTCTTTCATTCATTTTGTTTCAATAATCACTTAATGGAATGTTTATATTTTTAATTAATCATTTCATTGTGTCATTGCCTTTCCTTAGCTCTAAATATATTTTTAATTTAACAAAATTTAAAAAATACCAAAATAAAATTTTATATAAGATTAAATATTTGGAAAAATAAGATCTTGTATAAAATGGAATTCCTATCACGAGCATATTTGAAATGTTGCAACCAATTGCAGAATCAGAGCAACCTTCTCTGGCCAGTGGTTACCATCACAACTAAACAAAATTTAATTATATTTATTAAAAAATCTTTATTTTTATTTTTTCTAATTGATTAAATGTACTTAAGTATTACTTAATTAAAAACAAAATTCTCTAAAATGGAAAAGTACATAAAAAAAATATTTCCAAAGGAAAATTTTTATAGAATCCAATGTTTAAAAAATTATATCCATCATGATTTATTTTTTTTACTTTATTTAAAATTAAAAAATATCGCTATAAAACATAAAATGTTTATTTTCATTAAACTGTCTGTTCCAATTCATCAGTAATACCAATGGTAATCATTTGTCAATATTCAGACGCTCTTAACTTTTATTTAAAGAGAACTAATTTGTATTATTATTTTCTAAAACTTCCAATTTGAGTGTATTACAACAAAAACGTTTATGAGTGTTAAGCAATGATTAAGTACCAGGACCAGCTGAGTACAGGATAAGGCACATTGCTGGGGAATATGTTACCAGAACAGAGATTTGTTTGATGAATCAAAATAAAAATGAAATGGAGACTGCATTTATCCTTGAAACATTTATCCATGAATAATGAAATGATTTAAGTGAGAATACTAGGCCACATTGTGCAGTTCTAACCTCTCTCCGACTTTTAGAAAATATATCGTTAATGACAAAGACTCGGTGAGCACATTACGACAGGTACCTGCTTCAAAACATCACAACACAGGTTCTGGTATATTAGACATCAAGAGTGAGGCCAAATAGATATTGAACCATGCGATTAATCTTTTTTAACACCTTTTTTAAATCTCAATTACTATAATACAGATTTTCTAAGTCTATTAAAAAAAGTTGGGAAAGTATTGTTAACACTATAGAATAATTTATAAGTTCTTAGTCATATTTCCACCACAATAAAAAATGTATATTATTTTTACAATTGCAAACAAGTTATTCTTTAATATCAATTTTAAATATTATTAAAACCTGAAAAAATAGCATTTAAAAAATGAATTGTTAACTATACAATCATTTATGGAAATTAAAATTTACGTAAAGCAATGGTTTTTACTATAATTTTAAATTATTTTGTAATATTGAAAGACAATTATTTATATTTCATGCTTTGTACTATTCCTTCAAACATTCCTGTTGAGATAATAATGATTAATTTTTTTAAAAGATCAAAACTGATTGATTATAACAATAAATATAATTAATTAATTATACTCTAAAAAACATTGGTAACTTTAAATACTATAAATAATTGTGGAATTATATTAATTTTTTTCAATAATCTTTTTATCAGCAATTGTACATTTTTTTCAAGATATTAAAATTACTTCCATTTAATCAGATTCAACTATTATGCTGAAATAAATAAAATATTTTTAAATAAGTAAACAAATTATCTTGCCAGAAATACTTTTAAAAAATCTGTTATTTAAGAATTTTTTTAAATATAAATCTACATTTTATAATACATAATTTTCTCACTGACAGGGAGAGGTGTTGTCCCAGCCTTCGCTAGAATTGAACTTGAATCTCATTTAACAGGCAAGAGCGGTAACTATTTGATCAATTACAGCAAAAAAAGGTTGAAGCCAAATTTTAAACAAAACTATGTATACAATGGAGAAGAATAATTTTCATTATTTGGAAACAGTAAACAAATTTAATTATATTTTTCTTGAGACAGTTGCTGATAAAAAAAATGTAATATCGCACTATAATCTGTGTTGATAATTTCAAATCAAATCTACAATACAATTTTAAAAATTAAATTGAAACCCAAAACAATGTTTAGCTACAATAACAAATTTATTTAAACAACAACAAATTAAACAAATTTAAAACATCTGCTCATTTTCACACATTACATTAATGATAAAATACATTTTCATTTCATCAGTCAGTTTTCTTCAACTCTTAAAATTAACTAAACATGTTGATTAATGATTCCACATTACTTTTAATCTATATGGAATAATAAAACTCTTACAATGGTGGTAACAATGTTTCGAAAACAACTGATACAGTATTTGTGAGGGGTTCATGAGATCCGCACAATACAAAATTACATTACTTATTTATAAACTAAATTTCTTAGTAATTTTTCCCTTTGTTGTATGTAACTACAACTCATCCCATATTTAAAAACCAACTTGTATAAAATACAATTGCTTTTAAAACAAATGACACACAAAAATATGAACACAAATGATAACGATAATTAAAATTAATCAGGTTATCATAAACTGCTGTAAATGAAATGAATTGAAATTGACTAGGTACAGACTACTGAAGAAGGCTTAGTGGATTCTGACGATTCCGTTTTAGTTCTTCTTCACTGATCCTTTGATCGATGAGGAATTTCGCAGTGGCGATGGCATTGGGTAATCCAGAAATTGATACTACTCTGTTCCTTGTCCCAGGTGCAAATGTTCCTTTTTTAGAAATTTGAATGTTAGCTCCACTTAAAGCTTGAATTTCCACTAGCGAACGGCCACCAGGACCTAAAATTGCCCCTACAATGATTTCAGCAATTTCCATGTCCACTTTTTTCGTCTCTTTATCTAAGATTTCAGGTTTCTGTGTCTGCCCAAGGCCAAAAGAATTGTTGTTTAATGATGTGCTCGGAGGAGATGTGGGTGTTTGATGTCTGAAAGGATCGAATGCAAGATCTAAGGAAGCACGAGGTGTGGGTGAAGTTCCAATTGGGCCAAAAACACCTCCTCCAGCTCCATTGGCCTGTGCAGGAGTCGCATCCATAGGGCTAACTCCAAGATAACTGTTTGATCCTAACACACTATGTCCTGTGGAGGCAGAAGCTCCAGTTAGGCCTAAACCCATTCCTAATATTCCATATCTGAAAACAGAATTATTTTGAATTGGTTTATTTACAATATATAATTTATAAATATTTTATTGGCCATCTTTGTTTCTATAAAATAGGTAATTTGTATATTAACGGCCTGCTCAAAACACCAGTAAAACAGAGAAAAAATGTTTGAGTGAGAGGTAGAGTCCCTACTCTCTACAATTAATTGTCCCTACCCTAGGGACACAATTATCTGTAATGAGTTTTTTCTGAAAGTTCTGGCTTATTCAAAGTGAGTTTTTTTTTAATTTAAATAAAGAAAAACTTTTTTTGTAATTTCTTTAATGACAAAAGTGGGCCAACTGTATGTAATTTATTGTTTTTGTAACAAAATAATACTTCAAAATAGTAATGGAATTATATTTAACAGGTATCCCTACCTGGTACGGTAGTGTTATACAACTAACCACATATGTAAAGTAGTCATGTTGTATGTATGACAACTAACATTTAAAACAAAACAGTAACATAGTGACAGTAAAGTTGCTGCATGCTTTTTATAAATCAGACTTTTGTAAATTTTGTCAAAGCTATCTTACACTGGACTGTCGTATATTATTTTAAAGTAGACTTACAGCTGTACTGTACAAATTTTTGTTATTTTCATTTTGTTTATTACACACCCAAAAAACCTGGAAGTGATACAGACTTTACTATTACAAAACAATGACTACAGATGAAAACTGTATTTGGCCTACAAATACAGCAAACATGTTGCTCACTCATAACAGACACTGACAACTGTTGCATAGCAGCTAGTTATAACATCATATGATGTCTCACACTTTGCTGGAAGTGATACAGACTTTACTATGACAATAATGACTACAGGTGAAAACTGTATTTGGCCTACAAATACAGCAAACATGTTGCTCACTCATAACAGACACTGACAACTGTTGCATAGCAGCTCGTTATAACATCATATGATGTCTCACACTTTGCTGGAAGTGATACAGACTTTACTATGACAAAACAATGACTACAGGTGAAAACTGTATTTGGCCTACAAATACAGCAAATATGTTGCTCACTCATAACAGACACTGACAACTGTTGCATAGCAGCTCGTTACAACATCATATGATGTCTCACACTTTGCTGGAAGTGATACAGACTTTACTATGACAAAACAATGACTACAGGTGAAAACTGTATTTGGCCTACAAATACAGCAAATATGTTGCTCACTCATAACAGACACTGACAACTGTTGCATAGCAGCTCGTTATAACATCATATGATGTCTCACACTTTTCTGGAAGTGATACAGACTTTACTATGACAAAACAATGACTACAGGTGAAAACTGTATTTGGCCTACAAATACAGCAAATATGTTGCTCACTCACAACAGACACTGACAACTGTTGCATAGCAGCTCGTTATAACATCATATGATGTCTCACACTTTGCTGGAAGTGAGGTCTATATTGTGTTCCTGCTAATAAAATTTTTTATTTATTTAAAAGGGATTTGGCCCCATCAAGAACGGAGGATTCCCTTGTGTAGCTAATTAAAGAATTATTTAGACCCAGAAAACTTTATACCAGTTAGACTAATGAAGATTTTAAGCCAATAAAATTTACTCAATCAATAGTAGTAAGTCTACTGCACAACTAGTGTCAAATTAATTCTGCTATTTGTTTGTTGAATGACATTTCCTTGTATTCTACTTACTTTGCTAAGGTCGACATAGCCGCTGATATTTCAGCTGTTGCATGTTCTGTACATCCACTAGAACGCAGAACCATTCTAATTTGTTCTAACAGTTGTGTAGTCAATGAGTGACTGCTGCCTGCAATAGGAGAGTTCAGGTTTAAACTTAAATTGATGCCTCCCAAACCTAATCCAGTGCCTCCATTCAACATCAGACTCCCCAACTGACTTACTAAAACAGATAAAACAACACAATTTAAATTCTTCTACCTCATTCATCAGTCAGTTCCTTATTAGCATGACACAGAATTAAACAAACAGTTTTGCCGAAGTTACCTTTTTTTTTCAATTTGAATAATAATCTTTTAAAATCCTATCTATCTTTCTTTGAAGTTGGATTTTTTTGGTGTTCGTACTTTAGACTGTAGTTTAGAATCAGACACTCTTTGGCTATTATTCGTGTAACACCGTTCTACACTATATTTTTTAGTTTCTCATATCTGATTCATTTGATTTCATATTCAAATCACTCAAAAAAGATGTAAGTCTTACATCTGACATATTTTAACAATCAAGTTCACTATGCTGTATCTTGAAATATGCATTACATAAAGTACGTTCATATTAGAGATAAGCATTAATGCTAAAATGCTTCAGTGTTACCGCCAGTTAACAATGACAGTGATTAACTGTTGACCAAACCTGCTAACGTTGAAGAAATTGTAGTTAAACTATTACCATTTCTAAGCCGTCATTCTCCGGGAAATATAAAACAACTAATATTTATTTTTTGTTAACTATTTAACCACTGTTTTAATACCAGTTTATTATTGTTAACGGTTATACTCTATTTGCAATTTTTTTAAATTTTACACAAAGTTTCGTATATTTGACATTGCGTATTCAAAGTAAAATAAAAATTAAAAACAGGATTTACCTATTTAGTTTAGAATATAGCCCACTGTGTAATAGGGTATATCAAATGATGTTCAGAAAAGGAATCATTTAGTCAGACTTGCATTGCAAAATTTTGTTGTTAGTAACTTTTGTGTCAAACGTAAATTACTCATTAACTGATAATGTAAACTGTAGACAGTGAGAGTTGATAGTACAGTACTCACGTTAGCATGTTATTGCTGTAAGTAGTTGATTATTCAGGAAACTATAATGGTTATTATAGGAAATTTAATGTTCATTTCGTTCGATCAATGTTAGTGACTAACAAATTATTCATACTGTCACACACACACACACACACACACACACACACACACACACACACACACACACACACACACACACACACACACACACACACACACACACACACACACACACACACACACACACAAAATTAACAAAAAAAATCAATTGACATCATTTTAAATCTGGCAAACACAGATGCATTACTTTTACAATTGTTTTCGAGAGAGGAATCTTTCTGTATAGTTTACAATCATTCATGTATGCTTATAAATAGACAAATGAAAGTCAAGTTTTAGTGGCACAGCCTACTTGACTATTACTTCTGTATACCTTCACTCTCTGTTTTTTTTCATATTGTCACACTTTTTTTTCACTTCATTTTCTTATTGTCATTGTTAGCCCTGTGTTTTATCTCTCAAGATACTTAAATACAATTTTCTTGCCCTACAGTCATACGATTACTTGCGGACAATATTGTTTGTCCTTGCAGTACTTTTATGTGTGTATACTACTTAACTCAGATATACTGATTATGAACATATCAAATATAATAAACAATGGCTTAGAACAAAATCTATGTCATATTTTTTAAAACAGCATGCAATTATTTGTAGCTATGTAAGGAATATAAACAATTTTACTTTCTTAACAATGCAAAACAAATATTTAGAAGCAGTCTCTGTACCATGCACAGAAAGTATTCTAAAATCTTAAGAGTGAATAATTACTTAAAAGAAAGAAAGGTTGAATTATTACTATCTAATGTTATATTTAACAACTAATTTTTTTCTTTATAATTTAAATTATTATGCTTATAACTTGTAGCAGTTATTCAATTTTTAATTTAAGTATAATTTTTACAAATGCAAATTAAATATTTTATTTACAAAATCTTAATTGACGATAAAATATGACAACTGCTGATTTTTAAAAACATTTTTATTAACATTTATATTTGGACTAATAATACAGCGTCATAAAAATATTGTCATAAATTAAGATATTTAGTTCCCAGTTTTGCTAATACAAAAAATTCATTTTTTCTTTGTAATGAAGTAGTGATTATGATCAAGTTTAAAGGTTTCAAGAAACCACAACAACTTTTATTAAAATCGTTTATGAAAACAAGTTATGAATAGATTTAAAACAAAAATAACAATTTCAAAATAATGCAATTTACAGAAATTAGGTACTGTTATACAAATTATGTATAACATAAAGTGCTATATGTGGCTGTATGGCTTTTTTCAAAAATCCTTTAATTTTCTGTACAGTAAAATATTCTACAAGAAGCATGCATAGTATTCAATAGGTTAAATGAAATTAGAATATGCAGACATGTAGGCTATAACATATGAATGTTCTAACATGTTTATACAATTTTAAAATAAACTAATTTTATTACTATCATATTTTTATGTTGAAATTTTATTTCCCTTTATTTTTTTTTATTATTTACTTTTTGGCCTCATGGGACCACTTTAGTCTAAATTTCAGTTCTTCCCAACATCAGGCTGTAATTTTTTTCTCCAATAATCCCTCATTCGATCAGATCGTTGCTTTCTGACGGCATCTGTGATCTCTACCTTCTTGTGTCTCTTCGGTTTATCCACTTTAAATTTATTTATCCACTTTAAATTTCTCTTTATTTATTATAAGTATTATTTAAATAAAGTCTCTAAAAGAACTTTTAAATTACAATTTCTGGCCTACCTATTCCTGACATACCTAAGAGAAGTATATTTTGATCATTTTTTAAATATAATCAGTAAAGGGAATTGATGAACCCATACAAGCCTATGTAAACCTAGCCAAGTAGAATGTAGATGCTCTCTATAATAAGCATTTTTCTAAACACATTTATAAATTTTACAAAGAGTTAAACACGTTTTATAAAGTACGCAAAATTTGATAAACAATATTTATAGGCTTCATTTTATTTATTTGAACCATTGATGTAGCTGAAAAAAAAAAAGGGGATAAATGTTCACTGCCTGATTCTGAAGTTCAGAAAACTTAAAATAAATGTTTAAAGAATTGTTTTGAGGTTTTTCTAATTGTTGAATCACGCAGTAAATTTTATATTTATATTTCTTCTGATTTTGATTTTTAATTGAATGTAAGGACAATTTATACGAGCTTTCAACATAAAGTTAATAAATGTGACACCTACCTAAAAATGTGCCATTCTATTAGAAGATGTACAACAAAAGCTGTAGTAACAAAACCAATAATGTTATCTACTCTGAATGTAATGTTTTCAGCGTGATCATTTCTCATTCTACAGTTCAACAATAATCATACTGTGCATCTTTTGCACTTTAACTTGAAAATGCTCATTAAATAGACTATGACACTACCACTGAACCAATGAACAGGCATCTTGTTAAAAGCACTTATACAGAATAGTCCGAAAAATTGATTTATTAAAACATAAAATTTTCTGGTTTACCATTTAGTATTCAAAATCATTGCTGGTTTTTATTAATATTTAATATGCTGATGTACCATGCATCAGGCTTGTGTGAATTGTGCAGAGGAATATGTAAAAATTCCACGGGTTACTCACTATCCCAGTAAGGTATATATAACCACATCCTTCATCAACCACCATATCAGAGTCTCAAAGTCAATGAGTGAGTTCTGCATTCTAATAATTAAAATTAATGAACGTTCAATAAAAGCTCCACTTTTATAATGTTACCAAACTATTTATATTAATTCTCAAACAACAGTCACTCATCATAATTAACAAATATTATTAATCCTAAAATGTGTTTTTTCTAGTATAATAGTGCTATCCTAAAGTAATACTTTCAGTTATTTTTTTTACATTTTCATTAAAATGAATTTGACCGTTACCAAAATTTTTAACAGTTCTTTGGGTTGTCTAAAAGTGCAGAATTACATACGTCATGCTTCTGAATCTCCTGTTTTATTTAATTTCCTAGCTTGACCACTTCAGGACGTTTGGTAATTTTTTTCCTTACAATCTTGAATACAACAAAACTGAAGTGTCTATCTATTATATATAAGTTGTGTAGAAGACTTGTGTCAAATTAATATGGTTTTTTATTCTTAGTTGAAATAATTTTTATTTTATTTGTTTATTCATCTAGTTAAATTCTTTTCAGAGATAAACCAGACTGGCACAAAGTTTGAAGTTTCTCGGTTATAGCTAATAGCTGTTAAATTTTTTGATTTTATTAATATATTAAAAGTAAATATATAAATACATGGTGACTTAATTGTTATTCTCATTATTTCCAAATGTTTAACTGAATATACCCATTGTGATGCTCTAAGAAAAAAGTGCAATAAGCAAAATCTAGGAGGACCAATTTCTCAAAATCAGCTGTACAAATTTTGTTAAAGTACCATATGTGACAATATTAAATTTCTTTGTGCATAAATAATATATACTAAACAAGTTTATTCGTTTAGATGACACAATCAATACACTAAATCCTTAAATTGAACTATATACATGAGGCAATTTAATTTTAATGGTCACAAATATTTTAAAATATTTGTGACAATTTAAATTCTGTGACCCTTAAAATTCTGAGATGAAAACACCAAATTTGAACACAATCTGTTCAATCATTTAATCTGAAAATAAGAAATTTATATGGATGAGACACAGCATTCAAAAAACCAATATTTTAAACTCAAGGGACCTCAAAACGAATACATTCACGGAGAAGTAACATAACTTTTTTTTTACCTATTACATTTATAAGAAACACTTTCAACATTGTTATCCAGGAATTCCTGAAATCTTGTGATGCTTTTTTTGTGAACCATTTACTGATTATGGTGTTGATGTAAAACATGGTAACGAGATGGCTGATGAAGTTATTCGAAAATGATTAAAAATTTTAAACAGTACGTACCTGACGAGTCGTACAGAGGTTGATACGTTTTGAGGTCATTGAGTAGTCTGGAATGTAGGATATGTTCATGGGTGTAGAGAGGCGTTGGATGGCCTAGTAAAGGATAAACAAATTGCACAAATACAATCTACTTATTAGATTTGGAATAAAACACACAGTAAATATTTACATTTTGGAAATAAAACAGTTTAAGTGAATTTATGTGTTACATTTAGATAAATTACTTGATTTTTAGATAGGGACATGGTACATAAGAGTTATTACCGCATTGTGACTTCAAACAAAATAAGTTTGTCTTCCTATCAAATGTATTACTTCACAATAGTTTTTTTGTTGTGTATTATTTTAGTGGTTTTTTTTAAACTGAAGGATTTTGTTAGTTAACACTATAAAAAGGACATTAAATATAATTTATCATGTAAAGGTTTATAGAAAGAAAACTGTCTCAAGTACAATAATGCTTTTAATTGTTAGTAAAAAATTATATTTTAAATTAGATCTGAAAGCAATAAAGGTTTATTATATTCCGCAAGACAATGCAGCATACCCTCATTAGGATGCCTTTCTAAAATTATGCACTAATTGTAAAATATTCAATAATCTCCCCAAATTTGAAGACATCATGTTATTCTCAGCATCCATCATGATTATCCAACCCTTGTTTTCTCGTAATTTTTAAATAATCTAAAGGAACATTAGACATGGCCATTCCAATTCCTGCCCTTAATACCAAATTGTAAACAGTATACATTCTTATATTAATGTAAATGTAAGATATCAATTGATTTAGTGTGTTGATTTCACACTGTACTAAATTTCGGCAATATATTTTTTTATAATATTATTTTAAAGTTTTCGTAATCAACATATTGAGGTCAAAAATACCTAACATTGTTTGTAAATACAAACAAAAAAGAATAAGAATGTCATTCCTCCAAGTAGACCTAAGTTTAACTTTAATTTTTTCAGCCTACTTGCCAAATAAAAAAAATTTGTTCTACTTTTCTCAAAGAATGAATCAAGCAAAATAGGAATACAGTAGTATAAATTTAAATGTTACATATTTCTGATTAGTGTATTTAAAATACAATAATACTGGTAACAGAAATTAAATATCCAATTCTTCTTAATGAAAAAATATTGTAAATGAAAAGCAATTAGGTACATTAACATGGCCAAGTGTGCACAATAGTTGGACGTTAAAACACAAAAAAAAATGTTGCTTTACAATACTTCACTTTAATTTTACATAATATCATTTTATTTTTTTAAGCCCACATTGGAGCAGACACAGTCAATTTAATTAAGTCTTTTGGTTTTTCTGCGTTCTTCCCAGTAATCATTTTATTTATTTTTATTATTTTACAAAAACTTACATTCAAAATTTTCTAAGAAATTCACAAAAAAAAATTAAATGAAAATTTATGTTTAAGGAAATTTGTAAGTTATTCCCGTAATGCACTCTTTAAAAACTAACTTACAGAAGTGGAAAATAAACCCAATTATTTAAATTGACGATCTGTGATCCGCTAATCTTTTATAACTATTATATTCTTCTACTATATACCAGCCTTTATTTAAATTTACAAAAAAAATTTAATTTCCTTTGATTATAATTAAAATGTATCTTGTATTTATAATATTGAGATTTTTAGTAAATTTACTGAAACTAACAAAATGCACTGATTTCATTTTGACCTCTATTTAATATGACAAAAATCATTGTAGTTTTTTTTTGCCTTCAAACAAATCTGTTTTACATATAAATTGGTGTTATTTTTATACAAAAATAAACAGCACATATTTTAATAATTATAAATTTTATAGTAATATTTCCCCATTGGTATTAATTATGTACTTAATAAATATGACAAATTTTAACATGATGTTCCACAAAATATTTTTAAGTATATTTAAACAACATAATATATATATATATATATATATATATATATATATATATATATATATATATATATATTTCATTATATAATATATATTATTATATATATTATATAATATATAAATGCATATAAATGTGCATATATAAATGCACACATATATATATATATATGCAGTATATTGCATATTTTTTTGTGCAATATATTTAATAACAATATTTTGTAGAACATCATGTTAAAATGTATCATATTTATTAAACATAAAATCAATACCAATGGTAAAATTTTATTACAATCAATTATTAAAATATCTGCTGTCCATTTTTTAACAAAATTACACCAATTTGTATGTAAAACAGATTTGTTTGAAGGTAAAAAAACTACAATGATTTTTGTTGAAAATTAAAATATAAATTAAGAATGGGCAGATTTTTATGTCATACTTTAAAATTTAGAAAACAATAATGTTTGATTCTTATTCTTATAAGAATACATAGATAGTTATTAATATTTGTGATTCATAAAAAAAAATAGTGGTAAAATTAACTTTTGAATATTACATTTTAAACTAATAATTAAAGAATAAAGTATACCTTGCAAGAAAAAGATTTAATTAAAGCAAATATGTAAATAAACTTTCTACGATGCTAACTTTTCCATCACAAACCTAAGTATTACATAATATAATAGGCAAGCAGAAACAAACATGCTGATTTACATTAAAAATAACACTCATGCACAGCTGGTCTGCACAGGATATTCCTCAACAGCAAGTGCGAAATTGATTCAAACCTCTATGTTGCTCAAAGGTATTTTAAATTAATAATTTTCTGTCACTTACCTGCCACAGAGGAATTGAGATTAGCAGATGTTAAAGAGCCAGGTTGGGAGGGGTGAGCAAAGGGTGATCCTGTTGGATTATAGTTTGCGACAGGACCTGAGATATCCGCATAACTAACATTAGGACAGTTTCCGCTTTGAGGATCTTCCATTACTTTCTGAAGAATCATCATACACGCCTTCTTATTATTTTCTTTCTCACCTTTAAATAAATTAACAGTTTTTAATAAAATATAATTACATATTGTAAATTTTACATGAAGTTTATTTTAGTGAGCAAACTATATACCATGAAACTTTGATTTACTGTCACTCTCTTAACCACCAGTTTCTGTTTACCGTTAGTCCGTTCCGTTATTAAAAGTTAATTAGAGAATTAACTAAATACTATTTTACCGTAAACTGTTTTATACATAGCCATTACAGAAATAATAAAAGTATCAACAATAATTATTGGTACAATACATACTGCTCCCAGTCCCAGTGTTCTCAATATGTTGGCTATTGTAATCAAAATGCAGTACAAAATAATTTTTCTTAAGCGATGTAGGCTCTGAAATGCGGAACATTTTTATTTTACTAACAAATTTGTCGCGTTTTGGTCATAAACTCTCGCTCAGGTTGTCAGTTGCAGTCAATGCAGTTGGGGCTGATAAGATGTACTGTATGGTGTTGTTTACGTTACTTGTTGCTTAGTAAATAGTGGTTTAACTGTTTCAGCATACAATTAAGACGTTCAATTCAAGTAGCAAAGATACATCATTGGTAAAGTTGGAGAAAACCATATTTTTTAAGTTTTATTTTTAAACATGCCTTGAGTATCAGTTAAGTGAGTGTGACACATAAATTGTCTCTGTTATAACACATGTCTCTATGCTGTTGTTCTGGATTTATATTTGTTTATCCTTTAATCATAGTTTTCTATTTAAGTAGCCTTTTTTTGTTATTATTCAATTATAACAAATTATATTTAACTAGATTAAGTTTTTAAAAATAAATTACTGTTAACAATAAAATTAGGGGGTTATTTTCATGTAACATTTTAAAGAAATTACAGTAAAATCTCTCTATAGTAGCATAGAAAGAAACGCTTTTACCACTAGGAAAAGATTTCTGTTATATAAACAGCTCAATAAAAACATTTAAAATTAGCTTTTATTTACATAAGTTGTATATTTTTATTTGAATTAATTATTATGTGCAACAGTTACGGAATTATGGTATATTATTTGCTTTAAAAAATGTTCGCTCCTTAATACTGTAGACCAGTGTTTCTCAATCTATTTTCTTGGAGGGGGTGCAAGCTCGCTCGTAATAACTAAAGAAAAATTTGCTTAAGTTTCCTGGATCATAATTTAACTGAAATAACTGTTCTTTTTCTACCACGATGAAAGTTGTTGGCAATTCTTCAATGTTTCACAAATGGTTTTATCCAGGAATCTTTCTTCAAATCTTCTGGAAAGTACAGTTCATAGACTGAGAGCAAACCTTCATAGTAGCTTTTAACATAATTTTTTTTTTTAAGGCAAAAAGCACATTGAGGCTATTATTGCCTCCCTAAATGTAAGTTTGAGTGTAAAGTGTTAAAGTCGTAAGTGTAGCGTTGTAAATGTAAGTGTGTGTTAGACTCGGGTACCGCGATGGATGTCTAAATCCTCTCAATAGGTGTAGCTTGTCTGCACCCCCCTGCGGGAAACTTGACCAGTTTATCATTTAGCTCAGTTTTTTTTCTTTGAAGCAGATATTTTATTTTGAGCTTTCCCTTGAAGTTCCTGGTTCATATTAAATCTACATAAGATATCTGCTAAAAAATTCAGCTACAAAGCCATAATTCATCAGTATAAGGATTTTAAATTAAAAGTTATTGTCAGTAAATTAAAAGAATTGCAAACTTCATTGCACAATTCAAAAATTCATACTGGATTAGTATTTTTCCTCTTGACAACTGTCTCACCTCAGAGTGCAGAAACATGCTAATGTGATTACTGCCCATTTTATAGCAGAAAATTGAAAAACAAACACGGATTTAAAGCTTGTGCCTTCATAACTATTTTGACAACCATGTTTAATACAGTTTTCAAAATTTCAGGACATCTCTTAGAAACTAGAGCTTCCTTCAGTGTTCATACTTTGTTTGAAGGACTACTTCTTTAACTTCAACTACAACTCCAGTATGACAGAAATTCTTAAACTAATTTTATAAGAAGCTTCAATCACGCTTGTATTCAATCCTGAAAAGTAATTAATTATTTTTTGCTTCTACCGAGTTCAGTTAATTTATTTTTAAAGTGCATTCACTGAGCACTAAAATTTAGCTATATCCAAAAAGAAAATGATCTTGTACACCACCAGACAGCTTCTTACATACCACAAGTTGTACACTATATCAAAGGTTGAGGAACACTACTGTACACTACGAACAAAATAACTGTAAGAAGAGTTGGCCACAATATTTCACTCTTATTCTTCTTCTTCCTTCTTGTATGGCCTCAGGGGACCACTTTTAAGTTCTCTTATTGACTGTTCTTTTTGCTCTTAATTCCGCGTAGTATTTCTTCATGCGATCAGATCTATTTTTCCTCTCAGCTTCGGACATCACCATCTTTTTTCTGTTGATATTTGTTCTTCTGAATCTCACTTTATGAGATTGAATATTTCACTCTATAGTAGTGAGATAGTTAAAAATGAGTAATGATTAGTCCACTAGAGGTACAAAACCAATCACAGAACTAAAATGTCACTGTAATTATTTCTGACATTACATTTTTTCAATACTTTGTATACCATTGTTAATATTATTTTAAATTAACCACAATTTTTGATATTGTTAGCAATACATTTATCTAAACAATTAAGTGTTTATTTGTAAACATTGATAAAATTACTGCTGTCAAGTTTTATTTTATTTTTTAAATTTATTTATTATTCTTTTTATTTATTTACTATTATTATTATTATTATTTGAAAGGAAAAATGAGAAATAACATTTTGTTTTCCAAATGCACAAAGCTGCCTACTTTTTCACTAAGTATCCCATTAATAAGACCGTTTTAAAAGTTCTGAAGCAAAAGTTATGTATTTATGAAATCTCTAAAGCTATATTACATTTCACTTTGATCATACAATAAGTAGCTAATAGCAAAGGTGCATTTTTATAAATGAGAATTTAATCAAATGTTTGACATTTACAGTTGTAAAATCTTTTAAGACATTTATGCCATCTAACGATTTTACTGAAACACAATTTCTGGAGTCATGGTGTGTATTTCAAAGGCAGTGTTAGATGTCTGTACATGACAGATGGTAAAGTTAAACAGGATAGCCAAAAATTATAAAATTATTTACAATATACGAGTCTACCCAGCAGATAATCATGTAAAGTTAAATGTACGTAAATACTTGGGAATAAAACGGTTGTACGTTACATAAAACGGTTGTGCATTTTGAGATGAACCTAATGGACTCTCTTACTTAATGAACATATGTTTAAAAGTACTCAAATAAAATCTTCTCCTTAAGTTTAACATGGGAACTTTAAAAGACATTGAGGAAAAGCTATGTGAGACAGATGAGGAAACTATAGGTCAACGTAACCAATAATTGTGAGGGTCTTACCAGGAGAAGGTGTTTGACTTCCAAGACCTTGAGGACCTCCCAACTGAATGACCTATTCAGTGAACTGCTCAAACTCATCGGGGGAACCAGTCTAATGAACTAGAATCCAAGACACTTACCTTCACAATATACCCTTGGGTCATGATACTAGGGCATGTCAAACTCCAAACTCTATATCTATATACTAACCTATAACAGTGATACATCTTTCCTGCAGTGACTGGTCTTTCGCCTTCTGTGATATCTGTACATATGAACCACTTTCTTCCTTCAGTTGCTTTATATAGTTGCCGCCCTTTCCTATCACCATTCCTGCAGTACTATTTGGCACTAAGATTTTAACCTACAATAACAATATCTTTAAAGATAAACACTTTTAACATTTTTATTGAAACAATACTGTTTAAATTTGGTATGAAATGTAACAAAACAGGCTTAACTTGAAAATTATGCCTTTATTACCTATAGTGCAAACATGAAAACAATGAAGTCTTAAGATATTTCATAGGCAATGTTAACATTCAATAAATAAATAAATAACTTATTGTATATGCAACTGTCAATTTGTATGGTAAATTACAGATGATTTTCTTTTAAGAAATTGGTTTCTTCTTATCACAACATGACCAGTCCACAGAATGGCTTTAATCACCTCCTCATTTCATTTCCTCTACACTGGTTTGTTTATGGGAAAAAAATCATTTTCATGTATTGTAACACACATCAATTATAACAACCAATGTTCCGAAAGAAGGGTATGGAACTGTTCTCATAAAATGTCTTGAAAGAAGCAAATTTTGAAACTACTTTTCTAGTTACGCTTTGTTTCTCCTATTCACAGCAGTCTAAAAATTATTATGTTTTTTTAAAATGTAGCTAGAACTAAACTTTATAAGAAACAGATAACATGCCTTGTGAACCAAACAACACAATAGAATTTTAAATAGTATTTTTTAGAAGAAAAGTGGATTTTGGCAAACAAGAAATATGGTATTGTAGTATTAGAAATGTCTAGTAAACAAAACACATATTACTGAGGTAATACATACTTTGCTATCTACCTTTCAAGGCCATGCCTAAACTACTTTATAACTATAATTGACAACAACTTTATAACTAAAGTTGAAATCTATAATATAATTACAATTGCTGTAGGTTGTAATTCCACTTTTTTAAGCCTCTACAGACACTTTTTTTAGAAAAAAATGTTCAACAATCACACTATAAATGTGTACTTTCAAGCAGACTAATTGTGGGTTGAGCTTATTTGATCACTGAATTACATTTACTTGAGTTTTTAGACCTAAAATACATATTTGTATTTTGATGCTTATGATGACTTACACATTTCAAATATAAACTATTGACAAGCAAGTATCAGCTGACTTTTTAGTTGTCTGTACTGCTGCAAAACGGACTACACCATGCTAGTTACTCAAGAACACATCACACAGATTACACCAATTGTAGTGTACGATACAAGAAAGATACTTTATCCCCAAACATAAAAATGACTTTTGAATCACATTCTGCTTAATTTTACCCACAATGTAAAAGGTGAGCGGTATAAAAACAACATGTTGATGAATTTTTAAACACGCTTTTGTTGAAGTTCATTAATACAAAAATATGTGAATAATTGGAAAATCCTGAAAACCCGGTTCTTGTTTTAAATCAAACTAAGTATATAAATTTTTTAATATTTTTCAGACCTAATACGTCGAAATTTAAAGGGAGATATTTAAAACTTGAACTTTTAAAGAGGTTGTGTGGCTCTATATAAACTACTTCATGTGGTAAAATTATATATATACATGAGATGCTACCCAAAAGTTCAGGGAATTCAAATTTCATCGCTAACCATTTGTAGACCTACTGCCAGTAGAGTGGGGAATAGCACTCTTTGTGAATTAGTGTGTCAACAGCTGAGCTATGATGGTGAAACTCACTTCTATTAATTGTACAATTTTAGTATACAATTTTAGAATACAATTTTCAATTTATTTGCTATAAGGAATAGAAACTGTATTACCTGTTTATCTCGTTCAATCACAGCTTTGCTTTCAAGATCTAAAGGTTTAATTCCATGAGGTTCAGGCTTTTCACGGATTTTTTCCATTATAAAAGTAAGTACAGCCATTATAGCATCTACACTGCCAGATATTAAACACACTCTTTCTGTCGTACCTGAAACATAAAATTTGATTATTAATCTAGATCTGATCAACCAACGTTGAAAACCTATTAATAGCTAATATCCCAGGACCACCCTTCTGAAATCTAAATAACTAGAGGGTGATTAAAATTTTATATATGTATAAATGTGTGTGTGTATGTGTGCGTGTGCACGTGCGTACGTGCGTGCGTGTGTGTGTATTTTGGTAAGTTCACAAGTTCGTTAACTAACAAAATCTATTCAATTTCAAAATGGCAGCTACTTTAAATTCATAACTTTTTTGTCTTACTAGGTATTTTTGAAAATCTTTAATCAGTTTTCAAAATCCAATGAAATTAAAGAATTGAATTTGACAGCGGTCAGGGTTAATTTTCAAATGTTCAATGTAATTTAAAGTTTAAATTACTAATGTATGCAGACTGTAAATGCTGTTTATATTTGAAATCGTAAAGGTAAAGATAAAAAAAAGTATTTTTAAAATTTACTTCTATCATGTCAGTGAGACAGCTGTGTGCCGTGATTATAATCTATTACCATCAATCTTTATACGAGAATATAGTGCAAAACTGTATTTTTCCCTCTCTACTTGGAGTACTGATGAGGCTCTACTGGCCTACAACATGTCAGCTATGAGCTTTTTGAGTTTTGTTTATACTTCACCTTAAACCAATTTCAGTACCAGAATAACAACCAACCAATAACAAATAACCAAAATCAATAATAAATCTTAAGAATCTTGTATAAGTCGTCTGTGAAACTCCTCGTCTTGTTACTTGTGAGTCTCCTTCTTCTGGACTACAAGGCCTGGAATATATGTGCTGCAGTTTTACAGTTCTGCCCACACACAACACTCAGGTGAACTTTGTGGCAATCTCATCTTATGTAGATGACTCCAGATGTGCCCGTGAACATTGATTATGGTGGCGTGCAGGGTATGGTCCCAAAAGAAGACTTTTTTCCTTTACCAGGGAATTTCCTTCATCCTTCCCTAGCATGACTTCATCCTTCCTTACAGTTGCATGACTGATCCCGCATGCGGGCTACAGTCCCATAAGTTGAGCAGTTTTTTTTTTCATCAGGTCTGCTCTCTCATTTCCTTCAATCCCCAAGTACCCATCCCAAGCAAAACATGCATTTGGCACATAACAATTTGAATGAGATTTCTACAGAGCTGTGAGCCTTTATTGTTGCTTGACTCTGAAAGTATTATGTCCTTCTTCTAATTCTTGATGTACAGATGCCGAGATTGAGTAAATTTTAGCTTCGAATATGGTACAATAACTTCCGAGGCAAGCTTTAAATACTGGTTTGGAGTACCCTCCATTCCCAAACTGCCAAGCAATGATCTGTATACCAGACAAGCTGACCTTTATGCACCAGTTGCGTGCTGTCTTCCTTGTCTCCTCGTGAATGGAGAACTGTAAAAGATCGACTGAAAGCACATTCATTCAGTACTATCAGATAGCATGTCTAATACTGAGTTTTTTTAGAACTTTTTTGACAATCGGAGTGCTCCACCTCATGTGTGCTCACTCTCTATTCACTATAGTCATGAAGCCTATAAGCAGCCTGTCTCGCCTCCAACATTATTTATATATCCAGAGGTGACAGGCTTAGCAAAACCTATAAGACAGATGTAGGAGTGCTCCTCCTAAATGTACCAGTGACCAGCATGCTTCCAAGGTGCCAGATTGCTGTGTGCTGTAGGTTGTGTTGCTTCTGGCCACCATACAGAAAACTGTCAATTGAGGTCTGAAAATAGTTGTGTATATCCAGAGGCCAACACACGACTTCAGTCTCCATTCATACCCAGTAAGATGCCTCATCACTATCAATAACGATATAAAAAAAACCTTTAAAACAGCATGGTCCACATAACCATTACACATCGGCTTTTTATCCATGATCACTCCCAAATATTTCATCACTTCTGAGTCAGTTAAAAATTTAACTATTGCTTAATAGTCTTTTGTATTTAATTACACCTCTCCTATTTTTCTTCCACACACTCTCTAGGAAAGGGGAACTAGGTTAAAAACCATTGATTTGTGTAATATAGTAACAGAGATGATATCATTAAGAAAGTTGAATTATAGTACATTATTAAAGTTTTATAAATTGTGCATTTAGAAAAAATGTTATGATGAGTGCTAATTAATTATATTTAAAGTTGAGTAGACAGATATAAAAAGTCGAAAATGACCACTGCCGAACATAGCAGGACACAATATTTTAAGAGTTAAGCACTCTTAAATATTACCTCCAAGACACATCAATGAAAATTGTTCTTTTAACAACTGAACTTTGTATCCAGAATGACTGTCACTACACTATAAAGGGAACTCATCAATTTCCACATAAATGGCTTTTTTTCACAAATACAAAATATTAGTATTTTAGATGTTGGCAATACAATGGTTAATGAATGGATCCTTTTTATTGAACTTCTTATTTGACAAAAAATACTTTGGACAAAGCCAGATATGTTTCTTCAAATAAACTTGTTCATGCTTTCCATGGTCCTGGTAATCTGGAGCTGAGTGGAAGTATTATCATTAGTGTGTCTTATCAACCCAACTGGAGAAAAAGCAAGTTCCTGAATAAAACAGAATGAACAAACTTTCTTATTTAACTCATGGAAAACTGTAAACCTGATAAGAATATATCAATAATTCTTAGATCCAAAAAAAACCCAATAACAAGCAGAAGTTCATTGTCCCTGAAATCATATTCCCTTTGAATCAAATGTTTTGTTTTTTTAATATAATTTAAAATTGATTAAACAGAACTATTCAGAAGAAAAAAAAACAATTGGTCTTTTTCAACAATCACCTATTTCAGTCACAAAATGTAATTGTAATAATTAATTAATGAAAGAAGTATTTTTTTCCATAAACTTGCACCACTGCCTGACAATAAACTAATCAAAGGAGAAATTGTTTAGTTACAGTTTTGGTCAAAGAAGATTAAGTAGAAAGTGATTACAGTTTAAATAACCATAAATATTATTTGTGCATAATTGTTAGCAATTAATTACACAAATTATTTTGTTGTTTTATTTTTAGTATTTAATATTTATTTAATAGACTTCATTTACACTTTTTTCAATTAAAAACTCATATTCATATGCAAATAAATCTGTATTGACTGTATGAAATTAATTTAAGTATAAATAGTACAAATTGTGATATAAAATCAACACTTCGAAATAACACCTATACATACAAATTTGTTTCTTGTTCTCCTTGTTTTTGTGAAGTAAATTTAAATAGGCAAAGATCTGTATAGTGACCTACCTGGATAAAAGTCATTGGCCTTGGACATCTTGACCCTGGCATTTGTATCTTTTTGTAACTGAGCAATAGTTTCCCCGCCCTTCCCAATGATGGCACCCGAAGCAATGCTCGGCACCAATATTTTGAACTGATATATTCCATCACCACCTGAGAAAAAAGCAGTACATAGGTTAAAAACAGTAAAAAAATTCAATTAAAAAGTTATAATTACTTTTTCTTGTTAGGTAGTCTTGAATTTTACTGCTTACTATTCATTGCTTATTTGTTATCCAACAAAGTATTCCAGCACCAACTGTTTATTGAATTCATAAATACAGCATTGTTTCCCCATTCATTTGTAAATTGTGCCCAATTTGTCATTTGTGGTGTGGTGTTTGGATTAATCATCATTCATCACTGTTTATTGTAATATGCAGATCTAACCAATGAAGTTTGAAAATCACTTTTGCTAAAAGTTTTTTCATATTGATTTTATAGTCAATATATGTCACTGTGGTGTGTCGAAGGGAATAACCGTCAGTCAAGCAGATAATTAAAGGATTAGCTCTAAACAGAAACTTAGATGTAAATGGTTATACTGCAACCACCTTTTGTAAGTTTTTGTATGCATATCAAAATTGTATAATGTAACAGTTTTAACACCACATTTGTGAGATAGAATAAAGCTAGTACACAGAAATGGGTGTCTTTTTACACGCTTGGACATTGAAAAACTCACAGTTCAGGGATTTATCAGTATTGGCTTCATTAAGTTTCTTCTTTAAAAAATTACGTAAAACACGGAATATTTTAAAATAAAGAAATCAAACAACTTTTTTTGAACATCAACACCATCTTATGCCTGACTACTAAAGAACGACTGCCTGTATGTCAATAAAACACGAAGTAGTATTTCATGTAATCTGTGTTGCTATTTAAGTGCTCTACCTTTCAACAGTGACCTGAAACAATGCTGTAATTTTGAGCTCAACAACAATGTGCTGTTTATTAGTTAGTTAAAAAAGGTCAATGAAGTAAGCATTAAAACCTTGAATAATATAACTTGTGGAAAAACAAATACTAAGTAATTTATGTATGAGATAATTTATATTGTATAAAAAATTTTTAATTTTATTTCAAATATAGTTGTAAATGAAATGACAAAATATGATGCAGTATACAATATTAAAATCAATATAAATAAACCAATATAAATGTTGTATTTAAAAAAATGACTGCTAAATAGGAAATGAAATCTTACACTTTAAAAATGTATTTTGAGTAAAATTTGTAACAAAAATATTTTAAAAAAACATTATAAAATAAACAATAATAATGTGATATTTTTTATGTACTTATATTTATAAATGTAGAATTATATGAAATTTAAAAATTGATGTAATCTACCCCCAATTATTTAAATGTTATCAACTCAATCCATTAAATTTTGTCCATTATTTCCCTAAGATTATATAATTTGGTACAGTAATAGATATGCATGTTAGCAGATTAATACAAAATAGTAAAACTTTTAAATCGTTTGTATTTTTTAAAGGAATGATTACATACAAAAGTATATTCTTATCATCCAATGATACTTCTTGATCAACCAAATACACAAAATACAAAAAGGCACGATTTACAATCACTACATATGGGAGGAGTGGGTTGGGTGCATGTAAAACAGGTAGCTTGATAGTGACAGCCCACAATGTGGATTCACTTAACAAGACAAACTGAACTTGACACATCCCCATACTGTTCCATCTGTGAACAATGGTTCACAGATATGCCTAACCCCAATTATTTTTAAAAAAATATAATGAGCAATTTCAGTGACATATTCATATAACAATGAATTGTTTATTTCTTTGAAAACAAAATAAAGAACACAACATATTTGTTGAAAACATTCAATAAATGTTTTCAGTATATAAACATGAGTGTTTTTAAATGTGTTGTGTATTTTGTGTTAGACAAAGAGAACACACACATACTGATTTGAATAAGATGACAATGAGTTAACAACTGGTCATAATAAATTCAAAAAAAGAAAAAAAAGATCGTGACAGCCAAAAGGTAATTACATTATAAACAATCCAGTTGTAAAAGACAAGTCACGAAAAACATTCAATTTTATTTCAGCATTTAACTTCATTATATGAAATGGAAGAAATTAAACATAACTGGAACGAAATAACACAACATTAAAATGTTTAATGCCTTTAAACATTCAAACAATATATAATTTATCTTTCCTTACTTATTCTATCTTTAACTCAAAAATAAAAATAGACTTACATAATACACAAAAAAATAAATCTTTAAAATTAAAATTATTAAAAATTATAAATTCTGAATGACCAACAAGTTATAAATTATTAAAATAAGGTTTAATGTAAGTAAAAATAAACACAAGAAATAAGAATTTATTTATAAACTCCCACACATACACTATTGTTTTGATATTCCATTATTATATTTACCGTTAGCAACTTAATAACAATAAAAATATTACACTGTGTAAGTTAGAATAATTAACAGTAATTGCATATTATGATTAAGGTATATTATGATACTAATGCAATGGAAAAAATACTGAGAACAAGGTGATCTACAAAGTTTTTTAAGGAGTATAGGGCATGAAGCATGAAAGTGGTTGTCACCAATTTGACCAAATTTTGTTGAAAATTGCACCAACAGAGACTGGCATGGGAGTTTTAGAACATACAATCCAAAACACACATTCTAACTAATATACATTTTAATTTACGTCAAGTGAGAATTTCAAATACTGCAAAGATATAAATCTACTTAAAATACATTATATGTCCCCTAATAACAATCTGTTGCTAATTAATATTATTTGAGAAGTTATCAAGAATAATGATAAAAAATTAACGATATTTTTTCGTAATCATACTATACATGAAATATAAATAATTGTTACTTATCCTAACAAAATATTTTTCACTCTAACAATAATTGAAAATACATTTTTTTATTATTATTATTATTATTATTAAACACACATTAAAGAAGGATATAGTTTAAGTAGCCCATTAAGTACATTTACAGTAATTAAATTAGCAACTGTGACCATGGTTAAACAATTGTTTTAAGTTAAATATATATGTACTGTGTAATTTAGTGTACAAAGATAAGAACAGACCTAAATGATAGCCTACAGTAAAAGCTGAGTAAATAGTAGAAATACAATTACACAACTTGTGTGTTGGAATAAAATTATTATTATCGCAGTAATACTCCATGGTCCTTTCATATTTAATAATTTGTAGCGTACTTTCTTTAACATTTTTCACAAATTATTTTGAGGAAGGAACAAAATATTTCAGTTCATTTTCAACTAGCTTATAGGAGATAAGAGACAACATTCATAAAAAAAAAATTACATTTTTAATTTTGAATAGCATCTTAAATTTTTGATTCATTTAAATAATCAGTATTTTAATTATTTTAGTATCGGTTCAGTTGCTTGAAATCAAGTAAATCTATTCCTGCAAAATCAAAACTATCAAAACTTTGATCAGAACAGAAATTTTTACTTCTATGTGAATTGTCATGAAATTTTTCATAACTGGGTCACGTTTTTTGCAAATTAGTCATCAAAATAATAACTGCTTAGTTACTGCAATGCAATTATATATGAGCAGGCTTACAGAAGCTTTTTTAATGGCCTGCCAAAATTATTGTTATTGATCAATCTACGGATCTTAAACGTAGATCTTAAACGTAGTGTTGTTTAAGTACACTTAGGTCTTATTCACAATTAAAACAATGTAAAGCACGGATATTTATATTACATTCTATTACTAAGAAAACAGTTTTCGGCTACTAAATATTACAGTGGCATTACAAAAATTAGACCTATACTGAATTTGCTAAAAACAAAATTAAAGAATATTAAAGAATTAACTCTAAAAATAAAATCAGCCATATATTTAAATGATCCTTTCAATTACACATGAGACGTTTCTATTTTATTGATAAATAAATCTTACAAAAAAAATGTTCACCTTCAATTTGTTCAAGCGCACTTTGCAGCATCTGAAATATGAACCTTTTTTCAATATCTCAACCACAAAAATTAGTACAAAAAGGAATAAATGCAAAAATCTTTTTCAAATTTTGGATATAAAGATTAATTGGTTACACCTGCAACAATCCAGTATTTTACATCATGGATGAAATGAAGTCAACAGAACAATAATGCTTGGAACATCCCCGTAACAAAAACCACAATGGTATACTGATGTTATATAATACTAACTTTAGTGGTATTACTAAATGCATTTTTAACATATATTACCTTTTTAAAATAATTTAGATGTTTTGCTGTTTTTTTTTTCTATAACAAATTACAAAAGGGCTCAATGGTCAGGCTGCTACATTTCTCAACTGCTTACATAAAGGTAGTGAATTTCAGACTTGCAGCTACTGCCTTCAGCTTTACTCTTTCCGTAGACATTAATCCCTCATCCTTATTAGTCTAAAATAGCTGAGGCAAGTCCTAAATACCTAGCAAAATCCATTTATCGGTTTTTGTTTAAAAGATTTATAATTTTTTTATTTCAAAATTTTTAAAATTTAATTTCACAATAAAATCAGTTGAAATCTGACTAAATTAGCACTTAAAATTTAAATTAAAACATGAAAATGTTTGTGTACTGAATAGTTCCCTTAATAATATTATTTGATGTCAGTTTTTGGAAATTTATTTACATCATATTAGCAGACAACCATTTATTTATATAATATTTAGTTAGCTGAACAAATTAAAGCTTGTAGTAATATCACAATAACTAAGAACTTAAAGATGAGGGGAATAACTCTGAAGTTTCTATAAATAATTAATAAGATAAAATGCTATCTTATCAGATATCTAATTAGAAAACACATCAGTTTCAACAGAATATTGTGTTTTTATCTCATGACGTCTTTCAATAGATATCTTATAGAATATTTTAAACCTTCAGTTATTTAAAAATTGAACTATTGTTCAAAGATTTATCCAAGGCATTTTATTTTATTGCAATAAATTTATGCAAAAACTGTCTGTGTGTTAAAATTTCACAATATATCTCCCTTTTTAACTCATTATACATTTTGTTAATGATTTTCAGTGTATGTTTTATGAAATTTACAATAAAAAAATTATTTTAAATTTCAATATACTATGGTGTTTTATAACCTGTTCAGAACACTGACAATGAGTATGGTTTTATTTATAGTTTTGAAATTTGTTATCGTTACCTAAGATTATTTTTTGTATATAAGAGCAAATTTAGTTCTCTTATCAGTTAGTAATTTCTGTAACCAAAAATCCCAGATAATCGTTACATTTTGAATTTTGATTTTCTGATTGAATTTTTGATTTTGAATTTTTCAATTAGAAACTGATAGATTTAAAAATAAAATGTACTGCGCATAGTGAAAGGATGAGGGAATATTGGAGGACGGAAGAGAAAACAGCTAAGTGTGAAGAATTGAAATTGTCACATGGTCCCTAGCAGGCCTCATCGAAAGAAGAAGAAAATGTATTGCATAAAAAATGGATACCCTTCGGAAAAACAAATAAAATTTAAAATACTTTACAGAAATGTTCGCTTTGTTAACGTAAAATAAATAATGAATTTAAAATAAAACAATATATACTGTCCTGTCAACCCCACCCACTACACTTAGACTCAGATAATCATCACTGCAAAATATTACTTCGTCTAATTTACTATTTCATGTCTAGACTGTTTCTCCTGATAATTTGTAAAATCAGTCATGATTATTATATATGACAGCATGTGCATTTAATTTAAGTGTATTGTATTTTCAGGGCTTTAATTCTTGATACTGTATTTTAAAATATATACTACAGTATTGTCTCCATGTTTTTTGTGCACAAACCACTACATATTTAATATTAAATATTTAAATACATAAATACAGTAATAAAAGTAATGTACCAATACAATGATAACCTTTTTTACTTCTCATTCTTTAATAAGCTTTAAAAAATATTAGATGCCAACAAAATCCATTTCAAGATCTTAAAAAATTTGTAACACCATAACCTTTTTTTATCGTGCATGTTTTTGAAAAACAGATGTCCCCATTGTGATCAAGAGTTAAAATCTGCATAAATTATCACTTTCGATTTTCATTTTTTTTATCTTAAAATGAAACTATCAGCAATCTACTAGTATTTATAATTCAATTTGTGAAAATTTTAAAAGCTAATTTATGCAAATTTTCAAACTGATTGTAATGGTTAAATTGGATTATCAAAAAGTTAGTTTTTTAATGGTTTGAATGGTTGCCATTTTTAATTAAATGATTGGGTTTCGATTTTCACAAATGTAAACTTTTGTTTACATGGTGGTATACAATGTTTGACTTGTAGTACCTTAAAATGAAATTACGTTTATAGACAAACCATATAACCAGCCCAAGTCTACAAATACCCAGCAGACTGAACAAATACCCAGCCAAATATAAAATGTGTCAGTAAATCTGAGATTAGATTTAACAAGTACAAGTAAACATAAGTAGGCAATTTTTTAACACTTTTGTTTATTTTACTAACAAAATGAACAATTTTGTTAAAAAATGTACAATGATTTTAATAATAAAACTGGAATATAATTCCGATATTCATTTTAAGTTTCTGCAACTGTATATAAAGTGTTAATGGATTTAGAGAAAAATGTTAATTCACTGGGTAAAACCGAAATATGGTAAGTAAATACCATCATAAGTAGATACAATATTGTATCTACAGAAAAAAAGAATTACTGTGCCATTTTTTCCCATGCAAATATCACATAATTTGTAGCAATTCTTAAATGTTAATAACACTATTGATGGTACGCCTGTCATTTCTCTAATGAAACAAAGATGATCCTTCAAAAATCTGTAGCAATAATGTTTGCCTCAACCGAATTATATGATTACTTGAAAAAAGTGATTCATACTAATTCTGCAACACCACAAAATGTCAACTAACATATTTGACACTGTAAGTAAAGAAAAATCACACTGAAATACATATCTACAGACACGTTGGGTGTATTAATTGCATGGTGAATTCAGAACTTTTCTTATGGTATCTTTAAACCTACTTTTAATATACATACTACCTGTGTACTAACTATGTTTTGCTAACATATTTTTCAGGGAATAAAAATTGTTTACAGAATTTTATAGTTGATGAATTTCAAAAGTTGATTTTTAACTTTGTATGTTTTAAAGAGATGCGTTTGTTATTAAACAGCAAGTTATTCTCACTGGTAGAACACAGTAATTTTCCAAATTACTGGCAAAATTATAGAATGACTAAAACCCTAAATACCCACCCCTGGCATTAAGAGATTATAATCAGACAACTGACATTTTACATGAAAAAACCATTTATAGTAAGTAGCCATTTCAAGTAGTAATTGGTCCACCTGTTTGACTGGACTGTTAGAGCTCCTGGAAATACCCCATAAATCAGCTTTGAGTGCTCACCATTCTTTTTCAAAAAGGCAAATGAAAGTTTGAGTTAGCCCTAAAACCTACTAACCATTGCATTTAACAAATATAAACGTCTCTATTGACACCTGTCAAGTGGTTTCGGAATGGACAATATTGTCATTTTAATGCAGCAAACATTCAGTCAGACAGAAATTTGTTTAACATCAGTTTTGGCTTTTCCAGTGCATAAAAGCAAACAGAAAAAACTAAACTACTTGGCTTCTACAGATTTAAAACAAACCGTTTTAAAATAAATCAAACATTTTAAGTGGTCACATTTTGTTTTGAATAAGACAGTTTTAACCCAACCTAAAACTTGTTAAAAAATATTATATGTAACAAATATAAAATTTTCAATGAAATGTGTCAAGCCGTGACCTAGTGAAAACAGAGAAAGTAGGCATTTTTACTTGACAGATAAACATTCAGTCAAGAGGGTATTTTTTTCAGTTTTTTTTTTTTAGAAACGATTTCTTAGCAATCACATGGTTACCTAAGAGAATCGTTCACACCAAATTTTCACACTCTCAAATAAAAATTAAAAGATTACTTTATTTGCTACAAGATTTAATGTTTAGATTTTACTGTGTATTACAGGTTTTTTTACCCTTTAGGGATGAAATTTTGGAAAACTTTCTTTGAGCAACTTCAAAACGTAAAACAAAGCTGTACGAAATTTCAGCTCTCTACAGTTTTTGGCAGGAATACAGAAAAAAATGTTTGTTTTTACCAAATTTGAAGCCTTTAGGAGTGGAATTTTGGAAGACCTTTCTTTTTTCCTTTGTGCACTTAAAAAGCATAAGATATACCTGCATACAAAATTTCAACTCTTTAACCCTTTTCCATCTGGAGATGTAGAGATAGAATATGAATTTCATTTTTACCCCATTTTAACTCTTTATGATGGGATTTTTTTTTCAAAAACGTTTCTTAATGAGCGTCTAGAGGAAGCTGTGTGTGAAGTTTAACTTTAATCTGTTCAATGGTTTTGGAGAAACTTTAAATGTGTATGATCCTTAACGTTCATTATCTTCACAATATTTTCATTGAATTTTTAATTTCTTGTGGCATGTTCTTCTTCTTTAAGAAACACATTAACGGGCAACACTGAAGAAAAAGACAAATTTACTAAAAAAGAAGTTCATAAAATACAATTTAATTTCAAAGCAACATATGTAGAACAAGAGAAGTAATGAAAAGTTTGGTAAAAATAATACATTATGAAGATAAAGGAAAGCAATTAATTTTTTTAGAAAATTTACAAATATGTAAGTTAAAATTGAAGGGATAAAAGATAATAAATGAGCAAGTAAATTCACATTTTTTAGTCTGAAAATGTTTATTAATTATAAGGATTAAATCTACCATAAAGCATTGGGGCACCAATCAAAAACAAGTACATCGATAAATAACAAGCAGAGTTGGTAGTAGAACAAAGGAGGAGAAGGGTTAAAATAGTATAAAAGAACAAACCTAGGTTTGGGGGAGCAGTACAGTAAAAAGTTTTGATAATGGAGGTTTCGAAAATGTGTACATGAATATAAAGCGAGGAAAAACACAGCTATATGTATTCAACAAATAACTACATTCCTAGCAGGAAAAAATATGATTACATTAACAATCATTAAATCGTAATGGTAATTTAACTATGTTTATTACTTCTACTTTGATATACATTATAGCCTATACATTTCCTTTTCACAATATACGAGATTAAAATTCATCCCAACAACAAAACAAACACACCTTATAACTTTTGACATTTAAGTTAGTTTAACTAAAATTTTAGTGCATTATATAACCTGTCAGTTTTAAACTTTAACTTCTAAATATTATGCCAACTACATTAACAAGAATGGAAGGGCAGTAGTGTTGTTGGATAAAAAAACAATCAGCAGTTAACAATTCGAATCTGTAAATTCAGTTTCTGAAAAGTATTGTAGCATGTAGGCTCCCTTTTAAATATGATATAGTAGGCAGTTATTTCATGTGATTAAATAGTCTGTTCATCTAGAAACTTCCGTGAATGTTTCATATTTTTTTATACAGTATGTAGTAATTATTTATGGGAACCTTGGTTTTAACAATAGGTTAGAGATATCATGTATTATTTTTATTTTTAGTTCATATAGGACTCGCTATCTTTTATCAGAACATGTATAAGCTTACAGTTTGCAAAAGGACAAATGAATACACAGCAAAATGAGTAATTTTCATTTTAGATTGAGAATTGATTATAAAATCAATTGATTTTTGCATTTATTAATATAAATGCAAAAAAATTAATAATACAGCGAACCACAATAATTTCTTTTCTCACAATTTCATAACAATTAAATCCTAAAATATTCTTTACTTTACCAATATCAATAGGAACATTTGGTGATACCAAGTAATACTTAAAACTTAAGTATCTATAGGCAACCTTTAAGCCAATTTTCATCACAACCATTAGAAACGCTTTTAAAGAATAATTATATTGTTATTATTATGCTTTTTTTAACAGCAGCTATTTATGATTTATTTATTGCAAAAACCTAAGAGAAAGAATAGAAGCAGTTTTAAAATCTGAACCACATCAGAATATTAGTTATTGCTATATGATGAATAATAAAAGTTACAGATGATCGTCTATGTAAAAATCAAGTTTTTTGGCTTTCCAGGCTCTTGAAATAAGAAGATTTGATAAAACTGACTTCAATTTTTTGAGATAATTGCAAAACTTTTTCTTTTTTTTATAGGCAACTTACAACCAAAAGTTGAAAACAACTTGCATTGATATATGCAATAAAATACATAAATAAAATTAACCATTGCAGTATTTAGGTATTAATGAGATTTTTAAAAAATCAACACCTACAAAGATGGATTACCACATTTAAAGAATACTTTTTATTCTCAGGGAGTCTAAAATTAATTTCTGAAAGACAATTTTTTTCTGCTGTCACAATATACATTTCATACAAGCTATTTGAAAATGCTCCTTGAGAAAATGCTCATTTCAAAAATGAGCTATTAGAGTGGCCATCATGGTAAAACCTTAGTTCCACAATCTCAAAATGAGCTCTGATCCTGTCTTCTAGATTACTTTTTCAGTTGTTAAAAATTTTACATATACATGGTGTGTGTGTGTGTGTGTGTGTGTGTGTGTGTGTGTGTGTGTGTGTGTGTGTGTGTGTGTGTGTGTGTGTGTGTGTCCAATCTGATTCAAACTTTACATGAAAATCAAATTTGCAAAGTTAGTGTTAAACTTACCAATTAATAGATTTTAATTAGTGTTAAAATCTGTGTTAATTAGAATTTTTTTTTTAATTTCAGAGATAATGCAAAAATGAACCTATCGACAGTCATGGTTCACTTTTTTATCTCAATATAATTTAAAAGTGCTAATATTTGTAGATCTTAATGCTGACTACAATGGTGAGACCAGATTTTCAAAAAAAGTGTAGGATAAAAAAATATTTTGGAAAATCCACTTCCCTTACACCAGCAAGACAAATGCATGCCACAATTGTTATTATGATTACTAAAATGTGTTTAATGAAGTATTTTCCATTTTCTTAAAAACAGGTTCAATCAATTTAAAACGATACAATTTTTATCTGTATACTTCAATTTGGTAAATTACTTCAAAAATGAGTAAACAATTTTAAATTTGCAATGATATCCAATTATAATAACAAGACATTACTGCAACAGTACTCATCTGGTAACAATATATATATATATATATATATATATATATATATATATATATATATATATATATATATATTCTTTATTTACTTTATATTATGGTCTTCATGAATGAACTAACTACAATTACCTTTTTCAAGCATATATATAATACTCATACATGAATCAGTACTATAAAACTTATATTATTTGATTTATAGTATGTGGTTGCCTACAAGTATTAATAATTAATAGAGTACTATGAACTACATGTATTGTATACACCTTATTAAAATAACTATATATGTTTATTTAATTAAATTATTAAATCAAATACTTTAGCTGTAATTTAAAACTAAGTGGTTTTTGAATTGATGAAGCATTATCAGGTTTGTTAGTGAACGTAAAATGATGAACACATTGACTAATTTATGCATAATTATTAATACATACGTAAATATAAATATTTTAAACTAAATTAATATTTCTAATGACAGTTAAAACATGATAACAGAATCCATGTTTAAATTGATTTCATTTTTATGTTAGTCTAAAGATTAAGTGTTATAGAATGTATGTTTGAAAATAAGTAACAAGCTTTAACCAAACCCTAAAAACATAAACTAACAGGCAACTTTCGGGTGCTTATGTTTCCTAACTTGCAGTGCATGTTCTATAAGTAGGACTAGTCAGTGAAATGCCTACTTCTTTGCATGATATATCAGATGATCTGCAAAATCCAAATGCAAGCCTCAATGCGAAAAAAGTGGTTCAAGCTGAAGAATGGAAATCAATTCATGGTGAAAGAAAACAAAGTAGATTTTGAATCTGTAGCTGAAACAAGCTACAAACTGAAAGATGACATGGTCTAAACTAGAAAGTGAAGTGATTGATGATTGTCGCAAGATGAGCAACAGAAATCAAAAATTGCAACAACTTTTATTTGGAATGAAACAATGACGTGAAAAATCTGAAGTAAAAGAAAACGTAAACGTCACTTACCCCTTTATATCCGGTCAAGATCATCCAACCACATTGCAGTACACCTAGGAAAAGGAAAATAACTGTAGGCGGAATTGGAAGACTTTTTGATCCTGCTTAGCATAAGTTTTGAATGGGAAACAAGAATATTTCCTAGGCATACAATTTAAAATTTTAACTATCAGATGCAATATAAGCTTAACTATTACAAAAAAATTATTCAATTCAAAATATAAAGAATTAATATACAGGTATATTAAAACTGAAAACATTTATTCATAAAAAGCTGCCTCAGACAAACTGCCAAATGGCATTCTGTACAAAAATGAAGGTCAATCTCATTGCATCATACACACATTCAAGAAATGGCTGATGAAAATAAGTCAAGGCCTCCAGTGCAAAATTACTAAGAAATATTGTACACCAGCTTTAAACTAATGTAATATTATTAATTTAATTATATAAAGAGAACAATAAACTGTGACTCTTTGCTCACAACCCAAAGACTTTGGTTTATAGCAAATGTTACCATTTTAGGCAACTTCAGTTTTTAACTCATACTATCCTTTACATTATCACATATATTTTTAGTAGCAAAAATATATATATTTAAAAGAAAATACATCACTTTTCATTTATACTACTAAATTAGTACTTTACCTCTCATGATGAAATATAATAAAAAAGTAATTTCATAATAAAGTATGCTTTATAAACATTTTGTTACTTGTGAACAAATTAATCTGTAAAAATGTAAACCATAACGAAATTTTTTTAAGCTTGTAAAACAACCTGGCCTCTTAATTTTAAAAATTGAATCAAGCTATCCTATTCTGGGCCTAAATATTTTTTGTAAATCCGAAAATACCTAAAACCAATGAAATTTAGCCATGACACTGCCGTCTTGTACTATTGCAATCTTTTTCTCTGAATTAAACGTTCAGCGCTTTACAAAAATTGTGTGTATGTGTATAACGGTAATTTAAAGAAATACTGTATTAATAAAATGCATCTTTTAAAAAATTAATAATATTAGATTTATAGGAATGGTAATTATTGAACAATAATTACAGTTAGAAATACTGTGCAGGTTACTTTAGGGTTAGGTTATTTCAAATAAACAGTTGTTATCAGAAAAAATAACAGCAGGCTATGACTGAATACAACTTCATTATTCATTTATTTATAATTATGGCTCTAATCAATACTCTTCTGGCTTTCCCATTCTGTGTTTTAGCTATAATTATAAAGTGAAAGGTTCTTCAACAAATTTTATGTAAACAGAAAAATGTTAGAACTTTAGGGTCAGTATTGATTTTTAAGTTCAATAATCAAGAATATATTTAAGTAACACACAAAATACAGTAGGCTACAGAACAGCAACCTATATGGATAATACTTGATGTTCATACAACATACAATTTTATCAGTAAAAGGGATAAGCTCCACTCACACTCGTACACCTCTTCAAGTTACTATTGCTGTATGTAAATTTTATTTTATACCAAACTCCCTATATAACTTGAAAATCGTTTAGCAAATGGAAAAATCTGATCACAATTCAAATACCGTAACTTAATATTGTTACAAATTTTGTAACACTTGTTCAAGTTAGAAAGAAAACAAAATCCATGCCCAAGTGCACGTGTTTCTCATCATATATTTCCATCATTTACAAACCAAGATTACTATTAATCTTTCAGCTTCTCGATTTGCCTAATGGGGCTTGCAATGTTTTAAATCAGGTGGGCAATGCTGCCATAAGAAAACTGGCAAAAAATTAACCACATAGTAAATTTTACTGATAGCTAAAGATTATTTGTTATCTAAGGTAAACCTATACTAATACAAACTTAGGTACTTTTTTCAATTCATTATCAGATATAATACTGTTACACTTGAGATAAATAATTTTCTTATCTTATGTTTTCATGTAACGCTATTTACACACTGGGGTAGACTTTTAAACTAATACTGAAACATGCTTATGCAGCAAAATTTGTCATTAAGTTTTTTTTTGCCCAGGGTGATGTTATGTCATTCTTAAACAATAAAATATCACTTGCTTATAATGGTATTTGAAACCAAAATATTTTTTTTTAATAACTTTCTTTTGTTACAAAGTCTAAGATCTTCTTTCCAAGATGAAAACACTGAAACTGCTAAAGACATACAGATGCTTACAAAAAGTATTGAGTCCTTATTTTTGTAAATTAATTAAAAAGCAGTACATATAAAAAAAATTATCAAAATTTATTATACTTCATAGCACTTAATTTCCTAGATACCTTCTAGAATGTCAAGATAAAATATTACAATGTTCACTCGACTCATATTTTCCACAATGAATCACCTGATCATGTAAAATAATAATCGCAACTAGTACCCATCTTATTGACATGATGAACTCAAATTTCCAAAAATTACTTTTTTTCACCATCATTATCAGCGTTAAAACCTGAATAAATTACAATTTTCAAATTCCGCTAGAAAAATAACAATGAACCTGATGTTGGTCAGTGTTAGTTTCATACATTCAATGCAATTTGAAAATATTAAATTTTAATGTATGCAGATTTTAACTTTAATATGGTGAAGTCATATTTTCTTTGAAAAATACAATATAAAATATATTATTAATTGATGTAATTTTATTTTTTAAAATGTGCTGTGAAACTAGAGGGAAGATAATTTGGGCCATGCTCTTTTTCAAGTACTGGAGGGTTATATCTGAACTAATTTATTTAAAACCATTAGAACAATTTTTGAGAAAATTTTATATTTTTATTAATTTGAAAGAGCCTTACAGTCAAGGGCTGCATGGGACACCATTCCCACTTCTGTAGGCTCACCAGATTCCAAACATGATTTACCAAATTATTGCAATACACAACAAACTGTCTCACATGAAATTAAAACTTGCTCATACGTAATAATCTGTACACCCAAACAATTAGGTCATCTTTCAAAAAATTCTGCTGCAATAGTTACCATAAAAACCAACACTGTAGCATGGAAAATATGAGGATTTTTTATAAACTCAGACTTATATAAAAACATAGGATTGCAATATTAATACATATTTACAATGCTGACAAAAATTTTGTATTGCATTACAATGTGCATGCTAAAGTGTTCATGTATCCACTGTACCTAGTGCATGTTGTAGTAAAACTGGTTTTGTATTATCAACATCTTTCCTTTAAAAAATTGTCCTTTATTTGGGATGTTACAAACACATGGAAAGGAAAAAAGTTGCATGTTGTTTCTGTTTACATTGAGTTCTACAGGTATTTTATTACTGTTGCTTAACAAATTTAAAAGATTTACTGATCAGACATTAAAAAGAAATTTCATTAAACATTCAAATTTCTTGGTTGTCTGGTTGTCAACTTACAAACAGACTTAAGTATTCGTAGATTAGATAATATGTATTTGTGCATCTTTGTGTCAAGCATGTGAAATTCTGTACACAATCCAACTAAATAAAAAAAATCTGTGGGTTGCTGACCTGGTGATGTCAGTGTAAAACACTACAATTCATTTAGCTTACACTGTAAATATAATCAGGCTTATCTCTAACATTAAGCTATTTACTCTGAAGAAAAAACAAATATTTCTATATTTGAATTAAAATTATGAAATTTGTCCTTTACTGCTTTAATCTGTAATGTCAAATATTGGCTTATCACTGTGCAACTATATGAAATCCCCTTCCATACAAAGAACTTTAATATAATTACAATATCCTACAGCTAAATTAATTATGCAATGAAGAAATCAATATTAGTAAAATGTATTTCTGTGATATTGGTACGACATTTCCTGCACAAACAAGGCCAAAATTTAAAAAATCAGGGTCTTTAGCCGCACAAACACATATGTTTATGCCACAATGGTATTCACTTCAAACTTGCACGATGCTCTCTGTGACTAGTCAACTGTTAACTTGGTGTGTTTGGGATGGGTACTTGGGCACTGCAAGATTGAGAGAAACAAGACAGCAGACTTCATAGCTAAAAAAAGCTGTTGCTCATCTTTAGGAATCATAACTCATCTATTGTGGATCAGTTGCACAATAGTAAAAAGTGCGAGAAGGAAGTGGTCTCAGAAAGAGCACATCAAACAATGGAGGCAATTCCCTAGCTAGTGTCTTCTCAGGACTAGATTCTGCATTTATAAGAATACCTGTTCACTTCAACAAGAGTTCCCTGAGACACAAGTCATCACATGAGCACCGGACATGGCCACATTTGAAGTCATCTCAATAAGATGAGATTACCACACGTCTTACATAAATGACATAAAAACTCTTTGAGTGCTAGATCCTGGAGTCCCAAAGAGGAGAGTTTTAAGACTTCAGAAACCAGATGAAGATTTTCATAAGAACAACCGACATAAGATTCTAGAGCTTATTAGAGGCATTGGAATCAGGTTTAGGTGAATTGTAGGGTGACACAACAACCTTATGGCTGACATGTTGAAGACTTACAGAGCATCAGTAACATCTTCCATCCACAAAAATAGACACACTGAACTAACTAATATTGAGGCTAGTTTCTCAACACAATAAATTTACAATAAAATAATAACTTTCTCTTATTTCAAATTTATTTCGCTAATCTAACCTCATAAAGTCTGATTAATATCTAACACTAAAAACATGAAAACCTAACCTAGTGAAATTTTTTAGATATTAGGGATTTTTTTCAGTCAATATAACCCTAAACCAGTATACTACAGGAGCTACTAATACATTTTATACAATCACTTACTTTTAAGTGTTGTACTGAAAATAATACATACTGTCAATACTTGTTTAATACATTTTTTTTTAAGCCTGATCTTATAACACAATAAACCACCAGTTAAGATATTAAATAGCAAAAAATATTCAAGTATTTCTTAACAAGGAAATGATTATAAAGAACATGCGGAGAGGATTACCAATGAGCAGGAAGACCTAAGAAAAGAAAGCGGAATGAAGTTGGAAGAGGCAGAAGAAGAATAGGATTGGAAGTGAAAGACAAACATGATCAGCGTGTTTTGAAGCAAGAATTTGGATGAAGCCAAATGCCAACTGGAATATCAGTGGTCATGGAAATAAGTCTGATGTATTTTTAACAGCAACAAACTTTTTTGTGTCTTGTAAATTTCACAACGAAAACTTTTTAACTCTTGTAAAAATTTAGAATTAACAAATTTACAAAATTACAAAATAAACTGAAATTTTGGCTCTTTATAAACTACTAAAACAACGGAAAAACAAATAGGGTGATAACCAACAATAGGATTTATTGGAATAATTTTGTTACACAAATTTTTATTTTTACAATTACTGCATTCTGAGACTGCATTAACAAGTGGATAAAAATATGTCGTACTTGCATTCATACATAAATCATTTAAATAAGCCATAGTTTCTGACTCTAGATTCAAATTTTTATGAAAATTTGGAACTGCAATTAAACTCATACAAATAATTAACATATAAGAAAATATCTTCATTAAATATAATTTGCCCAGAGTCTAAAGAGATTTTGGCAAAATCACGTCGGTGTGTGCAACCGTTGCCAATGTCATTTGGCTCTAGCTTATCCATTTACATTACAGTATTATTAGTGTTTAACCTAATAAAAGACTAACACATAGTGACTTAAACACTCATATTACATCTCAAATGTAAGTACCTTGAGCTTGAGATACTGGGTGTGTTATGGACACACGATAATGTGAAGTTAATAAAGAGATTACTTACGATATCCAAATTATGTTTGGATGTTAAAAAAACAAAGTTATTGGCCTCAAAAGAAATAGTAATGATTTTACAAAATATCACATGTCAGCCATCATGGCATTGTTTGTAAAAATTTAAACGTTTTAAATACCATCTGTCAACTCATGTTAAAAATAAATATCAGATGTTAAATAAATTTATTTAAAAATAAATAATCGTGCACACACACACACACACACACACACACACACACACACACACACACATACACTTCCTTTTACTAATACATAGATGAAAAGATTGTTTCCCAAACTAAATGACACATAATTACTAAATTACAATAATATTAACAATAAAAAATAATTTCATTATTAAACTACAATTATGTATATTTTGATAAATACCTTACTATTCAAAGGGTTATAGCACTATATATCAATATATAAAAATGAAATAAATGTATATATTAATAGTGAATTTCCAGCATTGGAAAATGATGGAACCAGAGATCTTGAAATGAGACTAATCCTGACATTTAGGTCATTTTTTGTGGGGGGGGGAGAATATATATATGCTGTTTTCACTATAAATTTTAATTGTGTTAAAATTATATAATATTTATTAATTAGCATTGGTTAAGGATGCTTCAATGTTATAATAATTATAATTATAATTTATGTTTTTTTATAATTTTATAACTGTCATACTATATTAAGTGATTGAAAATATAACCTATTTTTATATTTTGTCAACCTATAAAAAAACCTTTATCTATAAATACATTTACCATGTTAGTATTTTTTCCATAAACTCAGTTTTGTCTTGGAACTATTAGCCTATGGTATAAAATTACTTTTACATAGTTTCCTAATTATCAAGATATGTTAGTTTCCTGATAGATTATATTTAATATTATAAAAAAATTGAAGTACAAAAACCACTGTCTAAAGAGTAATACTCTTTTATTATTTATCTAAAACTGTAAATATTGTTATTTTTAGCTAATTCCCATAGAAAATAACCTATCACAGCCATCTATGGTAAAGTCATTTAAATATGCACCAATCATGACTGCTAGAACACACATTGGATAGTAATTCAAAATTACATATTTGCGTTTGCACTATAGTGTTTGTAATTTTGGTCCAATTTCATTCAAACTTGTCGTAAAAATTGAAACATAGTGGAAAATAATTTTGACCGCTAGAAAGCTGAAATTATTTTGCATTTGTTTATATTAAATTAGTTTGATTTAAGAATAAGTTTAACAATTGAACTTCGATATCTTTCTTGTTTCTCTACATATTTTTTTTCTTTTAATTTCTTTATTTGAAGAATGGATCCATACGATGGAACTCGTCTTAAGAAAAACCAAGAAGAAAATTAATTAGCCTACTGTAAAATGTATGTCTACTGCATTTGTTAAAAAAAAAATTTTAATCCAATATTTTTGAGCATAAAAGTATTTTCTTCTTAGTATTGCTAGTTTTTTTTTTTTTGTATTTCATTACAAATATAGTCGTCTTATGGAACAAAGCGTATAATTTATTCTTATAGAAATAACGTGGTTGTTATTTCAACCAGTATATTTTCTTCTTAGTATTGCTAGTTTTTTTTTTTTGTATTTCATTACAAATATAGTCGTCTTATGGAACAAAGTGTATAATTTATTCTTATAGAAATAACGTGGTTGTTATTTCAACCAGTATTCACGTCATAGAAGCATAGGGCAATAACACTTATTGGTTGAAATATCAACCATAACCTAAAAAAGTTAAAAATGCATAAACAAAATACGGTCATCTTCTCAGAATGAACTCCAATAGATTAACTAAACAAATATTTGATTTCTTCTATAACTGCAAAACAAAACCCAACTGGTCTAAGGAAGTTGAGAAAGACTTGATGGAATTGAGAATGCAGAAGATTCTTTGCTTGATGGAACAGCTATGTAAGGTTCCAAGATAAATCTACACCAAAATCAAAACCACTCATCTCGGAGGAAGAGAAAAGGAGGATATCCAACAGAATGAAGTGATATTGGGACTTCCACATACACCAAAGAGAGTGAAATGTGCATAAGAAGATAATATTTTCTTATTTATTTTTTTAAGTCTGTGATATAAAATGCAAATAAAATGGAAAAAATTGTCCTTTTGCCAAAAAATAGCAGTGTTACATTTCGTGAATTTACTGATGGTTGACATATCAACCAGTAAACATTAACTCAACAAAAAAAAAAAAAAAAAAACCACTTTTTGCCTGAGCACAGAAAGATTTTATAGGTGGTTAATTTTTGAACCACTGCTCTGTAAAAGGTTAAGAGTGTATAAAATAAATACTGAATTAAATTACTGTATAGACTTTGTATTATATACAACATAATACTTTTGAAATGAAATTGGTTATTAAGTTCTCAAGGATTTAGTTTTAAGTCCTGTTACTGAAAATTTGTGTAAAAGTAACTTTTTACTGTTAATGTTATTTGCAGGTTGTTTGTCGCTCTTTACATTCCTTTAACTTCAACTAAAAAACACTTTTAGAGATTGTCAGTAAGGTGCAATTAAAGAGCATAGAGCCTTGCACACTCAGCCTAACCAAACACACAGATGCAAGCCAAGAATGGTGTATGCACTTTTAGTGACAGTCTGACAGATATTAATAACAGCTGTTCATTTTAAATAGCCTGTACAAAGCCATGCAAGAAAAGTGCTAAGTCAGGACGTCTGCAAAATATTGTTTTAATATTTTTTGTTTACTTTAATTTTTCTATTACATCATAGATTTTCAGTCTATTTCTTCAAATTTGGTACAATGACTTGAGTTACTTTTCGTCATATTTAAGCGATAAAACTGATTGTCCATTTTTTCTTCAATATCTTTTTACCTGGATTTTTTTAAGATACAGTGATCCATATGTTTTGTTTGAGTAATTATGGACTATACTGGAACAAAATTTCATCAAAATAGTCAGAGTTAATTTTGACTAATTACAATCTTAAATTTATTTTTTTACAAAAAGATTTTTTTTAAATTTAGTCTCAAGTTATGTCCAATTACTGATGTAAGTAAAATGTCACTAATTATTATGTATATAAATAAACCACCAAGGTCAGAACGACACTTAGGCGGATGATACGAAACTTCAAGAAAGAAAGAAAAGGAGAAAGAAAAGAAAAGGAGAAGTGGCATCTGGATGGAGGAAAGGAGGAAGGAGCAGAGTGAGATAATGAAGGATTACTGGTAAGTCAGAAAGGAGAAGAAGAATAAGAACTAAAATTGATGCATTTAATTATTTTATGTGGTCCAAAATCGATAAAAAAAACACCAATGTAAATTTAACATAACATTACTATCAGCTGATTACAATGTTCATCTCTGTATAAGTCTGACAATGTTTTTTTTATTTTTGTAAAAAGAAAAAACCTCCGTTTAGCTTTTCTGAATCAATAAATTATACTAGCAATGACAAGTGTCTTACAAATCGGGCAATAAGTTCAGTCATCTGATGATATATGCACAGACATCAACACAAAGACAGACAAACAATTCAAAAACCACTTTTTCGGAAACAGAGGGTAAAAACAGATTAATCTATCAAAATATCAAAATCGATTTTTTAATCAATCATACTTTTTATAGTGAGGAAGCAAGCAATGCATACTTTAAAAAAAAAAAAAAATAGCAAACCCACGTTAAATTATGTGTCTTTAAGAATTTTCTTAAGACTGATACATATTTTTTTTTTAGTTTTACTTTAGTTTTCACCTGAAACTTTTTCTTAAAAACAGAATACCAAACCAGAATTATCTCACAAATTTGTAACTATGACAAACACATAAATATTCAAGCAATATCCCTAAACATTCAAACTCAGAAATTAATGGCAAAAAAACTGGCAAAATTGGCAATCTAAGAGACAACATTTTTCAAAATTGGCAATAAAATATACATTATTTCAGCCTCTAAGAACTACATTTCTGTCAGTTCTTATCAAAATTGTTACTGCTATTTTTGAGAGGAAAATACATTTTTGTTTTATTCGTTACTATTGCAGCTATCACAAATTTCTGGGTAATAATTTGGCTACATAGCTAATTTCATAAATTCCAAAGGAAAAGATTTACAATTTTTTAATACATATTTTTAAAATTTTGAGCAAATAATAGTACAGTAATATTTTTTGTTCTAGAATGAATTACCGTAAACATACTCACATGAAAACACATTTGCTTAAAAACTTATTTTTTTAGTACCTACAGGTTTTGAGCATAAAACATGGAGATCTGTCGCGATATATATATTAAATTTTTATTATACAAGAATTTCAAACTACATTTAAAACAATATCAGCTTTTAACTTTTCTACACACATTTTTTTTAGTTTTAATTATAAACTCTTCAGTTATTTTTTATACAGACTAACATTTCATTTAAATTTATACTACTCTTTGTTCCCATTTTAAAAACATGAGTAACATCTTTAGTCATCGTGTATTTTCATATTCTTACTGTATTTTCTTTCCCGAAAAGTATTTAATAATGTTTTGCTTTTTGTCAGAATTTTGGACATTATTGTAGGCTATATAATTTTGGAAAATAAGTACAGTATAATTATTTTGTGTCTAAAATAATTACATAATAATTATTTAATATTATCTGACTGCTAACAATCATGAACTGCTTTAACATTCAGTATTTCATTACAACTAGCTAACTAAATAACAAACTTATCTAAAAATGGTCATCAAGGATGTTTAATCATTTACGAATCCATTAATATTAATCACTACATACAACGATTGCTTGATGTGACATAGTTGTAGTTGATGATAAGACATTTTAGTATGCCATTAAATGATAACAGATTCTTGGTTCCAACAGTATTACTTGGACAAACAAATAATCTATCTACAGTACCACAATAAGAAAGAAATAATCAACAATTTAGTGAAGAAACTAAACCTATTATCTATAATTTCATTTGTAGCATGGAATATGTCACCAATAAATTATTAAATATTAAGCATTGACTATTTAAATACCAGAGTTAAACATTCGTTGAATTTATTTTTAATTAAATATACAATTCCTATATTTTTACCAAAGACTGTCATATTATTGAAAGAACCAGAAGCAATCTTAAATAAATGTTAAGTCTTTAAATACAATGAAACAATGAGTCAGGGTTTCCAAACCCCTAACATTGAGTCAAGGGTGTCAAAAAATATTGTATAAAATACTTCATGGGTTTTTTTTAAAAAAAGGTTTGAAACTCGGATGACTGAAGATGCATCTATATATTTATGTTGCCTTATTTTATTTTGCTAGTGCAAGAGACCTACTGCATTTTCCTTTCCAAAATATAAAACTAAGTGGAAGCAAAGTTACTATTACCAAGTGAGGTAACTTAACTTCATAATACTCTTTTTAAATGTTTACTGTCATTGTGTATTTGTAAGCTAAAATAACAGTTGTGTGATTTTCTGTTGAATGACTGAATACTATCAAAGTCAACCATGCATTGACTCGCACAACAAAATTTAGAAGAGCTTACTTATATTTTATATCAGAACAAAATATTGAAGTTTTCTCTGTGTATTTACTTTATCACCAAACAAAGTTCACTTTTTATTCTCAGAAAATCTCAAAACTCAAAACTTTGCACACAATTTTCATAACTTTTCTCCTCTCTCTACCTACTGTCGGGTAGGCCTATACCACATCCCCTCCACCAGTATTTAGATGGTATGCAAATTATCATGAAAATGCCAACTAGTATAAATCATTATCATATATATTTTTATATTTTCAATGGAATTTGAAAATTTAAAATGTTTACATTTTTTTAATGCTGATTAAAAAAAAGATTTTAATACTGATTTTTAATATAATCAGTATATATATAATCCAGTATATATATATATATATATATATATATGGATATATATATAAAGTATATATATATATATATATATATATATATATATATATATATATATATATGGAGGAGCGGAAGAGGATCCATGGGGACAGGATGAGGGAGGCGTGGAGGATTAGAAGGAATAAGACATGAGTCGGAGTGCTTTGCGTGATCCAACAGGGTCTATGTGCAGATAATAATAATAATAATATATATAATGTTTGTGTGTGAGTGCTCCTGCATTAAAAAATCTTTATGTACATTATAGCATTATTAGAATTACTGACAAAATCTTACTTCAAAATGCCTCAGAAAATTTGTTAATTGTCATCAATTTTCATTTTCCTACTGCAAAATATTTCTTATAAAAAATTTATTAATAAACAAAACAACTACAGGTAGCTGCAAACTACAAATGTTTTCATGTATTATTTTTGGCACATTTTTATCTAGATATTACATATTGTAAAAATAATATTTTCAACCAGCAACCAGGCTACATACTGTATTACAAAAGAGAGTTTATTTTGTTTGCTATATTTTAAAATCAATTTTCCAATATTTCAAAACAATTTCTGGATTTTCTAGTTAGTGGTAATTAGTTAATGATAATTTTTAAACCATTAATCATTAAAGAGTATGAAAACATACTCCTTTAGTGAATACGTGAATACTAAATAATTGTTGGGTGTTGTCATCCATGAAGAACTAATTTAAGCAGTAATTATTACTTTGAAATTCAGTAAATATGCATATTTTGAAGTAAAAATTTAAAACAAAACAGGTACTGTAGTACTATTGTACCTTATTAAATGAAATACGTATAGTCACCTTGTCCTCAGCAGAAGTGAATCTGAGGACTTACTTATTAACCACTACACCATAAACCAAAGTCTACATTGTTGTTAAATGTAGAGATGTTCTAAAACAATGCATTTTTTACATGTTTTATTCATTCTGTTTGGAATAATACTAGGTTATGGTTATAGGCCTAGAGGAAGGTTAGTGAGGCAAAGTGAAGTTTACCTTGAACTAAATGGTGTTGTATATTTGTATCACTTCAATGTTTTATTTCTTTAATGTAATTACGTTTTGGAACACACACACATATATATATATATATATATATCATTATTAAAATCTTTTTTTAATCAGAATTAAAAAACATACACGTTTTAAATTTTCAAATTCTATTGAAAACATGAAAATAAACATGATAGTGATTTATACTTAATGCAACAAGTTTTCCAAAATAATATATTTCAAAGCAATAGCATTTAATCTATGTCTCTTTTGTCAATGTTGTAGAGATGCAACATCCATGAGGAATGAAATAAAATGTAATACAGCAGCTGTTCAAATATTTTATGCTGCTGTTTCCTTAACAAAATATGAAACAAATTTTACTTGTTACTAGCCATGTATTACAAATATATTTATTCTCTCAAATTTCCTTTTTTTTAATACAAAAATTGTTATTACACACCGTTATTTATTTACTGTTAACTATAAAATATTAGTCTAGATTATAAAGTGAACAAAAATGAACCATTTTGTTCAAATTTAATCCAAGTCATTGTAATGATTTTTTTTTATAAATGTATGCAGCACATGGACATCGCTGACTGAGTGCAGGATATTCAGGAGTAAGTTACTTTGTTATTGGTAATATTTGATGGTTATCAATTTTAGCTGAGTAATTACTATAGAATATTTGACAAAGTCTTAACAAAAACTAAGAATGTTTCCTTAGGTTTGATAAAGTTAAAAAATTAATTTCCCGTAGAAACGAATTTAAAAATAAAAAAAAAAACAGTGATAGACAGTTCTTGGTATTATGTTATTACGTGACTAACAAAAGCTCAACCTATAAGTAGTTAAAGATGATACGTAGTAACCTAAAGTACACCTGAAGGTGAAATACAACATTCTGTGAGCACAAGTCTAATTCTGCATGACGATGCCATAAAACAGAACACATTTAAAGAAGCATTGAGTATTGGCAACCTTGATGATATATGTTGCATCATTTGGCCTATTCCCAACATTGACAAAACAGTAGTAAACCCATTAACTGAGATCCCACAGCGATGATAGCTATGCTTTTCCCATTCAAATTTATTTTTAGAATATTGTAACAATGACTCCAGCATTCTTAATCTTTGCTAAAATATAATTCCTTTGTTTCTAACTTGACATTTCAAAATTACTTTAAAAACTATCAAACATGTTATATTTTCTGAACAACTGATAACAGTAAATTTCAATGTAATACTACAAAAACAAATCATTCACTATCTGAAGAAAAAATTATCGATCTGAGCATTACAACATATCTCACATCGGTTGTAATATATCCATGTGTTAACAAAAAGAAAAAAAAACACTTTTTATCAATCTATTGATCAACACAGATTCTAATTAAGAAGAGCTAATAAACCACTTGAAGTCACTCAACTACGATGACTTAATAACAAAAAGAAGTAAATCCTAAACAAGTAGTCAATTTTTTTACGACAATAACACAATAACAATACAAAATATTTAAACAAAATTCATTACTGTCATTAGCCTCTTCATGGACATTTAAATAATATATTTTAATTGTATTACCTTAAATCTACATAATATTTGTTAATACTATATTAATGAGGATATCTTTTACAACTGACAGATTATATTTTACCCAAACCCCCACAAATGTATGGAACTTATTTATACATAATCCATGTATGAACATTAGAAAATGAGCTGTCTATTAGCAATCATCATCGTAATGCCTAACTCGACTTCTGAAATAATAAGTCTGAAAGATCATTTATATATATAAGCAGTCACAATTTTTTCATGATTTTATTTTAAATTGACACAAAAATTGATTTGTTTGGAAAGTCCATTTCAAAATGGAGGCTTAAAAAATTCACACACACACACACACACACACACACACACACACACACACACACACACACACACACACACACACACACACACACACACACACACACACACGCACACACGCGCACGCATGCACACACGCGCGCGCATATACACACACACACACACTATTTTACCTTACGTTTTAAAAAAATGATTTCACCACCTTAATCAGAATTAAAATCAGCTTTAATTAATAACTTTATTGAGTATTTCAATATTTAAAAGAAATTCTACTGAAAAAATTAAAGTAGTAATCAAGCAGATTTTTAATATTGTACTGATTATAATGAAATACATGTTCTTAAACATATGTTGTACCGTTTGTTGAGAAATTGCAGCATCACATTATTTTAACATCTACTAGCAATTCAGCAATGTTATGAGGATGATTTTTGTACGCAGCATCTTTAAAGTGCCTCACAAGAAAAATCAGGTAGCAATAAATCAGGAGACTGAGGAGGCCACAACCCATTTTAAACATTGTTCACGAAAACATTGTTCCAAGAAAGTCATAATGTCTGTAAGAGCTGTAGCAGTGTCCTGCTGACATCACGTATACTGTAGGTGGTCCGCAAGAGTGGTATTCAAGAAATGTGCATAATTTCAATGCAGTATATAATACTGTTTATTGTGCCATGAAAAAATGACATGAAAATTCATCACACTGCACACAACACTTAATTTTTTTGAGTGGAGGGGAAACTGGTGTAGCTATGTTGATTGTGGCCTAATGCGATAACTTTGAATTTACGTATCCATCAAGATCAAAAACCAGGCTTCACAGCATCAAAAGCAATCACTGAACTCTTCTCAATCAGGCGTTACAAGGATATGAACCACTGACAGAAGGTTTCATCTTTCATACTTATGTAATGTCATATGGGCACTACCAACAGAGACATATGACAGTCTTTTCGGAACTGCAAACATATGCAGTTTGCACATCAACCAACTTTCAACAGTTTTGTAACCAACTCACAGAATAAAGTAACTATCTTATTTATTTTCCAATAAGGTTGTGTCCCTTTTTGAACACTGCATTATATGTAGCCTACTGTTAAAGTAAGAAAATCGTGACACAAATAAAGAACATATAGTTTTGACGTAAAAAATTTGAAATTACATTAAAGCAATTACAATACAGTGAAGTTACTAAGAAATAATGTATGACTATAATGACAAACAATTTGTGTGAGCGCATATGTGCATACAAACATGCACATGTTCATCTGGGGGGAGAGGTGCACATGCTATTAATGTTATGTTATGTCAGCTGATACTATAGTACAACAGTATGTTGAAGAAGTTTAGAACACCATGTAAAAACAAAGTTTAGATCTTAACATAAATCTACAATAGACTGCTTACGTCATCTTTAGTCATAAATTTCTTGCTGTAAACCTTAATCAAAATCAGGTTTTTACTAATGAGTAACAAGTTGAATATGTATGAAAGAGAAAAACAATTTATTTTCTGGTTTTATTTTTATTGGTATGGTTACCATGTCCCCCCCTGCCTCAATGAAGTCACTAAACATTACATTATTTACACAAGCTGATTCTCAGATCTGTAATCACATACTAAATAACATTTTGTTTTTCATAAATAAAAGTTGAGGCAATTAAATAATCAGACTGGTGCTACAAAACATTTTACTAATTACCAATTACATTACAAAGATTATCTTCTTCAACTTACTCTCCTTGCCAATCCCTATACCACTCCATACGAATTGTCCACTGTTCAAAGCAATTCCCGAAATCCACTGCTGTCAGCTTGTTGAAAACCTCCATTGCTTTTGCTTTTGCTTTCACTGCTTCCACACTGCGAAATCTTGTTATGAAATAAGCTCCTATTTGACCTTAGGAAAATAGTCACTGGGGGCCAGGTCAGTCAAGTACGGTAGGTAGTCTAACATGGAAATGCTGTATTTTGCAAAGAACACCTTCACAAACAAGACAAAATAGGCAGATGCATTGTCTTGGTAAAGCACCCAGAAAATGCTTTTCCACAAATTGGGTCTTCATCTTCACTCTTGTTCATGAGAGGCTATCAGAACCGCCATGTAATAATGTTGATTGACCATCAATCAATCACTTCAGGAATCCAGTGAACGTAAACAATTCCATGCTTCTCAAAAAAGAGGTTTTTTACTTAAATAATGCTTATTTATGCAATATGCTAATGCTGATTTTTTTCAATAAATGCTCATTTTCACTTTTTCTGCCATGGTGGTGTTGGGCTTTTCTAATGCATTGATTGGCATTATGTTTCAGAATCATAGGTTAGAAAAAAACATCAATTTATCACAAGTAACCATTCTTTCTAATAATTTTGGATTATTTTCATTGTTGTTTATAAGGTTCAGAAATATTTATTCTCAATTCCTTTTACTATAGAGTGAGAAGTCTTGGCATCACTTTTGCACAAAACTTTCTGTTGTTCAATGATTCATGCAAAATCTGATGCTCTTTCTTTGTTAATTCCTGATATTTCAGCGAGCTCGCACACTCAGACGATTTTCGCAGATCAAATTACCAATTTTCCGGATGATGTCATTCATTTTTGATGTTTAGGGTTATCCACGATGTGAGTCATCTTCAGCCATTTCACATCCCTCCTTAAATCATTTTAATCATTCAAAAATTTGTTTGAGCATTACATATTCACTTTCACACACTTCCTTTAACATGGCACGAGCTACTGTAATAGTTTTTCCCAGTTTGACAAGAAACTTGAAGTTAAGTAGTTGCTCCATCTAAAAGGCCAGGTGGCTACCAAATGCAGAGCAAAGTTGCTCTGGGAGGGCGGACATCGCACCCAAAACTGAACATATTGTTTTTAATGTAAGTGCAACCACTGAAAGCAAAGCAGAGCCATGTGACGCCGCTTAACTCAGTTCAGCTCTGTTATGCTTTCAGTGGCTGCACCTACATTAAAAACAATAGGTTAAAGTTTTGAATTTGTAGTCTGCTCTGCCCAGCGCAACTCTGCTTTCCATTTGGTGGCCACCTGACCTAATACTTCACATTTTTTTAATGTAATGACTAGACGTTAGCTAGCACAAGGATTTGAATAGGCATTTGTTCAGTGAGACTGAGTGACACAAACATGCATCAACAGGTACAGATGCATTCAAATCAGATGCATTCAAGTGTGCTCGCTGTTTGCTGGTAACAGCATCAGTTCGGTTCTTTAATTGCCACACCTCATACTGCCCTTATGTTAGTCTTGAGAAAAGTCTTACTTGAAAGAAAATTTCAAAACTTCATTAAAGCAATGAAATTTTTAGAAGTTTTGAAAAAAAAACTTGGACACATTATACTGATTTGAATTAAAGTCAATGATGCAAAAATATTATACAAACTTTCTCATATTCAATAATTTTCCCGAAAATTTTGGTTCAGGACCTACAAATAAAAAAAATTAAATCTGTCTAGTTTCCCAAAATAAGCTGACAAAAAGCAACGATTTTTGAAAACACAAAATACATGGAACTACAAAGCTTAACTGGTTGTCATCTTAACTGTGTACTAATAAACTCATCAAACTATGTTAATAAGTACATATAAAGATGTACCCCATTTCATTTAACTTTTGCACGGACCAAGAATAGACCAATTTTTACCCAGTCCTATCTGTTTCTTTTTTGGCTTGTTGAATCACCCCTGTGTCTGGTGTTTCAAGAACAGGTACACACTTCAACACATTATCCTACAGTGTTCAGGGAAAATCAAAATCAAGAATTGAAATCATACAGGAATGAAACTGCATCTAAGTTGACAATTTTAACAAATTCAGATCAACCCTGAATACTGGGAATTGACAGCTGAGTATACAGGAGAGATCATATGGTCAGCATTATTTCATTTCACATTCATGTTGTAAGTAGTAACATTCGAAAACAGTTAGGGAATATGAAAAACAAATAAACATAACTTATTTTACGCCAAATAGTTACTTTTAATTTCATTTTATATAAATTTGTTCACTAAAATCAACTATTAAAATCTAAGCTAAAAACCAAAAAAGTGAACACATTTTGCACTAAAGTTGGCGCTCCTCACAGACCCCAGAACTTTAGGTACATTCATATCTAGTGACGTCTGAACACAGACCAAAAGTTTAAAACAGGGTGCACTAAAGTTAGTCTACAATCTATTTTTGAGCATTTTTTGACTAGACTATTATTGTAAATCCAATGGTTTTTCAGGAAATGATGTATATTTATACAAAACCACTGTTACGAGATGCACATTAAGTTTGTTTTTTGTCATTTTTTTTCTGTACGAAGAACTTCTTTTTTCCAGCGAAAAACCATTAATGTTATCATCGCCGTGTATGAAGAACAAGTAATCAGACTAGTATATACTCCCTTATCCATGAAGTTGTGTACTTTTACCTTCCTGATAATGATTTTTTTCACTAATTATTTTTGAACTTTTTGTACAATGGTTCAACTACAAGTAATAAGCAAATCTACAAATAGATGTAGTCTTCGGTCCTAGAATTGTTCTGAAAAAATTTCCCTTTTTCTCAACTAGCAATTGCTAGTTAATATTGAAAAAATTTGTAAACTGATTGTTAGGCAATTATTACATTTTTAAATAATTTATTTGTTTTAGTTATTTGTAAGATTGATTATAATAGTTGAACTTCTAATAAAACTTCTATTCTTTTCTTAGGAATGCATTTTGTTTGATCATTTGTCCATTTACAATCTCATCATTTGATCATTACAATATTTACACTGAATCTGATTAGTCATACAATCATTTGAATTTAAAATTTCATTTCATTATTCAAAATATTAATGATTTATTGATTATGCCACTACAAGCGTTACTCTTTTATAGTTACACACAGGCTAGTAGAGAGAACCAAATTACTATAATTATCAGTACAATATTTTTTAATCATGACGAAGTTATTAGTATTTGATCCTCAAGAACCCATTATAATTAAATTATTGCATAAAACATATTTCTCAATTCTACATCTAGTTGTCTGCAGATTTATACAATAATTTTGTTACAGAAATAAATTTGCTAAAAATAATATGCATTTCTCTACTTCTTTTTTTCTTCTATCCATTAGTGACTAAAAATAATTCGAAAATCTACTAAAAAATGTTTTCCTAAGTTAAAAGGTATGAAAAGTATTTGTAATACACAAATATACTTAATACATAAAATAATAACAATTAATAATAATACGAAATACTTAATACAGAAAAAAACCACTGGTATAGATGCTGTGAATTACATATGTACCTTTTTTTTATTTATTTTTTGGCCTCATGGGACCACTTTAGTCTAAATTTCAGTTCTTCCCAACATCGGGCTGTAATTTTTTTCTCCAATAATCCCTCATTCGATCAGATCATTGCTTTCTGACGGCATCTGTGATCTCTACCTTCTTGTGTCTCTCCGGTTTATTCACTTTAAATTTATTAGTCTTAAGAATACTTGTTATTTTATATTTGTCTGTTGCATCATCCATTTTCAGTCCTATTTCACTGAGGTCTCTGAGGACTTGTGTGATGTATATTCCCTGTGTTTTCCTGTTGATGCTTCTCATTACCAGTTGTCTCAGGATTCTGTCCTCCGGCATTTTTAATATGTGAAAGAAGTGGGAAATTCTTCGGTTTTTCATTACAATGAGAACTGGGTTAAAATATTTGTATACAGTTTCATTGGTGCCTATTCTCCAGGTCCCGTCTTTCCGGTAGCTTTTGTTGAGACACATTCTGATGATCCTTTTTTTTGTCTTAAGCAGTGGGTCCGTCTTGTTATTGTTTTTGATTTGGAAGAGAGTTTCACTGGCATATAATGTTTCTGGGAGTATCACTGTTTTGTAGTGGCGTATTTTTGTTTTTATTGACAGGCATTTTTTCTTGTACGTTGGCCAAGTTAGTAGCTGGGCTTTTTTAATTTTTGCTACCCTATTGAGTAGTGCAGGTTTTTCGTCCAGATTGTATGTTACGGTTTCTCCTAGATATTTGAAACATTCCACGAGTTTTATGGTGTTTCCGTTAATGGTCACTTTATTTACGCATAGCGGGTCCATGGCCATGATCTCTGTGTTTTTATATGATATTCTCAAGCCTAACTTCTGCACAATATCATAATCAATGTGAATATTTTTCATCACAGAAGTTGAAACTGAAGCTACAAGCCATTTCATACTACACATGGTGACGTCCAGCCAAACACAGATAATTTTGAAAAAATAAACTACGTTGTCCAACGAGATAATTTACATTGTGCGGACACATGTGAGCCACTCCTGCAAAACTGGCCATGCTTGGCTAACTAACACCACAGGAGCAATTTTTTTTTAAATCATGGTTGTCATGGCTCACTGTGTGCATGTACAAAGATTGGTCATTCTTGCACAAACGAAATGCTAAACATTCATTGCCTCCCTGAAACTGTTGTCCACTTTTTGATATCAGCATCAATAAAACTCAATACTAAATCAATAAACTTTTCACATTTAATCTAACATAAGAACAAAATTTTACATTATTGGCATCCACATAGTATATTAAATGATGATATTTACTATATCATTTATACTGTTTATTGACTGTGTATACCCATAGCATATCAAGTGATGATATTTACTATACAATTTATACTGTTTGTTGACTGTATACCCATTGTTGAAGAGTACAACCAAATCAAGTCGCTGGACACTATTACCACAACTATAATCATTCAACCAATTAATGGCAATGAAATTCCAGGCTCACAGCACAGCATCTATAAGAATATTTTGTGGAGCACTAACTAACCTGACACTGTGTTGTGTATGTAACAACTAATCAAATCAATGACAATATGAACTGGCATGTGGTGTATACGGCTGTCAAGGCAGATGCCGATGCAATGTGAAATGGCCTTACTATGGCTATGAAAAAAATACAAAAAAAAACTAATAAATAAGTATGTGACAGAGGTTTTTTATAAAGAAATTTGTGGAAGTAATACTTTCAGTAGTTAACCATTTCTTTATTTTTAACATTACATAGGAATTGTGATAAGAACGAGGACAATCACTCAAATGCATACTTTTAAGAGGGCCTATTTAAGTAAACAGACTTTACAGTAAACTTTAGTAATTATGTTATCAGAAAAGTTGTACTTATAGCCTATAATTATTAGTAATTAAGTAGGCTACAGTTGGCTTTATTATGAACAGTAGAACACTTTAAACAATGCTTTCAGAATAAAATATTTATGAGCCTTTAAAATCTAAAAATAAGAACTATTATTCCATGCAAAACATCATTTTCATAAACTACAACAATCAAATTGTGTTAATACTGACTAATTTTAGTTGACACATGTCAATTGGCAGTAACAGTTATTTTTATGAAACTCACACACTGCTCCAGTTGAACCGAGTATATAAGGAATATATAAATGTTTATAAAATATAGCAACAAAACTACAAAACTGGAAACCATAACCTTTTACACTTTACACAGATTTAACAAAACCTATAAAGTGAAGTAGTCACTGCTCAATTTTTTGTTAGCTGTAGAATAGTCAACTTAGTGACTGGTAGTAAGTGTAAGGATTGATTTATCAAGATTGGACAACACAAATATAGAAGCAGTCCAGCAATTTAAATATCTAGGAACAACAGTAACTCAAGGTAATGATTTAAGAGAGGAAGTAAGACACATAATTATAAATGCAAACATGTGCTATTGTGGCTTGCAGTGATACATCAAAAGTCATTTATTAACAAAAGCCATTAAGTTACTATTGTACAAACATCAATATCCAGTGCTTGTTTATTGTACGAAAACATGGACTATGACAGAGACAACTGAAACACAACTGCTGGTGTTACAAAAGAAAATATTGAGGAAAATAGCAAAAAGAAGTACATGTGTGGAACTCTGGAAGTTACCAACACAAGCAAAGCTTTTGTTAATAATATCTTTGTGAAGACATACTCAATATGCATGCTACCAGTTTAAGACAGAGAGACTTTTAGAACTTTTTTGACAATTTCAGAATGCTTTACCTCAAGTATGCTTCCCAACCATTCACCAAGCAATTCTAGTACTTCAATATAAAAAAGTACATGTGTGGACCTCGGGAAGTTATTGAAAGAAGCAAAGCTTTTATTAATGATATCTTTGCTGAATACAGAATTAGTTTGAAGGTTATGTATATTAAGCTTAGATTGTAGTTAAGCAATTATTGTAGTTATAATAAAAATCAGTTGTTTTATATTAATTCGTAACGATCAGCTGATTTCATTGAACAGCCGACAGGCTATAACAAGTTTCAGGTTATGTTGTTAAAAACTATCAATGTTAACAACAATTATTATAAACGTTTATATTAATTTTGAATGTATTATAAACAGTTACAACGTGCACATGATCTTAAATAAGGGAAAATACTAAAACCAAAATAACACAACGTTTTCATATAATACACATGTACTGTTATCAAAAAGAAGGAAGAAAAAGAAAGACAAAAATAGACAAAATTTGTTTGCTCATTCATTCGTTCCATATTTCCATTATATTCTTCCAATCGGTAGACTTTTTCTATTCACTCCTCTCGTCAAAGCCTACATTGCAAGCTTCGCTTGAAAAAAAGCAGCTAACAAGATTATATGTTATATGTTGTATGGCGCAGTGTTTTCTATATTACCCATTGTTACACAATTTAGTAAAATGGTGTGTGTCAGAAGTGGTGTGAGTTTATGTGGCAGTGACTCGCATCAAACAGCAATCAGGTGCAAGGTCTCACAACATCAATTATAAATGATTTTTGTAATATTATCACACTATCCTTATTTTCCATGCTCAGTACTTTATTTCATTGTAGCTGTAATTAACAATGTTCTAAAATCTTGAAACTATAAAATTGAATAATGAACAATAATAATAGCTGCTCAAGTCTATAAAAATTATTTGGAAAGATTTAACAATAATTCATATTAATTGAAGCATTGCAATCTATACAATTTTTAATCAATAAAATCATCTAAACATAATATGAACATTTTTATTACCTTTTTTTTTGACAAAGCGTTTCTGTTGAGCTTCCTGCTATATTCAAGAACCAATACAAGATTCAAGCAATATTCCTACCATAACAATAGGTCTTAAAAGTTTGTATATATTTTGTGTTAAATGTAATGGTATGACTGGTACCATCTAACACAACATTATAAAGCTGCTCATACGATTAATGAATATCAGGAAACCAATAAGACACCTAATGAAACTGTAAAAAATAATTTCAAATGGCCTTAGTGACAATTAAAAGCTTATAAAAAACTGGTAAAAGAAACCTTTATTTAAAATATTAGAATCTCCTTAGAAATATCAAAATATAATGTGCAGAAAACGCAATCATTATTAAATGATAAATAAATAAGAGTTGCAATTGCTTTCCAAAAACTTGTTTTTTTTTGTGTTTAATATCCGACTATTGTGCACACTTGGGCTAATGCAGACGATGGGATGATTTATAGCCTATGAAAATATGCCAAGCCCTGGCCGGGAATCGAACCCGGGTCCTCGGGGTGAAAGCCCAGTACGCTATCAACTAGGCCACCGAGGCGGCTTGAAAACTTACTATATAACAGCATTGGTGCTTGTTACTGCTTTTCTATTATGCCCAGTATGCTATCAACTAGGCCACCGAGGCGGCTTGAAAACTTGTTATGTAACAGCATTGGTGCTTGTTACTGCTTTTCTATTATGCTATATATTGTGAAATAAAGATGCTAATGAATCAAAACCTTCTGTTGCTATATTAAAAAATAAAGTCTGAAAAGGGTTAGGTTTGACTGTTTTTATTACAGTAAAAATTACATTTAGAATCAAACATATTAATTTGTAAATTTATTTAGAATCAAACATATTAATTTGTAAATTTAGATTTAAAAATTTGATTTTGTCTTGGTTATACAATTCAGCAAGAAGACTGGACACTTGCAACTAATATTATGCATTATTAGCAGTTTAAATGCATTATTAGCAGATTATGACCTACATAAATAGCAAAACCTAACCTGTCCAAAGACAATTGTTGTAAGGTTCAACAAACTTCAATCAATTAAAATCTATCTCTACAAATTTTATGCTGTAGAAGAATTTTTTCTCATTCTAGGATTAAATGATACAGTAATTTAATTACAAATCCCTGTTGTTCCTAGCTTTGTTATTTCAATTCACGTTAATGCAATAGGGGAAACATCATCTTCAAACATATTTTGTCCAAAATTGAAATTGTCCTCTAGTAGCCTAATCATCAATACAAAATTAATACTTATCATATCCTATTTCCTCAACTTGCAGGCTGGAGAGGAAAATCTAATAACACCATACTTGTTATACACTAAGGTATTTTATATCTTCATAATTAACTGTAAAGTATAAATTAATTTCAACAAGTATTATCTGAATGCCTAGTCGCAATGTATATTTTCAATACTAGATTATAGGACTAAACTTGATATACAATACTAACATGATATAAGCCTACCTATTACAAAATAGAATGGAAATAAATAGACCAACACTAATAAAACGACAGATATCTTAAAAATAACCTGTGTAGGTTACAACTATTAAAAATATGAGACTAATTCCTTTTTAGGCTAACGAAAACTGTGTTATACTTTACAGTAGGAAACTTAGCAAATACACTGTTTACTAAAAAAATTAATAAACTTGGTAAATACATAATAGTAGAGAAGCTATATTTAACTTACATTATCTCAGAAGAACTATCAGTTTATATGGAGTTCATAATTACAGAAGAAATTGGTTATGTCACTGAAGAGACCAAGAAAAAAATAATGTTATATCCAAATGACATAAACAAGGTGTTAAAAAGAAAGGTAAGTAGTGAATAAGTAAGATTAGTATTCATAGATTATTTTGCATAGACATTATAAGTAGGTTATGTGTTTAAATATTTAATATTTAGTGATATAGAATTTTGTGTAACAAACATGAAGAAAAATCAATACATATTTTAAAATGTATCAAATTGCAAATGTCTCTAGACCATAAGGATATATTAAACATACACCATACAGTTCAGTCTAGAACAACTTGTTTCAGCAGACTGACAAATGTGGACAGAAGAATCAATGTGGTTCTCTTATTAGCAGAAATAACTGTGATCACTTGTCTGTTGCTTTTATTTACCTAACATTATGTTGCATAAGTTATTGTCTGTGACAGACATTCAATACAGGATTAGGGTAGTTATACATATTTCATAAACATAACACTTGCAGATGAATAGGCCTTGGCCTTTGTCCATATTGTCATATAAAAAAATGTCCTACTATTCTATAAAAGTAAAATGTACAACAGGCCTACACGAGAAAATTTTTGACATTATAACATAACAGAATACAGAAGTTAACAGAATATAGAAGTTCAGCATTTAATGTTACTAAGTTAGGTTTTTCTTAATGTTTGGTGCATTTGGCCATTATTAAAAAATGATGCTACATTCTAGTTGATGTGACATCCAAGACTGCTATAACTAATACATATATTTCAGCAACCAGATTATATTTTAGTAGGCCTAAACTGTTTTTGTTTACTTAAATGTCATGTTATGCTTCAGAAAAGATCTGTGAGACCAGTTTATTTCTTTTACTTTAGATGTGAAAAAAACTAGGGCTATTGGATATTATTATCTTGGATTAAAACATTTCACATTAAAACGTTTTTTTGTTTATAAAAGAAAATAACTATCTCACAAACCCAACTTAACAAACTAGCTGCCTACCATACTGTGTGTTTTACTAGTTTAGAACCTATAGTTACGCCTTCCAGAAATAGTAGGAATTAAATATAAACAAACACTTTTAATGATATATCAATTTTGTCACATTGCTTTACAATTCGACATGATATTCACTGTATCATCACATTGTCTTTAAATGTACAGCTTAGCATGATATTTTTTAGACACAAATTAAAATAACCATTTTCACAGGAAACATTTTTAAAAACTACCAATATTTTGTGTCCACTATTATACAGTCTAAGTACACAATTTTTTTACAGAGATTATGTGTCTCTGTATAATATATTATGTAAACCTTCAGTTCATGACCGCATAAGAGTATGTGAACAGAATATACATAGTAAGCCCTACTATATTCCATCTACGATATATAGAACCTACTGTTCAGTTACACTCATTTGAAACTTTGAATTTCATGGATTACGATTTAGCCTTTCAGTTTTGTTAACCATAAAATAAAATAAGGGGGGGGTCTAAGTTGATAAATATGTTAAAACTAAAAAACATACAAATGTCAACTAGATAGCATATTTAAATTTAAACAATAATTGCATAAATTAGCAATAACAAAATACATAACTGGTAAGTAACCAAACTCACTACAGAAATCAATACACTACTACTACAGGTTTTTGTATACTTTTGTATAGTTTTAATCATATTTTTATAATGCACTAAAAAAAAAGTCTGTCATCATGACAAGCAAAAATTTGAGATATAAGGGTCTAATTCAAATTGATATTATTAAAGAATATTTGGGGTAGTATATTCTATTACTATATTGTAAGTTAATTAAAAAATGTAGGAATATAAAAACTTACTACACAAAATATATAATATGGAATAGGCTCTAGCCAATTCTACTTCATCTAAAAAGAATTAGACTATGTAAATGTCTAGATTAGCATGACCACCAATATCCAAAACTTTAATTCGTTTTTTATTGGAATTAAGTTATAGGCTACCTGAATTAATGATAATGAAATTTCTTGACTTAAAAATTAAAATGAGAGCTAATAACTTTTTTAATTGAATTGCTACTATGCTAACAATGTTATCACAAAAAGTTTGTTTATCTTTAAAAATATTCCCTTTATTCCACCAAAAAGGTTAAGTTTATCAGAAATGGTCAAAAAAGGCCACATTTTTCTATCAGAAATGGTTTGCTTATCTTTAAATAGTCCCTTAATTTCTCTAAGTTTAATTAAACATATTTTACTAGAAGTAGTTTATGTAAACAATTCACATGAGAATAAATTTCTCTATACTTCACTTCACTTTTCTAAAAGGTACACCTAATTATTCTTAAAATGCATACCCCATATAAACTTTAACTGATGGGTAGCTTTACATTCACCATTTATGACTAACTCATTCCATTATTTGTTGTTTCTTGTTAATAAAAATGTTTTGTTAAAATAAAAATTTTTTAAATACTACTTAGCCAAACATTACATAGCTTGGTGTGGAATTTAGATTTGTGTACATCATAATGTGTAATAGAATTAAAATTAGGTTTTATTAAATAAAACTAATTTCAAGTGATTTAAGCAAATTCCATTGAGCTTAATTGCAGAGGATTATAAATTTTCAAAACAATTGTTTGTCTTTTTTTCAATTGAATCTATACAAAATTTTTTCATTAGGGTCATAAAAACATATAAATTTAAAAAAATTAATAAATAATTAAAATTCTCAGATGTATGTGGTCATGATAAACTAGACTAATACAATACTACGAATTATTTTAAATTTAAGAAATATAATTTTCTCAAAAAGTATTTTATTCAAGACTGAACAACTATATTCAAAATTATGTGATAATTTAATGGATTCTATAGTAGTGTTAAATTAATAAAATTTTCTTTTTTTATTTTATTTTAAGGCAAAAAGCACATTGAGGCTATTATCGCCTCCCTAAATGTAAGTGTGAGTGCAAAGTATTAAGGTCGAAAGTGTAGTGTTGTAAGTGTGTGTGTTAGACTCGGGTACCGCAAGTGACATCTAAATCCTCTCAATAAAGTGCACATAGTCTGCACCTCCCCTGCAGGGTTAATAAAATCCTGTTAACACTTTTACTCAAATAATATTTTCAGCAAATTGATTTTATTGTGCTGATATCTAAGGATAGGGCCTACAGAAATAAATAAGTCTAATTTGTTGGAGTCCTGTGGTAGACAAACTTTGTTTTATGTATCACTTAAACCTACAATTATTAACTTTCAAATTCATAATAAAATATAGTTTTAAATCATTTTAAATTCAAAAAGTTAAACAAATAAAGCATAATGCAAAAATATGTAAATACAAATCAATCAAAAAAAAAAAAAAAATTTGTTTATATTCCTATTTCTACAGATTTCAATAATTATCTAGCAATACCGGTAAAATATTACTGTAGACCTGATCTCTGAACTTAATAAAATAATAATACATTATTGTTTATAAAACCATAAATATGCATAATCACGTCAACTAAAATTCGTGTTGTTTTCTATAAAAATATGTTGATAAAAATCTGCCACAGTCCATATTCACTGATTAGCCTAGCCTAGTGTTATGGTTCAAAACGTATTGTATTGATCAAATAGTTAAATTATACTAACTGAGTAATTTAAATTTGTAATTACCTCCACCGTAATGTGATCTTTTTGTAGTTCCATTTTCAATATCACTATCCAACGGCCTTTTCCGAGAATCTGGATTTTCTGGTGACGGACACGTATCCATTCCCGAATCAGCCGCCATATTGAACTGCACTGTAAATGAATTGTCTATCCACCACATAGGACAATAATACAGATCGTCACGATTCCACTGCCAGGAGAATGTTATCTCACGCTGTTAGATTAATTACGCTTGTTATCAACAGAGGCCCAAGATTTAAATGTATATTTTGGAGCAATAAAATGTTTTTGTTTGTTTTTATTATTTTAAATTTACAATCCAGTTTTTTAAAACATGCTATTAAAATAAAAAACGAAGTCTCATTATTATTTTTGTTAATTTTTTTATCTATAATAATGACTAAATAGGTAATAATAACATGATATTAAGACATGGTATATTCTACAACATTTAAAAATATACAAAAGCGGTAAAATTTAAACAATTTAATTAAAAGTTATACAAACCAAATAGACTTTCAAGAATGCTTAAATCATTACAAATTATTAATGTCCTCATTAGCTTTATGAAGTTATATTGTATTTGATCATGATTCAATTTAAAATTTATGACATCACTAATAATTAGGCCTAATTATTAAAGAGGTGCCTATTCGTGAAAAGTCTTTGTACACATAAATAAATCATATCAAGTAAAAAATGTTATGCTTGTACAAATCATACCAAACAATTCACCACTTATAGTTATCCTTCCAAAACTATCACAAAATTTAGTAAATTTTCTGATAGCCTAAGCTTAAACTTTACTACACATACGTTGTTCCAAATAGTATAATTGTTATCATTCCAAAGCTATCACAAACTATCAAAATAAGTTTTACACATTATGCACACAAGATTATTAATTTGCACTGACAAGCTTCTAAATACATGAAGTGTAGTCTTTTGGCCGACTTTCATGTATGTTACCCAATCAACCTTCTCTCTTAATGGCATATAGCCTTTAACGCAGAGTCCTTGTCCCACAGAAACCGGACGGACCTTGAACGTAAAGAAAAACAATAAAACAAATTCCGAACTGGACTTACTGGAAGAACAACTTGATACTGCGAAATAATTTTTCGTCTATATTTGCAGCGTCTTGTTTGTGTGCATTATTACTCAATTATGTTTTTGGAAGGTTGATACACTTTGTTTCAAAATAATGTAGTAGTAGATTTTATAGGTTTTATTGTAGAGGTCTTTTGAATATGGATTCGATCACTAGTTCTTTAACTGGTACCGTATTCCAAACACGTAAACAAATTTTAATAATTATTCAACATTTTCTTTTTACATATTTATTTAAAATATACCCGTAGTCTATATTTCTCTCTCTCTCTCTCTCCCCTCCTCTTCCTTAAAATATTAATCGCAAAATATTAAAGCAAGTAATTGGAAATCTATACTACATAAAAAAAATTGTTGTGCATATAAAACAATGTTTATATTCTATAATAACTCTGGCGTATTGAACCGATTTCAATCAAACTTCGTATACTATTACTTATATCCTACTATCAACAAATACTGTGGGGTAATACACGACCAGCACTTTGTAGGGGGGAGGAATGAAATAAAAATTGTCCTATATTAATGTTGAATTCATATTTTTTCGGGGTTTCCAGTAATGGAAAATGATTTACAACTCGTATGAACAAAAACTGTATTGCAAAACATATGTGGAGGAGGGATGAAATGTAAAATTGGTATAAAATTTGGGGTCGCAGAGGTGAATAGTGACACTTTCAATTTCCTTTTATTCGAGGTTCAGCCGAAAAGTAGTTAGAAAATGATAAATAATAAAATGTCAAAAATCAGTCATTAGAATGACTTAGATAACATAATAAAACTATTTGACAGTGAATATAAAATATAAATAAACAAATCCCTGACAACGCCGGGATAACAGATATATAGCCTATTATAGCCTAATTAATTTTAAATTTGGTTTTAGATCAATGCCATCCTGGTTTTAAGTTAATTTTGTTAGTTGGGCATCTTAAAGTTCCATCATAAAACTAACCAGCTGGTAGGGCCTAATAAAATTAAATCTCTTTTTTCTAATTCCTACTGGGAAAAGAACTATTGGAGCGGCGATAATTAATGATAAAAACCAGATAGATGACCATGATATCATCTCTAGAGTGGTCGTAAACAAAATGTAAGCAAAATATATGTGTTGTTCGTAGTCTTATGGAAAAAAAACTTTTTTAAAATATAAAGTAAAAAAAGTTATTGATTTTCCTGCGTTCAGGGTTTATTTTCGTACTTTTTAGTATAAAATTTAAAAATGTTCGCATAACGAAATAGGGTACATACTAGCTGAAACACCAGGTGTTGTACATACAATTTAGATGTAGACCGTAATTTTCCTAACATTTTGAAGGTAATTTCATCAAAAATTACCTAAATCAGATTTAGTAGTCACAGCCGTTTTTCGCAATGCGAGGCCTAGTGCAAAAGAACTTTTGTGACTACGAGAATTTATTTTCTATTCAAATTTATTGCAACTACATTACTAAGCCTACTTAATTTTAAACACAGGTATTTTGTTACTTAGAAGTCCAACATAATTATAAAAGTGAGTTTTCTGTTGAAAACAATAATGATTTAATAGTGATAAAAACATAACAGTCATTTAATTAATAGGTAGCGTCAAGAAAGAAGTAAAATGAAAAGTATCACGAAACAAAAACAGGCATATTGGTTTTGATTATTAATTTTTAGATATATATAAAATAATACAGGTGCTGTTGTCTTGCATAAATGTACAAATTAATTATTTAAACTTTAAAAAACTAACAGATTGTCTTGCACATTTTTTTTTTTTTTTTATTTCTCTCCACGTCCTCACGTCACGCGCACGCGCCTGGCCCCGACACACGTATATTGAACAAGCTTCTGCACCCGCTCTGACGCTTTCTCATTCATAAATGTTATTTTAATAACATTTATTCAGATATTCCGTAGATGGGTTTCTTTTAGGATATTTTTTTTTTAAATCCACACGCGCGAACTAGGTGCGGCTATACCACTCGCTACTGCCTGAAGACAGTAGGACAGATCTGAAAGGCGTGGGATGGGTGCTTTCAACATGTCATATTTTTAACGTCGTGTGCAAAAAACATTTCATCTGAAAGTACCGAAATTTCTGTAAACGGTGAGAAAGGGAATGAGGGTTTTCGAAATTTCCTTAGTCTCAAAACTTTTCTTCTTATTTTAAAAATCAATTGTACAAAATTTCATTAGGCTTGGAATGAAATTCAAGATTTGTATAAAAACAAACGTAAGGTGACTTTTTCATACACAGGTGTTTCCAAAAAAAGTTCCAAAAATAAAGGAGATTTTTTCCCTGATGAACTAGTATAAAAAGACCGTCTGCATTAGCCCAAGTGTGCACAATACAATAGTCGGACGTTAACACCAAAAAAAAAAAAAAAAAAAAAAAAAAAAAAAAAATAGTATAAAAAGTTATGTAAATATAAGTTCGAAAACGCTTCGTTTCACACTAGTCGCCATTTATTCACAAAAATCTTTTATACCTCTAGAACGGGTCGACCAATAAAATTCAAACGTAACCTCATGATTCTTTACGTGATAGAGGCATAATTGGAAAAAAATAAGCACAAGCAGTTTTAAAAGGGTGGAAATTTAAAAATTGTTAACCAAAATAAATCAACAAAGGTAAATGTTAGTGACAAACATCAAGATACCTTTTTTGTAGCGCTTTTAATTCAAAGTATTTTGACATTTGCCATTAAGATTAACTGTTACTGGTTATTTTCATTTAAAACTTTTGAATGTCCGCCATTTTAAAACCTTTTTATGCTTAACGTCTATAAGTTAGGTGCGCAGTTGAGTAACGCAGTAGACTGACCGATGCTTTAGCCACTTCGACCAACGAGCCCTTCCATGAGTTAATATATTTCACCAATAAGCGCATTGAGCACAAACCTGTATTTATTAATTGTCAAGAGGTTCCATACGAGAACGCAACCAAATATCTTGGCATGACGTTAGATGCCAAACTTAGGTGGAAGCCGCATGTAAAGAAAAAACAAGAAGAGCTGAAACTAAAATACAGAAAATTGTATTGGTTAAAAAGTCGTCCTTCTAATTCAGTATTCAACAAGCTGTTGCTTTATCAGCAGGTTCTTAAACCAGTATGGACTTACGGTGTTCAATTGTGGTGTTAGGCCCACAGCAGTCAAAGTAGTAAAAATATTATTCAACGTTTTGAAAATAAAGTAAGTATTCTTGGTATCGTTGATGCACCTTGTTACGTCCGTAATGACAACTTACATAAAGATCTTAAGGTAGCAACTGTCGGAAAATTGAGGTTGAAGTCAGAAAATTCGTCGGTTTTAAGGTTATTTTTCCCAATTAGGCCTCTGACAAATCAAGAAGCATACTGTTATAGAGATTTTGTTAAAAAATAAAATGGCCGCTAGTGGGAAAGTGGAGCGTTTCGGACACTTGTTTATATGAACTACTTTATTAATTTTAATCTGGTGGGAACTATAGCCTTCATTTTTGAAAGTTTTTTTAAACGTCCTGTATATTGAGAGATTATTCAGTATTATTTGTTTAAAAAAATCCACTGCCATCATGTTAGCGAAACAGCTGAGTACAGCGATTTTTTTTTAGAAAGTAAATTTTCAACCAATAACCAATTGTTTGAGATACAAACTTATCTGGACGGAAGTTTTCAGTACATAGTTCACAATATTATGTCGTTCAATTGTAAATAAGCATTATTTCCATCAATACTCTTCGCTTCAGTTACGTAACCCTCTAATTTATTTTAGTATTAGCCGAATATTCGAGCCTCGCTACTGTATTTGAATTGAACATAACCAGTGATCTGTGAATACCATAAATCAATCGATAACTTATTTATTTAACAAGACCATAGAAGGCACTGTAAGTTTGTAGCTGCTGATTTTATTTTACAACTGAAATTGCAAAATAAAACTACAATTCATTCAGGTACAAATTCATAGGCGTATCTAGGATGGTCAATTGGGAGGGATTACCAATACCCGTAGTCCTTTACTGGAAACTTTTCCAAATTAGACGCAAAATGGTAAGTTTTAAAGACGTCTGAGGACAACTTTATTCTCATGTTTTTTTTATAGGAAATCTTGTATAATATTAGTAATTAGTAAGACATGATCATGTTTTTAAAATACTTTTAGGTTATTCAAACAATCTTAAAAGTTATTGTTTTTCAACTAGGCTTGCAGAAAAACATTTTACTAAACATCTGTGTTTTTGTGTCTAATGTTATAATTGCAGAGAAGAAGCCTAGTACATTTCACTAAGCATGTAAAATCCAAACGTTAATAATATTTAATAGTATAATAGTGCAGTAATTCAGTACTTGCTTCATTAGTAGGGTTTGGAGTTTGTTGAGAGACAAATAATTACGTAAAAACTTAAATAAACTGTAGTTGGAATATTAGAAAATGAGTTAAAAATCTTTTATCAATGGAGAGGGTGTTAAAACCCCATAACCTTCCTGGATACGTCTATGGATACAATGAATTTTACAATTTACAATAAAATGCACAATTCAGTTACTAATTGTATTTGACAACTGAAATTGCAAAAAATCCCTCATTCAGTGTCTAATGTGTATGTATGGAAAGTTTCATGACAATCCATGCCGAGGTTAAGATTTCTGTTTTTGAGTTTATAGATAAACGGTTGCCGAACGTTTTTGTCATGCAACCCACTTTCATCCTGAAATTCCACCATAACTTCACACACACACACACACACACACACACACACACACACACACACACACACACACACACACACACACACACACACACACACACACACACACACACACACACACACACACACACATATATATATATATATATATATATATATATATATATATATATATATATATATATACGAGGGCTATTCAGAAAGTAGATTACGTTTTTGGATAAAAAAAAAACTAAGTACAGGAAAAAAATTTTATTATATACATTTGAAAGAGGAACTAAAATACTATTTTTCGACATAATCGCCAAACAAATTTAGACATTTGTCATATCGGTGAACTAGCTTTGAAATTCCCGTGTCGTAGAATTCCGCCGCCTGTGACTCCAGCCAGTCAGTCACGCCCGCGCGGAGATCTTACGACAAAGATGGTGAATCATTTCTTGATCGCATCGTAACGGGAGATGAGACTTGGGTTAAGCACGTTACCTGTGAGACAAAACTACAGTCTATGGAGTGGGGGCACACAAATTCCCCCAAAAAACCGAGGAAATGTTTGCAAACCCTGTCAGCAAGGAAGATCATGGCGACCGTTTTTGGGACAGGAAAGGTGTTCTTCTGGTTGACTTCCTAGAACGTGGAGCAACCATAAACTCAGAAAGGTATTGCCAAACATTACGAAACTTAAGACGAGCTATCCAGAACAAGCGGAGAGGAAAACTGAGTGCAAAAGTGTTGTTTTTGCACGACAATGCCCGCCCTCACACGGCAAATCGAACAAAAGACGTCTTGACGGCCTTCAAGTGGGAGATTTTCCTCATCCACCCTACAGTCCGGACCTGGCACCTAGTGATTTCCACTTATTCCCGAAGATGAAGACTTGGCTTGCAACACAGCGCTTCGATGACGACGCAGATCTCCGCGCGGGCGTGACTGACTGGCTGGCGTCACAGGCGGCGGAATTCTACGACACGGGAATTTCAAAGCTAGTTCACCGATATGACAAATGTCTAAATTTGTTTGGCGATTATGTCGAAAAATAGTATTTTAGTTCCTCTTTCAAATGTATATAATAACATTTTTTTCCTGTACTTAGTTTTTTTTTATCCAAAAACGTAATCTACTTTCTGAATAGCCCTCATATATATATATATATATATATATATATATATATATATATAAAGTTTGTGTCTAATCATTTCATTATATTTTTTAAACTCATTCGTCCTAGCTAGATGCATGTCGTAGTTCCACTAGAAGCGCAAGCCCAGCAACGAGTGCTTCACCTCGATTTTTGCCCACGATTCAGACGGCCAGACAAAAGGCGACACAGCGTGGTCAATTTACTATCACAGAAATAAACTTTACGGCTGCATTGTCCTATCGTCCTGCTCATTTAATTTCGAAAGTATCTATTTGAGTGTAACGTTACAGATGGCGGTGAAGCAGTTTTTATGGAATTATAGAAGATATGTTCAATTTAATATTTTTTTGCAGTCGAGAGAACAGTTAAAACGTTTTAAGCGACGTCCGTTCTCCCGCGACCCATCCGAATTGTTCTCGCTACCCAAGTTTGGGAACGCTGTTACATAAAAAAATAATAATTGATTGTAATCAGAGTGCTTTAATTTAATTTTGTTATTATTACTAATTTTATTCAACTATAACTTTCTTTATAAATTATAAATTTTCTAATTATGAATCAGTGAGCTGTAATAGAACAACATTTTTAAGAAATTCTGATGAACCAATTCTATATATCCTTATTTTTTTAATACTTAAATTCATCACATTTAATTAGTTATTACTTTAATTAGCATTTAAAGTTTCTGGTACTTCCTTTCATTAACTTGAATTGAATTTCTGTCGTTACAGAACCATTCCAATTTCCAAGAGTCTTCTCGTTCATTAATAATTTTTAATTATTTTTTTATTCTTGAGGTAACGTTTTGCACTCTGGTTTTCACCTGGTATATGTAGGCCTACTGTTCCCTTTGGTCACTAATTGGTCGATGTACGTTATTTTACATTGTCAATTTCCTATCTAATACAAATTATATTTCCTCCTTGCTTGGTTTTAGGATCTAGGAGTCATAACTTTGACTATTATAAGTATAGTTCGATAACAGACATTTTTCTTTTCTTTTTTTTTTAATTGAAATTTATATACACTGTAATCATGTGAATTTTGTAGTGAACTTTTTTTATCTTAGATAGTAGTCTACATTTTTAATTTTCCTCTTAATTAAACTGCCTTTTTTGACTTTAGTAATTTTTGATTTTAGTAATATCTTTTTGGTTGCCTAGGTCAGTGTTAAATCTATTTTAAAGGTGATGCATTGGAATGTTGCCGATGAAACTGTGTTCTACTTATATCTATATACACAGCTTTAAATCGATAGCCTAGACAAATAAGGCACATGTTGTGCTTTGGCACTCGATTGTCAGCTGATTTACTGACTTCCCATATGAAATCCACAGTTGCGATGTCCTCTTTTGACATCTATATCTTTTAAACCAACCCTTGCAGTTTCAAACCGAACTGCATTCATACATCGGGATAGTGGGCTACCATGGGGCTGCAGATTGGGTTGTGGAATTAGATCCTACGCACGGACATAAGACGTTTAGGCCTACATTTATTACTGGAAGCGAAGTTTTTAATGTTAGCTTTGGCGGAGAGGAGTGAATAGAAAAAAGTCTACTGAACGGAAGAATGTAACGGAAATACGGGACGAACGAGCCAACGAATTTCGTCTCTATTTCTGTCTCTTTTTTCTTCCTCCTTTTCGATAATAGTACACGCGTATTACATTAAAACGTTATGTTGCTTTGGTTTCGGTATTTTCATTAGTTGAAGAACACGTGTACATTGTAACCGTTTATAATACATACGAATTAACATAAACGTTTATAATAATTGTTGATATATTCTAGTTTTTTAATATTGATATAATATTCAAGTTTTTAAGAACATAACCTGAAACTTACTATAGCCTATCAGCTGTTCAATGAATTCAGCTCATAGTTATGAATTAATATAAACCTACTGATCTTTTACTACAACTACAGTAAATAATATCTAAGCTAGTTATATAATAAGCTATATAATAGTTATATAATAAGCTAGCTAAATAATATCTTATTTATTTAAACAAAACAAGATATTTGTAAACATATCTTCAAACTAATTATTTATCCAGCAAAGATATCATTAACAAAAGCTTCGCTTCTGTCGGTAACATTCCGAGTTCCACACGTGTACTTTCTGTCGGTAGCGTTTCTCTACCAACTAAAATTTATGTTCGTGGAATAGAGACTCTATAGTTACAGTGTTTTAGTACACAAATCAAGGATTTTTTAAAAATTTGGTAAGTATTCTATGCAAACTATTATTAATAGTTTTCCGGTTGTTTCTTGAAAAAAATACAGGAACAGTTGATAAATAATTTTAACAATAAATAATTTGCGTCAGCTGATTTTTATTCTGTTCACTGTCTAATATTTTATTATTTTTATTGTTATATATTTTTGTTACCATTATTTATTTATTATTATTGTTGTATTTTTTAAAAATTTTCTTTCTCAAATAAAGTAAATTGTCAACTGTAGTTTCTATCAAGAAACAGCTGGCAATATTAAATTTTAATACAAACAAAAGTTGAATATGCAACATTGAAAATCATGCTGATAGTAAGTAACAATATTATTAATACATAGGTTGTGTGTAATAAACCCATGTAAAAATATTAAAGTAAATGAATAATTGAACTTGTGTTAGCCTATTTTGTCCTATTGAATTATTGTTGGCAAATTTTGGAAAACACCAAAAATGGGCCGGGCGCAGTCAGAAAAACTGCAACAACTCTCACTTCTCGTCGGATTTTTAAAAAAATAATTTATCTTTGTCATAAAATATCCTAAAATAAGTTATTCATGTAATTGTTTTGTAAGATCGCTGGTTCTCGAGTTTTTTTATTTCAAAAAATTTAAATAATCTCCCTTTTAAAATGAGCAAAGTAAATAAAAAATACTTCTTTTACTTATAGTCCCTATAAACATAATAGTTGATCAAATTTTAGTTGAAGTCGGTTCAGTAGAACTAAAGTATAATATTTTATTCAAAAAACACGGAGGTATGGTCACAAAACTAAGCATGTTTTCATTAATTTAATGCTCGTTTTATGTTTATTTGTAACCTACGAACAAACCCGCAAAGTAAGCAACAAATGTTACGGAACATTTGTATACGTCGATATGTATTAATTAAAATGTATTTCGTCTTTTTTCGTTTTTGCTCATCCATTTTGAATTAAAGATTTCTTGCTAACTGCTTTATTTTTTTTTTTTTAAGGTTGCGGGCTGACACAACAAAAGTGATAAATCCCGTAATATTCAGAATTATAGGTTACGTTGTAGACACTTTACTGGCAGAGAAACAGAGGACAGACAGAAGCTACAGCTATAACATAGAACACCCTAAGTAACAGTACGTGTTTTTCATGTTAATGACGTATCATTCAACACAAAGCTTAATATAGGCTGTTACAAAACTCAATGATTAATTCGTGTGTATTAGACACGTTCAGTTTTCTGCAATGGTTTTTTCATTACAACAAGCCTACAGCAGTTTGATTACTCCATGTCCAATGTAGTGCGTGCGTAAAAGCAATACAAATCAAAGGTGATAAAGATTGAAGAGGCAGTGTTTAATTGCCAGATATGAAATAGTAATTCTTTATTTTACGTTCCATTGTTACCGTAGGCCGCGCTCTATTGTGTGTTTTACAAAATAATAAATTCAACAATTAATTAATAGTAATTATTGTTTCTATAAAGTGAAGTTATGAAATTAACACCAAACATTTCAAACAGCAAATATCTGGGCTGAAAACTGGCGAGATACTAAATGTTAAAATGTTTTAAAAAATGTTTTCCAAGTAACGAAGTGTATGTAGGTTAGTTCATAATTGTCATTCAATTTCACGAAGCTAAAAGTAAAGTGGACGAAACTGAAACAAATGATTGTTTTCTCACAAATAAAACATTAACATTAAACAACAAATACAATATTAAACTGTACAAAGTCAGGGTCGAAACTGACACAAAAAACTAGGAATGGTAGCTAATACTTCCGTAGGTTTTTCATAAGATTTTTTAAATTTTTATTGAATTTTTAATTTTTAGAGTTTGAGCCATGACTCTTCTTGAGAATGCAGTGTACTTCCAACAATAACTTTGAAGCACTGATTTTGGGGAATTTATTTATTAGGTCATAGTTTATTTAATAGGCGCATTAAGTTCAAAGTTGATGTTTCGGGTAGAAGTACAACTGAAAGAAACAGTGTACTTCAACAACAATTTTGAAGTGCGAATTTTGGTGGATATCTTTAACATAATAGCATTAGGCCTAATAACCTTAAAAATGCTGTTTGGGTTTAATTAAATCAATTGAAAGAAATAGAAAGCAGTTCATTTCCAACAATAACTTTGAAATGCGGTTTTTGGAGGTTATGTTTAACCAAATAAAATTAAAAGATGTTTACTTTAGAAGTAAAGCAATTCATAGTTACGCAAATAGTTCATACACTAAACTTGTACAAACTGGAGCAAATTTTGGCCTCTTGCAACATGACTTGCAGCTAATGGAGAGCAAAGGGGGTCGTTAAGTCTCAATCTTGTTCCGGTAATAAATCCCCACAAGTTGCCAACGTTTAGACGGTATTTGTATGGCTTTAAGCCAAACTGTATATTTTAGTGAGTAATATTATACGTAAATTTGAGAGCGCACGTAAAATCAAGAAGGCTTGTAATTTGTTTAAAAGCATTGTTTGAAGGCTAACGTTTTAATGCGTTGGCCTATTGTTCCTGCAAGTAAATTCTTCGTATAGGCCAATGGACTTAAGAGTTAACCATAGATTCAAACGTTTGAAAATAAAAGTTTTTGATCTGACTTCATCATCGTAATGATAATCACATTAAAATCTGCGGAAAATTGGCATATATTTTTAATGAAATTTGTAAATTTAAAATGCTAAACCGGATTACATTAGTGAAATTAGAGGTATTCAAAAAAGTTTAAATTAGGTGTTCAAAAAAGTCATAAAGTTTAAAACAGTTATGATTTTAAAATTTTTAGATAGCTACCATTTTGAAAATGAAAAGCTGATTTTTTCTGTAAAAAAAATATATTTTTTAAATTTCCTATTCAAAATCTATTTTTGAACCAAGTTTAAGTCAAATGGGGCCGAAGTTGCTAAAGCGAGAGTGCAACAAATCCAAACACACACATTTTTTTATGTAGGCTATATAAATTTTTAACGAACCCCTTAAGAGCGATCGAGAGGTCAGGATCGGCGTTCATTTCAAGGTCCGGGTCAATCATAATGGCCTCGGCTTCAATACAGTAGCTCATTTTCCAACGGAAATTCACCAATAAATAAAGTTGTGAACTTCCAAAGTCTTTTCTAGTGGGAAAATTATGTGAATCAAACGTACTTTTCCGCGTTATTGTCTATATATAACCTACAATTATCATTAGAAAATTTAATTAACGTAGCTTAGTAGGGAAAACAACTTGCTTTAGTTTGGTATATTGATATTTCTGTACGATAACCGCCGCTAATTCAGAACCATTTTTATTCTTATCAGAATATAGTCAGGAAAACAAAACCATAAAATATTTAACCATAATTAAAACAAACTTGTTATTACCCTATTTAATAGACCTACGCTTACGGTTACTTGTGTGAGGTTTTATCATATTTTAGGCAGGTTTTAGTAGAAATGTCTTAAAGGTATGTAACTAGTTTTACAAAGTCCTTACTGATTCGCTAGGTAGGCCTATACAGTTTTATCGAACAGGCAATGAATACCACAACTGTCACGTAAACAAGAAAAATATTTAGCCTAGCTATCAACAATCATAACTGTAGTAAAAGTTGAAAGTTATTGCCAAGTTCCATGACGCGTTGTGTGAAACGTTATTATTATGAAAACCCATGATTCATCGTCATTATACTTTATTTCACAGAATTAGAACCAATTTTCCTTGGAATTGTTTTCTTCGATCGCTTCACAAAACTATTCGACTGAGCGAAGCTATCTGTTTCAACTCGAACGTTCGGTATTTGGATTTTTTGTTACACAGTTTTAGCCAAACGCATTGACCGATTGTTTCGAAATTTAGTACGAAGGTACCCTGTATAAAGCCCGAACTATGTGTGAGTAAGATCCCCCCCCACTTACTTCCATTTCAAGACGACGGCGTCAGATTTAATGACGAGTGTACGCAGTTTTAGCCAAACGCATTGACCGATTGTTTCGAAATTTAGTACGAAGGTACCCTGTATAAAGCCCGAACTATGTATGAGTAAGATCCCCCCCCACTTACTTCCGTTTCAAGACGACGGCGTCTGATTTAATGACGAGTGTACGCAGTTTTGGCCAAACACATTGACCGATTGTTTTGAAATTTAGTAAGCAATTTATATAAGTCCAAATGACGTATGTGTAATATTTTTCCTATTTACTTCCGTTTCAAAATGACAGCCTCTGATTGTACGATGACGAGTGTGCGTAGTTTTGGCTAAACGCTTTGAACGATTATTTTGAAATTTTGTACAAACGTATTTATATGAAACCGGAAAGACGTATGTGTAAGATTTTTTCCACATTCACTTCCGTTTCAAAACGGAGGCCTCTGATTTAACGATGACGAGTGTAGTTGTTGACCGTTTCGTGTAATACGCGCTGACGGCTCGTCCTATCGTAATTTTGACCGCTTCATGGAAAAAGAGCATAAAATTTCCAATAAGGCTGATCAAATAACATTTTTCGTAAATATAAAGGTTGCCGGTTAAATTAGCGGCAATGTTACAAGCGCTGTCTTGGAACTACCAGTCAACTGTCCTTTGAACTACTAGTTTTATTAATATCTAAACACTTAATGCTCTAAACAAATAATTCAAATTGCAGTTAATACACACTAATTGCAACTTTTACGGAATACTCTTCTTAAAATTGTTACTTAATTCATGTTTATTATTTTCGATTATACGTACCATTATCATCATTTGTGTAGCCTATACTGAAACAATAGGCCTACCCGACCTTTCGAAAGTATAACCAGTGAATACTTAATGTATAGATTATGTATTCATTGGTATAGCTCTTCTTTCGTTCTCAACTGGACTTCAAAATATTGTTTTTACATTAAGTTCTTCATTAAGTTGTAGGCTATATTTTTGACTAACACACAACCCTCTTTTTATATGGAATTTGTCAGTCATTGTTAAGCTTTTTCGTTTTCTTAGCGACTTACGGTTCTTTGATTACATGCATCGTGTCTTATTTTTTACTTTTAATCACTTAGGGTATCAGCCATTTATGTTTGTTCTTAGTCATTAATAGGCCTAGGCATATTAAAAAAAATTTGAAAAGCCTTCATTCTGAAACGAAGGGATTTTTCTAAAAAATTAACTTGTCCAAGCTATTACCAAAATAGATTTTTGAACCAATCTAATGGGACCAAAATTGCGAACGTGAGAGTGCTAAAACGAAATTTCACACTACTGAATGCAAGATGCAAAAATGCAAGACAGGCGGTAAGGTCAGGAAACAAAACTAGGGCATGAGGTCGGGGAGGGGATACCAAGGTCTTTATTAGTAATTTATGGAAGTGGTAGTGGACTGTGCATCTTTGAGTGTGTTCATGTGTATGTTTTAGTGTTACACTTAACCACAAATATTTATGTTTATGTGTTATCTACAACTATTGAAGGTTATTTCTTATGATGAACGTTTTGGTACAACGTAACGAAATAAAAATGAAAAGTATATAAATTTAGTGATTGGTTACAAATTATTTTCGTGTCTTTTGCAGAAAACGACCGTTGCTGTAAATACACCGACAAAATTAATGTAAATTTCGCCTGATTTAAATCTGTGCACGCCGACTGTTGCGTATTGGAGTGGGATTTGTTTATTCATGTTTGTTGGCAACATTCGTTTTAGGCAGGATGATAGGCCTTGGTCAGTTGCCTGCACCGTTATTACCTGCTTCTGTTCACTTCTTACAGTCATTGGTTTATTGAAAAAGGTTGGTTGTAATGGAAGTGCCGTCCACTATTTACAAAATAAACGTCAACATTTGTGAAGCATAATTAAAATTTTGTAATTTTATCCCCAATAGTAACAATCCAAAATATATAAAAGAGCGGAAATAATGAGAAATTAGAGAAAAAATTAAAATAAAAGTGATATAACGCGCTCCAAATGACTACCCCGAGGAAGTAGGTAATATATTTTTTTTTTTATAGGGAAAACAATTAATTAAATGCATGTTATTAATATTGAAAAGAATATAAAGTTTTTTTTTAAAAACGTCTAACTTGACTCGGTTGTTGGATGCAACATAAATTTCTATTAAAATAGACCATTGAAAACATAACTCGACTCCGTTGTTAGGTGTAATATAAACTTTAAAAAAAAATTAAAATACTTAATTCGACACGTTTGTTGGGTAAAATAACAGCCATATTACCAATTACTACTACAATAACTGTCAAAATAATAAATGATTTATTTTACTGTGATAACGCGCATGAGCAGTACCTCTCTGGGTGACGTAGCGTAGTAATCTTGCGTATGAAATCTAGCTTGCTCCATGTAATGTAAAAAGTAATCACGTCACAATATAGTTCCGTTAAAGAGTTTATTGTAAGTTATTGTAATAGATTGAATCTTCTGCGGGTGCGTAAGTGTAAACTTTATGTAATAATAAAGTTCATAATAAAACCAAAAAAATTGTTGAAATTACTACTTTAGCACGAGGCCCGACAGTGCAGAAATACCAAAGAAAATATTTTTTTATTATTATTATTTATTTAATACTCATAACCAATCTTTACAAGATCGACTAATGGTTTACATCTACAACAAAATCACATTTGTAGAATAGCTATTACATTAATAACTTCCTTCACATCAGTGTAGCAGTTCATGAGGTTTCGTCCTCTTGAGGCGGCGAACGTTGCCGGCCACTTCACGTACTGCCTCCATCCCACAATTTTCGGCGTAAGAAGCCGTAGATTATGACTAGGTGCACATTTTTTAATTTCCTCTGTGACAAGCCTGATGTTCAAGTCCCGATGTAAATCATTGTAACGAATATACCACGGGGCATTGACTATTCCTCGCAAGAATTTATTTTGGAAATTTTGGATTATTTTTATATTCGACGGTTTTGTACAACCTCACAATTGCAAGCCATATGTCCATACTGGTTTCAATATTTGTTTATATATTAAAATTTTATTCTGCACTGAAAGCTCAGAGTTACGTCCAAGCAGCCAGTAAAGCTTTCTATATTTTATTCTAAGCTCTTCAACCTTTTTCTTTACATGGACTTTCCACTTGAGCTTCGTATCCAGGGTCATCCCCAAGTATTTGGCATTGTTGGAGTAAGGAACAGCTTGAGCATTGATAAACAATGGATGGGTGGCAATCTTCCTATTGGTAAAGTTTATATGCATTGATTTTGTCTTATTCAGTTTAACTCGCCAGCACTTTGTCCAGGTACTTATCCTATCCATTGCACTTTGTAGTTTATTCGTGGCCTTTTCAACACAAGCATCAAACAGCAAAGATAGCGGTATCACAGCAAATGTGGCAACAATTGAATCAGCAACCTCTGAAATATCTCGTGTATACAACAAATAGAGCACAGGTCCAAGGACACTACCTTGCGGTACACCTGCTGTTATCCTCTTTAATTCTGAGTACTCACTGCCATGACGAACTCGAAAGTACCTTCCTTTAATATATGATTGTAATAACTCAAAGTACTGAGTTATTACAATATGTACTGAGTAATGAAAATAAGTGGGCGATAAACATCAATAATTTGTATCAGCCTCTCTGCAGGACACCGCGGGTTCGATATTTTATTGTAAATTCTCACAATATTTTGTTGTTTAAATCTACTAGAAAATGGGTTGGTACGCCTGTATAGTTTTATACGTAAAATAAAGTTTTGAATGTAAACAAATGTAATTTTTACTTTTCTTGGTGTTATCGAAAATATTTTAAGAGTTGTAAGCCGCTCTTTCTTAGTAGCTAGTCAAAGGAAATGTGACCACATAATACCACAAGTTTAGTACCACATAATAAATGTGATTTTAACTTAAATAATTTATCTATTTTTTACCTTTAAACAGTAAGCAATAATAATAAAGCAAAACATAAGTCAAGCAAAATAATTAACCTAATTTATGAATCTTTCGTTATAGTTTTTTTAAAAATTTGTAGTAAAAAAAAATCAAAAAATGACGGTTTGAATCATTCCAGTCTTACAAGCTAAGCTATTTTCACCGAGTAACCTAACAGATTAAGAACAAGGCCTTTTAAATAGAAAAACATAGTAAAAACTACTGGCTAAATCAGGAAGTGTAGATATAGTGACAGAGCTAACAGGAACAAGGTAATGCAGTTGTATCAAGAACCACCAAGGTTCTGCCATTCTCGATAGGTCATGGAAAAAGCTTCTACGCTTGGAAAACGAATAAACGCGGCACACAGCTGTCTCGCTTCCAAAAGTATTTTTCTTTACCTTCTCCTTTTTGAAATTCCGATTTCACCGTCATAATCAGCATTAAAATCTGCGTTTATTAGCATTTTACTCTTCCAAATTGTATTGAAAATACGAACACGAACCCTGAACACCGATTTTTCTTACTCTCAACGGATTTTGAAAAATTGAAAATACAATTTATGTAGTTTTTAACGCTGATTGTGATTGTGAAATCGATATTTCAAAAACATTTAAGACATAAAGTTATACATTTTTAAAGATTTGAAGCGGCCACCATTTTGAAACTGTTAAACGAATTTTGTTGACTAACGAACTTGCCAAGCTATTACCATAATCGATTTTTGTGCCATCGAACAAAAATGCGAACGTGAGTGTGCTAACGGTATATATGTGCGTATGTATGTATGTATGTATGTATGTGTATATATATATATATAATTAAAATTTATGTACTGTATATATATATATATATATACAGTATATAAATTTTAACGATCTCTCAAAAATTGATCTAGTGGTCATGATTGGTAATCATTTCAAGTTCCCAATTCCGCAGGGGGGTGCAGACTAGCTGCATTTATTGAGAGGATTTAGTCGTCCCTCGCGGTATCCGAGTCTAACACACACTTACACTTACAACACTACCTTAACACTCACACTAACTTTAAGGGAGGCGATAATAGCCTAAATGTGCTTTTCGTCTTAAAATAACATTAAAAAAAAATCAAGTTCCCAAATCTGTATCTTACCATGATGCTCTATCAATAGATCATTTTCCCTATGGAAATTCGTTAAAGATTACATCATTAGGCTATTTATACACAAACAAAATGTAATGAAACGAAAGAATTTTGCAGCCCTTTCAGAAAAAAGACAACAGACAAACGTATGTAAATAAACACAAAATGTGTTTATTTAATTAATTATCAAAAAAATAAGCAGGCACATCCGTCGTTGAAAGAATTTCATTATTGAAGATTTTTATTTTGTTGTTACCATGATTGCACAACTCAAAATGAATTCTAACAATAGACTGCAAAATGCCAACTGCATCTGTCCTCTGACGCTTCACAACATCGGGTGATATTACGTCACACAACCACGTTACGCTTTGCTTTGTCACCATACTAAGCCTCTTCTTGTAAAAATACAGCTGAGGAGGATCCACGGTACATAGCAATACATAACAATCAATTAAAAAAAAACAACAATAGAGTCTTTATGCTATACATTTTTGAGCATTTAAAACTGCATACAATATATTAGAATTTTAAATTTCATATTGAAAATACGAATTTGAACCCTGCCACTGTCAGTTTTAATGTCAGTATTTTAATGGAATTTGAAAAATTAAAAAAACTGTTTCTTGCAGATAAAACGCTGATTTATAAGGTGAAACAGATTTTTTTAAAACTCAAATGTATTATTTTAAAATTTCCACTAATGTTTGTGCTTTTATTTTAAGATTTTAAATTGTTTTTAAAACGGTTCAATGGATTTTTCTGAAAAACGAACTTGTCCAGGTTCAAACGAAAATAGTTTTTGCGCCAAGTCTGAATTAATCAGCATATTATCCTTTCAAATCACTTTGAAAATTCCGAAGTAAGTCCTAATCTACTCCAGATTCATTTTAGTACATTTTAACGAAATTTAAAAATTTATTATGCATATTTACACACATTTTACAGCTGTTTATGGTAAAATAAGATTTTCAAAAAAGGGTAAGAAAAAAGTTATGAATTTTTAAAGATTGGAAATAACCGCCTTTTTGAAATGATTAGTCCTAAATGTTTAAATGGATTTTGCTGGGTAACGAGGTTGCCTTGAACAAATATTACCAAAATTTATTGTATGCAAAGTTTGAAGCAAATCGAATCAAAGTTGTGAACGAGCGCGCGCGCACACACACACACACACACACACACACACATATATATATATATATATATATATATATATATATATATATATATATATATATATATATAGGTAGGTGTTTACCGGAACCGCATGTTTTTGTATTGGGTAGTATACGACAAGTAGTGGGGGGGATGACAGTTGCAAAGGTCCTGTTGTGTAGAGGGGTGTTGTAAGTTTTAGGGATGGGCATTTCTGCTATTTTTACAAAATATCAACGAACAGTTTGTTGAAAAAAAAACCGTTTGGAAAAACAGTTGGAAAAAAACAGGTTTAGAAAACTGAAACTCGAAGTTGTATTAGCAGCTAAAACATAAAGCACAAACGTTCAGTTTTCTAAGACTACTTTTTCATTCCCATTACCACCATGTCCTAACTGTTTTTGGGTATAAAGCATTTAGAAAAAAATAATTCTTATAAGTGTAGTAATAATTAAATTACATTCTCAAAACGTAATATATACGTATGCCATTTTATATTTACAAAATGCAATGAATTTCTAATAGAAGCATTCTTTTTTTTTACTTAAAAATTAAATAGTCCTTTGCATATTTACTGAAATGCAAACAATTTAGAATATTTTTAGTTGATTAAAAAATATTGATGATTGATAATAAATATAAAAAATATGTTTGAATAAAATTAGGTTATGTATTTACAAAATGTGAGATGTTACTGTCATATTTTTATTTGGGAGAAAGTAGGTTTTCACTTTTCAACACTGAAAAAAGTAACCTTAATAAGTACAATATAGTAATAAGAACATAGGCCAAATGTGTTTAAATAAAATTAGCTCTATATAGTTACAAAATTATAGGTTATTAACATTAGGTTATTATAAATGTCCTTTCAAATTAGTCACACTGGATTTATCAGATAAGGCTTGTTTACATATATTGCAAAAAGCCTTTTCATTCTCAGCCTTAAAAAAATAGTTCCAAATTATACTTCTTTGACGGTTAGCCATAATTTTAAAACATATCACACTAAAAGATTTGATTATGTTCAGATGTAGCCTATATTTCGCAAAATTTTAGAAAAAGTACTAAAATAACCTAAAATTATTCAAGATATATACAAGAGATAGAAAATGTGAATTTTAAAAAGTCCACACATCCAATAAATAATTAAAAACTATGCACTTAATTCTAAAAACATAAAAAAAGTAAAAGAAAATTTTCAAAATTGTCCACTAAATATTTTTAAATTTCTAAACACAAAGTAAACTACGGAGAAAAACTAATATAAAACACAATTATGGCTGATTTTACAGTTTAAAAAAATGTTTGAACAACAAATTTTATATTTAAAACTTTCAAACAACTCGCATCAAAATAGAGATAAACGTTGACAATGCCCAAAACAGTTCTTACTTCACTACAAACAACAAGCCACAAGAAACTTTGAAATAAAGGGAAAAAGCATAAAAGCAGGTTGAAGAAAACAGTTAGCAGAAAAACAGCAGGAAAAAAGTTTTAGCGCTTGCAGCAATGTTCGAATAGAACGTGGGTGTTGGAGAAATCCCAACAGCTGTTCCTTGTTTAACCAATCACGAACCAGTCCAAATCAAACTGCTTGTTTCCGTTTGGAAAAGCAGTTTGTTTTTCGTTTATTAAATAGCAGTTTTTTTAACAGTTTGGTATTTTCTTACCCACCTCTAGTAAGTTCAAGTTACACTCAAGATGTGGGATTTTGAACATCGCGCTTTTGTTATGAGACGGTTTTACGTTAAACGGTGAGTCCCAACGAGACTTTAGGTGCCGCCTCGGTGGCCTAGTGGATAGCGTACTGGGCTTTCACCCCGAGGACCCGGGTTCGATTCCCGGCCAGGGCTTGGCATTTTCATACGCTGTAAATCATCCCATCGACTGCATTAGCCCAAGTGTGCACAATAGTCGGACGTTAAACACCAAGGAAAAAACAACTAACGAGACTTTCGCCGGTACTTCAATGTACCACCGATTGGGCCGATTCCGAATCGTAACAAAATTTTGAGGTGGATGCATAATGTGAAAACAACGGGATCACTGATGAAAAAACCCTCCAGGGCCAGCAAAAACCTTCCTACGCTTGAGAATGCTGAGGGTGTGGTGCGTCGCTACGTTGGAGAGCCCCAACCGTTTGCTAAGGAAACGAGTCTTAAACCTCCGCAATTCTGCCTCTACAGTAAGAAACATTTTGATTAAATGTCAAGTTCCATCAGTATAAGGCTTGAATTTCGATGGAACGTGTCCGACAAACTTTCCCTGGAAAAGTAATCTCTCGTTTTGGAGATGTTCCATGGCTCCCCCTGGTCCCTCGATCTGATGAGCCTGGACTTCTTTCTTTGGGGTTTCTTGAAATCACTGTTTAAGTTGAAAAACCACGCACATTACCCGAGTTGAAGGAAGCCATTCCACGAGAAATGTTACAACTGTTACAAGATTCAATGCGTAACTTCAGGGAACGTCATTAAATATGTGTTCTATCGGAAGGGTGCCATCTACGAGATGTTATTTTTGCTACTTAATTTTTTGTAAGATTTTCTTAAAATTCCGAGTTTTTAGAACACATTGTTTAAAAAAAATAAATTTTTGGTTCAAAATTTTAAAATGTTTGGCTTTTTGAAAACCATGCGATTCAAGGTAAACATCCTGTATACTGTAACTGAAAAAAACAAGATACAGTTTACCAAGTAGGTTAAAAATGGACTTGTTAATATTTTTGGTTTGGTTTTGCAGTTTTTCTTTATTATATTGTTATTATTTGTTAGGAGTAAGAATTAAATAGATTATAAGTAAGAAGTATAAAGGCACTTTGGTTTCTTTTGGCACGTAGGGTTTCATTAAAAATGGCAGTTGCATTTTTAGAATAAGTTTAATTTGAGTTTGTTTTTGAAAATTGTATTAGATATAAGTTAGAAATAAGATGTATAATAGATTTAAGGAAAATGTAATTTCGAAGCGCAGCATGATAGGGGGTATAATGGGCACACGCCCGGGGATACCCTCTAAGCATGTAGGCCTATTAAGAAGCTATTAATGAAAAAAAAAAAAGTACATTCAACTGTAGGCCTAAACGCTAAAACAATATAGAAATAACTGGTCTGGGTATGTAGTATAATGGAGTGTATTATTAATTTAAATATCAGTATTGACAGTGATCTATATGCAATAATAAAAAACCGTGTTTTACAAAATATCCTCCTTCGAAGGAAATACGAACCTCGATGTTAATAAATCTCTAAGTTATTACACATTTTTGGTCGAATGAACCTTTGGTTGTTTGATTTTTTGGTCTTATGAACCACTCTGTTAAAAACATGGTTCATATAACCAAAAGTTCATTCAACCAAAATATTTAAGTATAATTTGGTCGAATGAACTTTTGGTTGTTTGATCTTTTGGTCATATGAGCTCTTCCCGCTAATTCAAGCATATTTCAAAGCTGATTACAATCAGATTTTTAAAGCAGTGTAACATAAAAAAGTTATTTTACTTCTTGGAAATTCGCTTTCATAACGTCAGAGAGACAACTGCACACTGCGATTATTTCTGTATACGAGTATAATTGCATTTCATTAGTTGTGTACCTGTTATTTAAACAAATATCGGATACATTTTCTGTTCAATAAAAAAAATAATCGCGGCACGCAGCTGTCTCGCTGACGAGATGTAAGCGAATTTACAAAAGGTTTTTTTCTCTTATCCTTATTTGGTAACTCTGATTTGACCATTGTAAGCAGCGTTAAAATCTGCATGTGTTAGTATTTTAAACTTTCAAATTGAATTTAAAATACTAAAATGAACTTCCGTCAATTAAATTTCATAAACTGATTTTTGAAAATGAAAAATGCCACTTTATGCAGTTTTTAACGACAATCACTTTAGTAAAATCAGATGTTCAAAATGTTTAAGAAATAAAAGTTATGAAAACATTTGAAATTACCGTCTTTTTGAAACTATTGAACGATTTTTTTTCTGAAAAACGAACTACCAAATTCGATATTTGTGCCAGGTTTGAACACACGCGCGCGCGCGCGCGCGCTCACACACACACACACACACACACACACACACACACACACACACACACACACACACACACACACACACACACACACACACACACATATGAATATGTAGTGACGGCCACATTCCAAAAGTAATCTAGACGTCAGGGTTGGCGCTCACTTCAACGTCCCGAATCTGGGTCTTACCACGATGGTTGCTCCAGTAGCTCATTCTCCAATGGAAATTAGCTAAAAACATTTAGTACAATAAAGTCTCTTGAAGAGAGACCATGTGAAGAGTATAGATTCGACAAAAGGGCGTAAAGTTCGACAAAAGCGGTATGGATGAAAACGAAATAAGATCGAGAATAACAGAAACAAGGAAAATAATAGGATGCTTGAACGGCGTATTATGGAGTAAGAATATAACAAGATCACAAAAGCTTAATATATATATATATATATATATATATATATATATATATAATATATAATATATGTAATATATATATATATATATATATATATATATATATATATATATATATATATATATATATATATATATATATATATATATATATATAATGCGATTATTAAGAGTTTTTTTAATATATGGAGCTGAGACGTGGAGAATTAAAGAAAAAACCAAGAAAAGGATAGAGGCTGTAGAAATGGATGCGTTGAGAAGATCTGCTAGGATATCGAGAGTCCAAAGAATAAGAAATGAGGTAATTCCTCAACAGATGGGAATAGAAGACACGATTATAAAGAATATTGAGAGGAGTCAGTTAATTTGGTACGGTCATGTCCAATGGATGAGCCAAGCGCGACTGCCGAAACAAGAAATGGAGTGGGTGCCGACCTTAAAAAGAGCAAGAGGAAGACCAAAAAAGAGCTGGATGGAAGGAATCCGTAAAGCTATAAATGATTGAAATTTACAAATTGGACAATGGGAAGGTCGGAAAGAGGCATCGAATCTAGGCATTGAACAACGTCGCTACACGTTTTAACCGATATTATTATAAGTCTCTTGAAACGTATACTGCGTTGAACTTGAGTCCTGCACCACCTTCCACAGGACATACTGACATCCGCGAAGGTCGTACAAGAGACATTTTCCAGAGAAGAAGAAAGTATCGCAGGCCGACCGATGGTTCAGGACTTCCAGGAAGTCAAATAGTGCGAACCGTCACATTCAAGTTATAATCGCAAAAATGAGCACTTAATTGTTCGGAATTTTTAGTCCACCCGCAATGCGTCAGCAACATGCACGCTTGAAATGACAAAGCTGGGAATGAATAAATGGCACTCAATATATAAAAATCAATGTTTGTTTGTTAGTATTTTTTGCGCTGCCATGTTCATCCGATTGTGATAGGACTTTTCGTTAAATGTTCAGGAGTTCCCCGAGAAGGTTATAGCCTATAACAGAGTTGTATTACTCAACCCCTTCATCCTTAAAAAACATCCTTTGTAGTGAAAAACGTGTTTTTCGGAAACTTTGCCATACCGTTCATCCGATTGTGAATACAGTTTTCCAAGATCGGTTCATGCCTACTTTCAAAATTCAGGGACAAATATATCATCGTGTTGGTTCTTTTCTACCAGTTCCGGGCGCTGAACATAAATTTCTACAAATCTACTTTGTGGATGACGATGATGCACCAGTTGATCAACGTTGCTATGCGATTCCATTTTTTTTTTTTTTTTTTTTTTTTAACGTCCGACTATTGTGCACACTTGGGCTAATGCAGACGATGGGGTGATTTATAGCGTATGAAAATGCCAAGCCCTGGCCGGGAATCGAACCCGGGTCCTCGGGGTGAAAGCCTAGTACGCTACCAACTAGGCCACATTTGCAAACATTTGTCCACCAACACATTGATAAGATTATTCAAAATTTCAGTTGACAACTTACCGGCAGAACATTACGCAATTCAAATACGAGCCGACAAAACACCACTCGGACAGCATTCCGGACGCTACAAGAAGTTGCGCTTGTCATAGTTGCTGAAGAACATGGTATGCGTGATAATATTCTTCAACGATGAAATAATACAATTAAACGTGTCGCTGAAACACATCGATCATAATTTCATGTGCTGCTGCAGAATCCCATAATTTATTGGGAGAGACAAGACGGATATCATTTAAATATTATGCAAAATAATTATCACCAAGAAAATAAATATCATTATTTTATTTTCATTCTATTCTTTTTATCATTATTTCTTTATCTTTTCTGCGCAGGAAACCAGCTACTAGTTTATAAATCCTAGCAGTAATAAAATATAATAATTTCGACAATACGTCTTTCAATGCTATAATAAATATTGGCAATAAACAAAACGAAAATCACACGCCTTCAACACGACTTTAAAAAACGTGACAAGGGTTTTGCTTTAAAGAAAGTACCTAAGAGAGATTGCCCGTTCTGAATCACGCTTTCCAAGGAAAGGTCAGACAAAATGTATACGAAGTTACGATAATACAAAGTTATTGTTGGTATGCAAGATAGACAGCTGCATAATTACAAGGTTACTGGGAAAAGTTGTTTGTGACTTGTCCTTCGCAAAGGGACTTCCTTCTAGTTAAAACACTCAACTTTTTGTGTATTACAGAGCCTATAAAGTTGGTAAGCAAGTCAGGAAATGCTTATTTTCCGCCTTCGCACATTGGTTGGGTTTCCAACAATTAAAAACAAATAGTTTCGGTAATTTTCTTCTCCAATTTTGTCAGTGTTATTTTCAAAAATTTACAAAAAAAGTGTTCAAAAACCACAGGCGGTTGTTGCTATAGTTAGAGGAGTAAATTTGCAGTTTATACAAAATTCAAAACACAACTGTTTTTACAGCTGAGCTAGACGTCAATAGATGAGCCCTAAGGCCGAGTTGCCACCAAACGCGAAGCGGATTACGCATTCAAAACCTAACCTATTGTTTTTAATGTAAGTGCGGCCACTGAAAGCATAACGGAGCTGGGCTCTGCTCCGCTTAGCTTCGAGGTTAGTCGGTTTTGAACCTAACTCCGCTTCCCTCACCACGTCTCTAAACTTATTATTTCTCGTTACCTTAGGTTACCGTTGACTAATTGCAGTTTTTGAACATAGTAGTTTCCTAAAATCCCATACAGTAGGCCTAAAGGTGTTCATACAAGATTTAAAGATTTAAAGTGTGGCCTAAAGATTTAAAAGATACAAACACGAACTTTAAACTGACTAAACTTCTCTGCCAGTTGCCGTTTATCTTCATTCTGCTCCGCTACGCATTTGGTGGTTGCCTGGCTTAATGTTTTTTTTTTTTATGAAGATAAGCAAGTCAATGGAAAGTATGACTTCAGGCTGGCGGAAAGTTGGAATGAAAAGGAAGAAGATTGTAATTACACAATCAAGAGTTGATTGGCTTTTTTAAAATCCATTGGCTGTTTAAAAAATTTTAAATGAACCGATTTTAAGAAATTAATTTGAATTCCCGGTTTTTTTCGACGCTCTTGAGCGCATTTTCTTAAGTAGTAAGCATTTTTAGAAGCTTACTAAAGGACTACATTTCAACAAAATTTGATCAATATGGTTAGACCCGACTTTTGATAACTGAACAATGTTTTGAAAATAAAAAATAAAGGCTAATGGGAAAAATTAATATATTTATTCCATTTGTTTAATGAGATTAAATATTTGTGTAAATAGACATTAGGCCTACAATAATAAATTATCCAGATTTTTGGCTATACAATTTAAGCACTGGAACCAATTAATTATCTTTTGTTGAATTTTCTCTGTTGAACAATACATTAATATCAAACAATTTTGTTTTTTATTCTTTTATGTCTTGATAAAAAAAACAAACATAATTCTTCATTGTAGAAAGAATTCATTCACATTCTTCATGTAGAAGTACTGTATTTTTGAAATTGTATTAGTAGCACGTTAAAGTTTAGGCTACTTTAGTTTGAATTATTTTTTTATTTTATTTGTTTACCTTAAGGCGAAAAACACATTGAGGCTATTATCGCCTCCCACTCAGTAAGTGTGAGTGTAAAGTGTTAAGTGTAAGTGTGTGTTAGACTCGGGTACCGCGAGGGCGTCTAAATCCTCTCAATAGGTGCAGCTAGTCTGCGAGTAATTTGAATTATTGAATAGTAAAGATGAATAATTAATCCTACTGTAATATAAATTAAACAGATTTTACATATTTTACGCATCGTAAAGTTCCAGTAGTTATTAGTTTAAACATTCTCAGAAAATTGGTATAATCTTCAGACCAATAAATAGTTCTCGCGGAAAGGCACAAAACGTCAACACAAATAAAATTCGGCATAGTTGTAAAATAAACGGGCCAACACGAGACGACTCCGAGTTTAGGCCAAAGCACCGACTTGCACGCGGCCTAGGCCTATATAGTTTGCTGCTAATATAATAAACATTCAAATTTATTACGTTGAAGCGTGTAAGCGGAGCAAATTTACAGCTGGAAGCACAGCAAACAATCATTACGTATACACTGTATGTCGGAAGTGAGTGCAGCGGAACTTTTGGACGCCGTTGTAGATTCATGTATAGACCTAATGATTTTTGTTTAACATGTACTGAAGTCCCCAGGTGCCTTTTTGTTTCTTGTCCTAGTTATTTAATTAGTAGAAACCGTTGAAATGTAACCTTTAGTGCACAGGTGCCTAGACCCCCCCCCCGTTCACAAATGGTGAAATTTTAGTAACAAATTTATTAGAGTCACTTTGTTTTGCCTCGGGTACGTACCTTAAAAATTGGAACGTCTGTTTATAAAAATAAATCTGCCAAGATTGTGCTGAAGTGGTTCACAAGCATAATAATAAAAACAATGCAATTAACTACGTGATAGGAATCAGCATTGTTAAATCCATCATTTATTTGGCCTACCTAGCAGATTGGCCTTGAAAAATAAAATTATAATCCCAGTGAGCAAGCTCATCAATCAACAATGGTTATTATGCCTATATTATCAATCTATACGCTTGCTTAGCATGCTAACAATGAAAATCGGTTGCTTCTATTATTAAGATATTAGGCTACTATTACATGGTAGACCATAATTTTACTTTTTCATTAAAAATATTACGTTTGGTTATTATGGAAAAATCGATCGTAAGATTTTGATAAGGATCTTTATGATTTCATGTGTTCTGGGTCCAAAAAGTTTTTATGTGGATGTCTGTCTTGTAGGTCTAATATATTTGTCTATGAACATCGCTATACTAAACCAAGACATAAATTTTGATGAAATTTGGCATTTGTCCACATCTCGAGAATACTTTAAGAAGTTTTTAAAGCACTTTTTTTGTAAAAAAAACTGTTAAAATCGGCTCTAAGGATTATGATCAAATTTTGCTGAAATGTAGTTTATAAATACCTAAACAAAATGTTTGATCAAAAAACCAGATATAGGCTAATAGAAGTTAATCAGCTATTACAAAAATAAAAATTGGCATAATTTCTTAACACCGGTCCATCAGATTTTGGTAAGTCATTGTGACATTTAAAATTTAAAAAAATTATAGTTCAGGAATAAATAATTTAACACATATTCAAAATATCATTGTTTAAACTATATAACCAATGTTGATAAAATTTGGTACATAGACCTGTTTTACTCATATCTCAGGATTTTTTATTTTCAAAAAATGTTGGGTTTTAAAGGTCCTTTTGGTCAAGAAATTATTAAAAATTCAGTTTTTCTCAAAATCTAACAATTTCAGTTAAATTTTGTTGAAATACAGTACGCAAATACCCAAACAGAATGAATTGGCTGCCACATTCCTGAAAAATTCAGTCATGAGTTATCGAAATGACTGAAAATCTGCCTAGTTGCTCAAAAGTGGTTTATCAGATTTTGCTAAAATATGAAGATAAATGTTTTATTTTTATAAGAAGATATGTATAAAAGCGTAGTACTAATTTTTTGTGCAAACGTCAAAAAAAAAAAAAAAAAAAAAAAAAAAAGTAGTTTGAGAGTACATTGAAAAATAAACCATTTCCTGAAAAATAAACTCCTGTGAGTTAAATTTTTACTGGATTCTTGAACTGTAAAATTTTAAATTTGCTTTACTGACTGACTTATCATTCTTTATTTATGATCACAATCTGGTTAACTTATTTGTGAAATTAGTTCAGTTTTCCTATTTCTTGTCAGTAGCTTCTTAACCTGTTTTTATAAACATGAATTTGAGAAAGTTTTGCATTACACATTTTATTTAATTTCGTTATATGGTACAGTTCCAATGCACTATAAATTTTATAGAATTTTTATAGCTCCAAAACTAAAACACTGGATAAAAAATTTACCAACTAGACCTCACTAAATTATCAAAGGACTGATAATTTACTTTTCAAAGTATTTTTACCAATACAATAAATTTTTCTCTTGTATTATTTGATATATAATTAAACATAAACTTACCACCTTGTGTAATATAAACTTTGATGTATTAAAAATGTTATTTTTTATAAAGCGATTATATTCAACAGCGATGGTCCCTACAACAATTAATGAATAAAAAATAATAACATGAAATCTGCAAACTAAAAGTGTAAAACGATCTGCATATCTTTGGCCTAGAGTAAAACATAAATTTAGTAGGCAAAAGAAGAGTAAAAAAAAAAATTTGTTACGATATTGTGTTAACATACATGTTACTACAACACATGTATTAATAATTCATGATACTATGAATCTGTTTATGCATGAACTTATTTAACTGGTTACTGGCTGACCATTTCAAAATTGTAGCGATCTATCCAGCTTTGACAGGTCAATGAAGTCAGATATCAAGGTTAGACTCTATTGTTACCTATACAGTTATTCAAAATGCTAAATGATTCTCAATATAACACAGATGTTCAATATAATGTTTTCAATTTTAGAATAGTTCATTACATAACATGCTTTTCGTTAGAAAAAAAACCTTCACAATTTAAGTACTAATTTTTTTTAACACCAAGAGTCTTAGTGTGAAATACAGTAAACAATTATACAAAATGTCTATAAACTCATTTTTATAGGCGTAAGAAACTCTTATTCTTATGTGTTCAACTTAAAAATAAGTCTAAATAAATGCTTAGGCCTTTGTTAAAGTACTAAAACTAAAAACAGGGAACAAACATCAAGGACGATACTGTAAGCAACCAAACAGTCTAAGAATTAAATTTTCTGGTAAAGAAATAAAAAACAATGTAGTAACTTTTAAAGAAAATAAATTAAGACTAAATATGAAGGAAAAAAATGGGATAGAAAAGTACTAATAACCTCTAAAATCCAAAAATATTTCTAAACCTGTAGAATGTAGTTCCTTGGATTAAAAAAACCATTAAAAAGTCCTAAAATATATACATTTTCATCTAGTCATTTTGTGTTTTTCTTAAAGGTCGAAATATGATCAAAACAAACCAACACTCTAAGTTTCATGAAAATTGGTAAATTAGTTTAATCTCAATGGTGCACATGCACGCACACACACAACTGGGCAGATACACAAGTAAAACCACTTTTTTAGGACTCGGAGAACTTGAAAACAGATTAATCCATCGAAATCTTAGATATTTGATCTAAGATCAAAAGATTCTAGATAAAAAGATCACAATATTTTATTTATACACTAAATAGTAACAAAGTATGAGGGTAAGTTAATAAGTAAAAAAATCTATATTTATTGTACTTACATAAATGATACTAGCATTACTTTTCAACATAATCCTCCTTCTATACACTTAGTCCATCTTTTAACCAGCATTTGAATTCCTTCCTGGAAGAAGGTTTTTGGCCTGGTGTTCAGAAAACTTTGCACCACTTGTAAGGTCTCTTCATCAGATTGATAAGATTCCCTCGCAACTGTTCTTTTAATGGGCTGAAAAGATAAAAGTCACTTGGACCCAGGTCTGGACTATATGGAGAGTGGTCCAGCCCACTTAAACCGAGATTTTGAAGGCATAGGACTGTGTTTTTAGTCATATGAGGTCGAGTATTATCCTGAAGCAATATCACGCCTTTTGGATTTGATTTTTGACTTAAGTAAATACAGTAGCTGTCACTGTTTAATTGTTTAGCCTTTATGTTTAAAGTCAACCAAAATTGGGACCTTCTATATCACAGAATATTGTCATCATAACCTTTCCTGCAAACAGCTGAGTTTTGAACTTTTTTGCTTGGGGAGATGAAGGATGTTTGCACACCAAACTTTGTTCGCTTACTCTCTCGTTCAAATGATGAACCAATGTCTCATCAACGGTTATTATCTGCTTGAGAAATGAATCTCCTTCTTCATAACATTCTAAATGCTTCTGGGAAATTTTGAAACAATTGTCTTTGTGGATACTGGTCAACTAACATGGAACCCAGCAGACAGACTTTTTGAAGTTTAAAGAATCATGGATGATTGAAATGCTGAGCCATGGCTTACATTCAACTTCAACAAACTTGCAATATTACCAACTGTAATTCATCGATTATCGAGAATCATGTGTTCAACCGCTGTGAAGTAGAAGGCCAACCACGCCGCTGATTACTACATAGAGAGAAATCCTACCACTCTTAAAGCAATCAATCCATTCATAGATCTTACTTCCACTCAAACAACTCTCTCCATATTGTTGCTGCATTCGTCGAATAATCCCTGCTGGTTTCACACCTTCTGAATCAAGGAAACATATCATTGCTCACATTTCTTCCTTGGTGCAATAAAACAAAGGAGAGCTCACTTTACAATCTTTTGAACGCAGTCACAATTAGCTAACAATGACACAATGCTTTCAATGAACAGCTGATACAAGTTATGAGTTCTAGCAGAACAATCAGTGCTGAAATACATGTGATTCGGAGGGAAATTTAAATTTCCCTTTAATTTTGGACATGCCTTTGTAAAATTTTGATGGTGAAATCAGATTTTTTTTAAAATACAATATTTTTATTATTATAAGCTCTGAATTCTGTGTACGCCACATACTTTATTAAAATGTGAAGCATTAAAAACAGACATTTGCACATTTTATAACGAGTACATATAAAGTAACCAGTAACATTACTGCTGTTATTATTTACAGGGCAGGTGTCCATGGTGGCTGTAGACAATCAGTCTGCTCTGACTCGGAACTTACACACCTTTAAGGTTGTAAGTTCAAGACTTCATTTACTGCTATAACCTTTACCCTTTCTGTTAAGGAAGGTCCCTTGCCCTCATTAGTTTATTGATGTTACGGAAAAAGGGGAAATTATTTACCTGAATTTCATATTATTATTATTAATTAATTATTACGCTAGTATAACATGACTAACACCAGTTGATAGTTGTACAATGGAATGTTTAAAATTTATATAATAGACCTTGCATAATTTGAAGCCAAAGGGACTAACTAAAAATATTAAAATAAATCGGTCTCTATACAGCATTAATTTGTACTGTGTAGTAATGTAATACAGTATATGATTTTGTAGCCTATTTAGTGCTGAAACATTGTTTACTTTTTTTGGCAATACTATAAATTAAAAATGTCAAAGCATGAAACATGAAGCCTATGTAATACATGAAAAAGGAATATTATATAGTACAGTGAAACTGTAATGTATAAGGGTCATTTCCTGCTTACAGATTTTTTTTTATTCCCAGAATTTTGCAATAATAAATTTATATCAACTTATTAAAATAATATAAGTCCCTTGTTCTTAAAATGGATGTGGACACATATCCTTTTTCCTTATCTATGGTCCATAACAATCCTTGGAGAAAACAAATGAGACAATTCTTTAACTATAAAATAATTTTTATAAATTTTACTAGAGAGTTCTAATTATCGCTGAAAACTTTGAATTTGTCAGAGTGGACTGCATTTTACTATAATATGGTTAAAAACAAAACAGTTAATAGAAATAAAGCTGTATATTGCAACACAGAACAGTTCTACATTTTTAAAATGGGCCAGCCCATATGTTTATCTAATACAATACAATCACTTTGGTCCATTCAGATAAACCTCATGTTTAACTTAATGCATAAAATAAGAAGTAATTATTCTATAGCGTATATTAGTTACCATAATTCAAAGTATATGTTACAGACAATGGCACAGTAAATAACAACAAAATAAAAGACAAAAATTATATGTTAAATAAAATATTTGGTGAGGAATTTCTGTGAAAAAATTCAGGCCTCTTTTTTAGAATAATTTTTAATGTAAAGAAATTTACTCAAGCCTAACGTAGATTAACAACTACACAATACATAATATGTACATTTAAAATAGTTTTTGGTTAAAAGATAATGTTAATAAGGCATAGGTATTTCACAACATACATTTCCAGTACGATAGTAAATATACAGTATTTATCTTGAAAGCAAAACATTTTAATTTTCAAAATGAATTGATTGTTTTAAGCTCTGTAAGTTATTATGGAACTGTGTGTAACACACAGACCAAAATATTTTGGGAATAAATTACTGCATTGGTAATTTTGAAACAAGTGGTATTACTGATATTGATTTATTGGTTTTTCAGCAATCACAGCGGAACGTCAGACGTGGAGCGAGTATAACCACAAAGATGCCACATAAAATTGATAACAATGATTCGTTTAGATAGTACAATTGTGTTGGAACAAATATATGCCAGTTTTCAATGTGATTCACATTTTTCCATCCGAGAAGGAATACGTATAAACATATATGCCTAACCAAATACGGAGTTGCAGATATTAATATTGGTACACAATGTTGGGTCAACACTGTAAAGTTTTTGAACACCGTTGGAAATTTAACTCAACTCCTATTGTTTGTTGCACCTCATGTAAAAAAGTTCACAAATAGTAAGTTTGTGAATATTTAAAAGTCAGAACATTGCAATTTTGATCAAAATATAAACAAGTCATGTTTTTTAGAAACATAGATTTAATAAATTATGTTTCACAAATTAATTTTTTTCTTTTTAGAATTTTACTGAAGTAACATTATTCCTGTAATTACTTAAACATGCAGTGTTGCCAAACATTATATTTTTGACTTCCAAACACATTAAATTTGTAAACAGAGGACTTACTGTACAGTACTAAATAATACAATGACGTGTATGCTTATAAAATTTCTTACTATATTTCATCTTAAAATTACGTTTTATAAAAGTGAAGACTAACTGAAAAGCAAGGAACAGCTGGATGCTGCTTTGTGCAAATTAGTTTTCAGTAATATTTTATCCTATTCTTTTTTTTTTAATCAGATTATAACACCACAATTAGCATTAAAATATGCATATACAGTGGACACCCTCTCTTTAACCACCATGTATTATCGATAACATCGTCTGGCGTATCTCATTGCAATAAGAAGGATATAAACTGTGGTTTCATAATATGTAGCTCTTACTGTTTCAGTTTCCTTAAATGTTTTTGTATGTTAACAACAGCCACTTTTGTTTTGTTGACATTTAGGACTTGAATCAATCATTATTTCTTGTTATTCCTTGAGGTTTGCTATAAATATTATACGACCTACAGTTTCAACTTTTGAAATATTTAGCACTACAGTGTTTATAAAATACAAAATTAATGTGTTAAAATGAAAACTAAATATATTTGTTGACTATGGAAGAGAAACTAAAAGCAATAAAATGGTTAGACATCAGCGAATCAGTGGAACTCGGTGTTGGGATAACACTATTGTTGAAACAAGAAAACCATTCAAGATTATTACACATAAATTCAATAAGAATTAATATGACAGCAACTGAAAAACTTTTACTACAATATTTTCAGTTTAACCAACTTTTTCATTGTCCCATGGGGGTCGATAAAGAGGGCTTCCACTGTATATTTAAATTTTCAAATTATATACAATGAAATTTAAAAATACTAATTTTGACACTTATGTTATTTTAACAATTATTCAAATTAGATTGTCCAAAAATGTAAGATAGGAAAAATATTAGTTTCTGAAGATTTAAAATGAACAATATTTTGAAACAGTTCAATGGATTTTATGGGGTAATGAACTTGTGTGAACTATTTTCAAAACGATTTTTATGTCACGTTTGAAACAACTGGACCAAAATTGTGAACATGAGAGTGATAACACTAACATACCCTCCAATATTTTTAACAACCCTCGAAAAAAAAACATCTAGAAGTCAGGATCAGCAATCAATTCAAGTTCCAGGTCTGGGTATTACTCCAAATGACTGCTTATTTTTCAATTGAAATTCACTAAAAAGGTAGAAAATTGTGAATTTTAGGAAACTCATGAAGTTATTAAAGTCTTCGGACTTTGAATTACTGTATTGAAAATATTTTACTTTTCATGATGTTTTGTTTTGTTATTGTGGTTATTTATGACGCTGACCCATACCACTTCTTGCAATACATTTACATTTTTCGAAAAGACACCTTAGATATTTAAATTTTAGTTATCTACTTCACTTGTTTTAAATTGATAATATACTATAAATGTTGTACATGTTTTTTAAACGGTAGAAAAATTTATTTTACCTCAATTTTTAAAGTTACAATGTTCTTTCAAAAGAATAAAAAATTTGGCACATTTGGACAGAAATGTACATTAAAAAAAAGTCGGTGGGGATTTTCAAGTGACTATTAGGATTATCTAGAATTAATACGAGTAAAGTTGTCTGAATCTTACATCTGCAGGTATTAAAAAGGACAAAAAGGAACAATAATTAAGGAAAATTTTAGAAATTATATATATTTTTTTACAGTTAATAAATAGCTCCTTTTACAGGTAGCAGGAGTTATAAAAAAAGGAGGCAAAAGATTTCTAAGAAGAAACGTAGTACTTTGTAAAACATTTAAAAATGATATATATATTTAAAGAAATTTATTTTTGTTTATTCAGTACTATTTCAATTTTAAACCAGTATAAATTCCAAATTTCAATTTAATAAGCCATTATTATTGTACTAAATAAAACAATTTTAAAATTAAATATTTATTTTTATGAGGAATTAAACAAGATATAATTGCTTTCCCATATTTGAATAAAAATTATAATTGTTTAAGAATACAATGGTGGATACATTTTTTTAATGAATTTCTATCATTACAGTAGGCAATAATTTGTCATTAAAATACTGTAACAGGTATGAATATTTAGTAAGTAAACAATTTAGGGAAACTTCTGTTTTTATCCTTAAATAATACTTTACGATGAACTAAAAAATATTAAAATATATAAAAGAAATACACTTTATGTTATAAAAGTTTAAATAAAAATACGAAAGTTTCCTAAAGTTTATTAAATATTGTCATGTCTATGAGATATTATATAGTAAAATTAATAATTAAATTCAAAAATAATTGTGTAAAATAATTTAAAATTAAAAAAATGTTTTTTTTTTATTACTTTATTTATAAATGGACAAAAAATATAGTTCTTTATTTCATCCAGTTCAACCTACCATGATTTAATTTCAATGTTTACAATTCCTCGCACGAAAAGAGGATTAAAAAATAAACAATCTCTTTTTATCACAATTAATTATTATTTATACATAATGGCATGTTAATTAAAAAAAAAAAAAAAAAAAATTGTAAAACAAGCTCTACCTCAGCATTTCATTAGAAATTTTAATACATAAATAACAAACTAACCAAATATAACACTTATTTCATTTAACATTAAAGTAGAACTTACAATTATATAAAAGTTGAAATACAATAAATTGAACTAAAACTGTCTAAAATAAACAAAATGTTACAAAAATAAAACTGCCTGACTTTATGTTCATATATTGTCTATGGTTCATGTGATTATTTATAATATATAAAATAAAATTATCTTAAAACTATATAAATACCCTACAAAAATACAAGTTATGTGAATATTCTGAATACAATATTTCTAGAATATCTAAAAACATTTACAACTTTAAGATTGAAACAAAACGGTCAATCATATGATTTTTCAAACAGATTATATTGCACTTACTTCCAAAAATATATAGTTTAGAAGTACTGTAACAAATAACAACAAAAGAAGACTATATTTTATAACATAAGTGTGCAACAAAACATTACAGCTGAGGAAACAAGCCTTGTACAGTAATGGCTTTTCATTTCATAACATGTTCAGTAATTTTACTTTCTCGGTATACAAGTATGATCGTGAAAAAATCGATTATAAAATTTTGATTCTATCCATTTTTAGATCCCCTGAGTCCAAAAAAGTAGCTATTTGAATGTCTGTTCGCTCGTACACATTGCTGTAGTCTAAAACAATTTACTTATTTTACAAGTAAATTTAATTTGCTTATATTTTTTAAACTTTCTTGCAAAAAAACTGAATTTCTCATGATTGGCTCTAATGATCTTCATCAAACTTTGCTCAAACATAGACCATAAATACCAACACATAGGTTATGCATATTATGTTGTCCTACATCCCAACAAACAAAACTAATTAAAAATCGTGAAAATCAGACTATTTCTTTAAAAACGTGTTCATCATATTTTGCTCACATATAAAGATTCATAATTCAAGTCAGTGTTCTAAATTTCAATAAATAAATTTACAGTTTAGAATTAGTTCACTCTCGAGCCATATATTTCAAATTTGGCACACTGACTTGAGTTATTTAATAAATCAATAAATTAATGTTTTTTGTTACTGGCTTCCAAAATGGATTTTTGGAGAAATAATGGAATGTGAGAAAGCTTGTATGTTTAGCAACATTTATTTCAACTTTCATGCATCTGTTTAAAATTATCAAGTAGGCGTAGAATTAAAATTAAATAAATAATGTAATTTTAATTAATACTAATGATTTTTAAAAAATCTGTTAGATTGAAGGCAATAATTTTTAATGACCTTGTAATAAACTGATGGAATAATTGTTTTTACATTGTAACTTAAAACAAGTTTTCAATCACAAATCTCCATCACAACCAATATCAAACTTTGAAATTAGACACAATCTGAAAGTGTTAAAATTAAAATGGGAAACTAAAATTGTTTTCTTCTTTAATAACTTTCCTAGTGTTAAGTATTAATTTTAGATTTTACTAAAGTAGAATAAAATGCATGTAACTGACAAACATCTTGGCGGTTATTCCCTTATATACTGTTTATAGTTAAGTCACACAGGAAGAAGGTAAATACAGCAGCACAGCTGAATTCACGGTGTGCAATTCATTACAATCAACTCAAACTTTACTGGCAATTTATTATCAGATCAGAGTATTTGCAATACTCTAAAATATTCAGATTGACTATAAAATACAATATCTAAATAATAAACTATTTATAAAACTATAAAAAGTAAAAAGGTTGCAATTGAAGCTCAGAAATTTAGATAGTGTTGTGAAAAATATGTATAAACCACTTCATTAATTGTTCTAAAACAAAAATTTGAGCAAAACATAAAACAAGAGTTCCTGTGTCAACTATAAAAATTTCCTTTTTTTTTATGTTATTTTTACATTGGTTGTTACGTGCAGTACAACCAACTAGCTGTTAACAAGGCTGGAACTTGGGAAAGGCAAAAAATCAGTTCCTCTGCATTGAACGAAATGTCTAATGTTTTTAAAATGTTTCATACATTCACAATCAAGCACAACCAAGAGAAAAAATATTCCTTCTAGCTACTGACCTAATCAGTATTAGCACTTCTTATAGGAACCTGTGATTGAAGAGAATCAACCAAGCACTTTTATAATAAATGAATATTTCATTAAAACAATGTCAGTGATAAGTGATGCAATTTGTTACCCTTAAACCTGAAAATAATTTAAAAATCTAAAAAAAAATGTCAAAATAATGGACGCGATGTCATTATAAGAAATGCAGCCTATAAAACTGCAGCACATTTTAAAAATAAAAAAATTACTTTTGACCAAAAACATTCACTAGATTTTATTTTCATTTTGAATGATTAATTTATCCACTATAAATTACTGATGGTTAAGACTTCTTAATTGTAATTTTGTGATGGTTCCAGGTTTGTACGCTTCTTACATGTTACATTTTTTGTGTATAAATTTGCCGTCTTATCAAATTATGATTAGGGCTTCCAAAGCCTTAGGGCTTTGATCACTTTGGTCTCACACTATCATATCAGACATAACACTTTCCATGTGTGAAAGTGCGAAGGTCAGGGAGCATGTATGCAACCTACTCACTTTGATGTAAAACAAACACCATTTGGTAGTATCCTGTTAGTCCAAACATTTGACATCAGCCCAATATCACTTTGTTTTTATATATAGTACAGGTAAGATTATCTGATCTAATTAAAACAAGCGGTGGACCGAAATTTTGAATATGATAGTCAAAATGATTGAAAGAATAAAATTAAAACAAGTTTTAAAGCAATATTAAATATGCAGAATAAATATTAAATATTCATTAAAGAAATACTCTTGTTACAACAGACAGAGTAAAAACCAGATACTGAATAATGAAGCTGCAATTCATTTTCATTGTAGACACACCAAACTGACATGTCTAAGGTTGCTTAAAAATTACGTTTTCCCACTTATTATTTTTATTTTATAATTTATTTCTTTTTCTTTTTTTGTATACTCTGAAGTAATAAATTATATGCTGACATTATTTTATATGTGAAATCCTGTAATGAATGAAATTAATTAAAGAATACTGTATTTGGGATATTTAATCAGTCTATCTTTCCTCAATTCTAACTTACCAAAAACCTACATAGCCTACACAATTATTTGACAATATAAAATTTGCTTAAGATTTCAAAACTAATACTTCCACTTATCACAACTGTAATTTTGTTATTATTAATGTTTTCAATGATTAATGTTAGTGTGTAGGTTAGGTTTTAATCAGTATAATAATAATAATAATCAAAATACTATTCAAAAGTTACTTAAGAGAGTCCTGTAATAATTGTAAAATTATGAAACCAGTAAGTGTTTCTTAGGAATCTTGTATAATGAATTCTTGCCATAATTATATATTTCTCTACGGATAAAATAATTATAATTAGGATGTCTCTTGCAAAATTTATCGGAAAATAATTTCAACACTGATTCTGAAACAGGAGTTCATAATCAACTTCGAATTTCTTTGAAGTTTTGTGAAGGTTTGTTTTTTTAACTTTTTCAACAAAATAGGGCAGAAGATATACATACTAACATTGGCGCTCAGAATAACAATAAACTCTATATCTCCATTGGGATAATAAGATAAAGAACCACAAACATTAAAGAACAAAAGTTACGTAAAGTCTCTCATTTGATTTTGTAATAATTCTGCAAAAATATTTTTTTCTTAGCAAGGATTTTTTCAAAACAAGTTATAGAGTTTCAAAAGATGTATAACACGACACAATCCTAGCTCTGCGAAGATTATCTAACAATCTGAATAAATATCCTTCATTGAAAACTTTAACAAAAAAAGAAGTAAATTACAGAAACTGCTGTCGAAAATATAGTCTCTAGATAGTTATCTTAGCGAAAGCTGGTTATAAAACATTTCTTACTTTTTAGCGCCACAAAAATATAACTCCTTGGATTCATATGTATAAACGACAATGTTACAGCTGTTTTTACACAAAAAAGGGTAAGTTGTATATCATGTAATTCTATATTTATAGCACATTTTAAATATTTTATAAATCTAACTATTTTAATAGAAGTTTTTATAAAACTTAAAACTATTATACATTTTTTTGCAGTTATATCTTGGATTTACGAATAGAATAATTATGCTTATATAGTGTATAAGTCTTTTACCTTATTTTTTAACAGACACAATTAATAATTAATTACGTTACTTTTAGCGATGTTATGATTAGTATTCAAATCAATAATAATAATCTTACATTAATAACATTTACATTTATATGTGTTTTAACATGCACATTTTTACTTGCCTATAAAAAAATTAAAAATATACACTTTTTTCACAAATATTTTTAAAGCTTTCTCCATACAAATAATATACAGTATAGAAGAGAAATCTAAAAGCGTAGGGACATGATAATTTGTTTTTATTAATTTTAATAACGTAATTGTAACAAACATGTTGTACTTAACTAGAAGATGAAAACAATTACTACAATAATAATAATCATATTAAAAAAATAATATAGTGTGTGTATGTGTTTTTAATTCTATAACGATAGAATTGAAGTATTATCTAGAACTTTTGGTTTAGTGTGACGAGTCTTCAAGGCTAGAAGTCTAGATACTAAATTTTATAAGCAACGTAACATGTTACAACTCGAACAGTAATCCAATTGTAGCCAATGTTTCAGGTAGTTTGGAGTTTGGCTAGCACTTGTTTACATCGGGCGGTGTGGTGAGGAATTCATCAGCACGCTTGTGATCGCTGAGAGCTTTTACTGTGTATGTGTCATGTGGGAGCTCTGACTTTCTTCGCAGTAAAGGTTTGTCTTTATTGCGTGTCTTTCGTACCTAAAATTATACAATTTTAATGTAGCAGTTAAATATTAAAAAGTACATGTTGCATGAATACAGCACATTTGTCAACTGTTGATACTTCTATTAAAATTTGGTTCTGCAAATAGCTATACAAATTTGGAAAAGTTATCTAATTTCTCAAAATTGGTGTATCACATTTATATTGTATCAGAAGATTAACAAAAATCAGTGTGTTAAATTGAAATTAACCGTCAATTCTACTTTCGTTGACGCGTTTCGGAGAACCTCCATCTTCTATTTATATAGATATAGTTTTTGAAGATGGAGGTTCTCCGAAATGCATTGACGAAAGTAGAATTGATGAAGCTAGGGAAGGCAGATCATTATACTGAACACAGTGATAATAATGCCAGCGGAAATGAATAAGAATATAAAAAGAATTTGAACTCTCTTATTTCCTAAAGCCATTTTCTCAATTTAGCTGATTTTAGTACTTTCACAAATGATGTAACCTGTGAATGAGCAGAAAAACTATTTTTTCTATAGATCTAGTTCTAATTAATTAGAATTTTTGAGTTCCTCTGTAATAAAACAAAGTTTTTAACTTCCGCTTTAACTGACTGAAAACTTACTTCTCTAGCTTCTGCTTCTAGTTTTTCGTAAGTGAAGTCAACTTCTTCACCATCTGCGTTCGGAGAGACCATGTCGATACTGCTGTTATTGCTACCTGTTAAAGGTACTTTTTGGTAACTGGGGTTGCGCATAGCTAAAGATTCTACTTTAATCCACATGTCATATCGATCACTAACTCTTTCTTTCTCTCTGAAAACAAAATTTTACAAAATTAATCATTGGGCCATTGAATCGAGGCTATACAATTTATTTTTATTTAAAATTTGTAATTTAAGAAATCATTTTTCCAAGAACTAAGTTCTTTGATTTCTACAAATATTTTAGAGTAATCCATAAGGTCCAAATAATTAATTAAAAACACAAACTTTCACACATATAATATGAATTTGTGTGGGGTACGTCCTTAGGCAGCTGTTGTACATGCCATTTTCAGTAGGCACCACTGCTACTTTATACCATTTGGGCTTTATGCAAGTACCTTTGTACCAAATTTCAAGAAAATCGGTCCATGCGTTTGACTAAAGCTGTGTTCATCTGTCATTGTTAAAACAGAGGCCACCATCTAGAAATGAAGTGAATGGGACAAAATCTGACACATACATCAGATTAGCAATATTTTTTCCTGTATTTTATCGATACCAAATATCATATCTATTACGATATCGGAACAACCCAAGCCCAATGGTAGCTGAAAGCGGTCTCACCCCTCCACAGACCCTGGTGTGTTGGTGTTAAAGAGTGGATAGAGGGGGACAGGAGAGAAAAGTGAAGCCTTTACTACATATAATATGTCAAAATTTTCAATAGGATTCGCCAATTACTTGCTTTCAAGCAAAAATCGATGAAAAGTCTGTATTTTTAACAGTTCAGAGAAAAATTCTGAAAATTCAAAATGTTCTATCTCGGGAAGTATTACAGCCAGAAATTTCACTGTGATCACAAATTATAGCTAACTTATTGTAGTTTCAAAAAGGTGTTTGTAATATTTTTGTCAGATCAACATGTTAGAAGCTATTTTTGAAAAAAAGGAACAAGTCCAAAAATCCAGAGTTTTTTCAAGATGGTGGCATTCGTTGTGGTCAAGGGATTTTAAACCTGAACTTTTTAGCAGTATACAAACCCATACAACAAAATATAAAAAAATTGGAACTACTCTAATTAATTCAACCATTTAGTGTTTTTTGTGACAACTACACTAGACTAAATGATTCAGATAAAAAAAAATGAAAATTTCTTTTTATAAAGATCACCACCATTTCAAAATGTATGAAATTAGTATGAACTTGTCCAAACCAAGTTTCTCCAAGCCAAAGTTTTATAACCAAAATAAATTTTAATGCCAAGTTTGATTTTCACATTTCAAAATAATTTTTGTAAATATGTTACCTAAACGTCAGCAAGACTACTGGAACTATTACTTTTAAAAAATTATGTAATATATAATATATAAATATTTACAATAAATTACATATATTACTACTACACTAGGACCATTCCACATGACCATTTCACCTACCACCTCAGATTTTTATGAAACTTTGTATGTTTGTTGTATATATAGAGATAAGTAACACCACCAAATTTCAGCTTTTTATCTCCCTTAATTTTGGAGTTACAACACTTTAAAGTTTTGACGGTTTTCAATTTCCGCGCCTTGGATAATGCCAAACAAAATGTGTTGTACAAAAAAAAGTAATTTCTCATTTACTTATTTGATATTCAATGTTGATGAAATTTTCAAGGTAGGTTCATATAACTATTAGGAATTTGAAAAAAATATGTATCAGTAACGTTAGTTAAACCTAAAGTATTATAAAAAATCATATTTTTGATTTTTTTTAGTTTTAAAAATGCAAACATGGCTTAGCGTTGAATTCAATATCTCAAAAAGAGAATGAGATAAGAAATTTTGTCCCCTAACTTATCTTCAGGAAATGAGCTTTTAGTAAAATAAAAATTCTGTGTATTTGGTTCTTTCTATGTCTTAAGTCCATTGCAAACTTCAATATATTATTTACAAGCAATGTCAGGTTCTTTCAATTCCAACGAACTCGGTCCAACAGTTTTTAAAAGAAAGGTATAAACTAAATTTTAATATTTGGAAAAATATATGTTTTTAATAAGAATCTGTTATAAAAAAAAACATAATATTTAATAATAAGAAGCAATTCTATATTTTGTTATAAATTTAAATGTTCACATATAAGTGGTTGAATATACTAAGTTGAAAGTCAACATTTATGTTAGAGTTTAAAAATAAACAGGCAGATAGTTTGCTTCCTGTGCAGAGCAGACAGGAGAGTTTTGCCTGGTATGAAAGATGTAGTAAGCTTAGAGGGAAAAATATGAGAAGAAAAGATTACTTTTAAGTAATCTCAATGAAATGTATGCAAACTTCAAATGGGAATATCCTGAAATAAAAATAGGGTTCTCTAAATTGTGTACTCTTCTTCCTAAATGGTGTGTTCTGGTTGGCGCTGGTGGCAGTCAGTCTATCTGTGTATGTACTATCCAACAAAATGTCATACTGCTAATATATGCAGCACAACTAGATCTACAAAATCCGCTTTTGTGTGAAAATCCTACTCAAAACTGCAAGTTTAGGCAGTTTTTGAGTCCATAAAAAGACAATCTAACAACATTCTTACATAAAAAGTTTGAAAACTACGAAGAAAACGATAGAATCGATTACAAGCAGTGGCTTGCAACAGATAGGACGCGGATAGTAACACAAACATCAACTATTGATGAATTTGTTCATGAACTAACAAAAATAGAAAAATTAATTCCTCATTCTTACATTGCCAAGAGCCAGTCAAGCTATTTTAGAAGCCTCAAAAATATCTGTGCATCAATCATATCAATGGACTTCAGTGAAAATTACTCCTCTATGATACAAGATGAGGTCCAGGATTACCACTGGACCTCAGACTCCTGTACTGTTCATCCAGTAATCATTAACATGGGTATTGACCAGGAAAAAATAGTCTCATCCCATTGTATCATTTCCGATTACTTAAAACATGATGTTTGTATGGTTCATAAAATTCAAGAAATCCTGATACAATTTCTAAAGGAAAATTTTCCTAACATCACAGATGTTCACTATTACAGTGACGGTTGTGCAGGACAATACAAAAATAAATACAACTTTATGAACCTTTCACTTCATGAAAAAGACTTCAAAATTAAAGGTCAATAGTTTTTCTAAGCTACAAGCCATGGCAAAGCAGAACACAATGGTACTGGAGGAACTGTTAAACAGTTGGTGCGAAAAGCTAGTCTTCAAAGGCCTCTTCAAGATTAACTATTGACTGTAACTACCTTTTTTCAGTTTTGTGAATTCAACATTGCAAAAATCAATTTCTATTTCATTTCAAAAGATTCAGTAGATCAGATTCTTTGCAAGCTTGAAAAACACTTTGAAGATCTAAATACCCTTCCAGGTACAAGAAGTTTTCAAAACTACAGACCCTTGGATTGTTTTGGAACATTAGAAACAAGTCAGTTGTGATGAAAAGCCAAGTATAACATACAACTTAAGAGGGTTGACTTTAAATGTGAAAGAAGAAGATTTGTACCCCTCTAGCTACATCGCTTATACATATGACAATCTCTGGTATTTTGGAATAATAACAAATGTTGCCAAAGAAGATGTAACAGTTAAGTTTCTTCATCCAGCAGGTCCATCTCTGCTGGCCAAAACGAGACAATATATGCGACGTGCCGATTCCACACATCCTTGCAGTGGTTGAGCCTCCACACAACTCAACGGGATGAATATATATAATATAAATTCTCAACAGAGTGTACCAAATTGTTTGAAAATCTAGTTTCAAAAATAATTTAGTTCATTAGCTTGCAAATCCTCTACATACAATGAAATGGGTCTATTGAGATATGTTTGGTGAGCGTAAATACTATAACTGTTGGCTAAACTTACTTTGTACGTGTAAATATTATTAGGTTATATATTTTAAAACTGAATCTAGAAATCATATATGAACTTATATATTTTTTTAATAAAATGCTTATTATTACAATATGTTTTTCCAAATATTAAAAATGTTGTTGTTGTTTTATAATGGCTTCCACTGGCTCACGCCATCTTTGATCTTGCTTCCCAGTAGAGGCCAGGGAGGTCTCTTCTTCTCTGCTTCTCTTTATCTAATTTTCTACATATTAAAATGTAGTTTATTTTTTTTTTAAAGCTGTAGCCATTCACTGGAATTGAGAAAACCTGATATTGCTTATAAATAATATATTGAAAATTGTAATGGACTTAAGAAATAGAAGGAACAAAATACACAGAATTTTTATTTTACTAAATTAAAGCCCATTTCATGCAGGTAATTTAGGGGGACAAAATTTCTTGATTACCTCATTCCCTTTTTGAGATATTGAATTCAACGCTAAGCCATGTTTGCATTTTTAAAACTAAAAAAATAATATCAAAAATATGATTTTTTATAATATTTTACGTTTAACTTAGGTTACTGATATTTTTTTTTCAAATTTATTATAGTTATAAAAACCTACTTTAAAAATTTCATCAACATTGGATGTCAAATAAGTAAATGAGAAATTATTTTCTTTTGTACAACACGTTTTGTTTGGCATTATCCAAGGTGCGGAAATTGAAAAACGTCAAAACTTTAAAGTGCTGTAACTCAAAAACTAAGTGATGTGGAATAACCCATTATGAAGTACTTACTTAAGCCTTTCTTGCTTATACTGTTGTGTACATTCATCGAAGAGTTTTTGATTCATTTCCATAAACAGTTTTAATGCATTGTAGATTAAGCCATGAATTGTTCTGTAATAAAATATAGCTGATATTAGTCATCATCTGTTTAAAATAAATTTTATTTCAACACAATACAAAGTATAATGACTGGAAAAAAATTGTCACGAGATTTTGATAGTTATAGTTGTTGTTTTCAGTTCCCTCTGAATTCAACAAGAGTGGTTTTTACTTGCACGATTAAACACACACATATATATTATTTTTTTTTGGTGTTTAACGTCCGACTATTATGCAAACTTGAGCTAATGCAGACGATGGGATAATTTATAGTGTATGAAATACCAAGCCCTGGCTGGGAATTGAATCCGTGTCTTCAAGGTGAAAGCCTAGTACGCTATCAACTAGGCCACCGAGGTGGCTATATATAAGTATGTGTGTGTGTGTGTGTGTTTTGCTGCTGAATCCAATATGAAATGACTGATTTTGATGAAAAATAGCGTGCAGTTATAATTTGCACATATCTGACTCATTTTTGATTGTCACATATTTTAACTTTTACCAAATACACAGAATTGCACATATAGTAAGTAGAAAAGGACAAGAAATGTGTTCAGGTGTACTTTTAGATGATGCTAAAGCATTGTTTGGCACAAACAATTAATCTATAAACTCCAGAACAGATTCATTAGATTCTGGAATCTTACCTATTGAGATGTTTCAGAGATGAGTACAAAGGAGGGTATTCTGAACTGAGAGCAGGAGTACTGCAAGAGAATGTCCGTAGACCAGTGCTTTACCTGTTGTACACCAGGGACATAATCCAAGAAGTTAAAACAATCAAAGCAGCCTTTGCGGATGACACAACATGGTGACAGGTAACACAACGAAAAACGCAACAAATAAACTACAAAGAACAACTGAAAGAGTTTGCATTTGGATGGAGAAATGGAGATTAAAGCTATTTTAATACAAATAAACTTATGTTAATTTTACAATTTGAGATATCAATCCAAATAGTGATTAAATACACATTTATCAACTCCAACTAATATTAGTAAACATTAGGGAATGGTAGTGGATGCCCAGCAACAATGAAAAGAGCATGGCAAAAAAAGGTAGGAAAAAAAGGCTGTCACATGTTTTAACTTTGTGTTTTTGGAATATCAAGCCTTCTAAATGTTGTTTACTAATGAAAAAGGTATACATTTTGTTGTCGAACTGAATATGTGAGAATAGTGCATTAAAAAAAGGAAAACAGTTCATTGAGGAGTTGGGAGAACAGATCATCGAAAAGGTTATGAATCTTCAAAGTATAAAAAACATGCAGTGTGGTGATACCGAGTGACTATAAATAGTGGAAACAATAAAGCCATTATATAAATATAACAACTTTATAATTCTAACTATCAGTAATTTTGTCATCCTGATTTGATATTGGTCATGGATAGTAATACCGTCTTTTTACTTTTAATAGTATTCAAGGTTATAACCACTCTGCCTTTGTCATAATTAGGTGTTTTATTTTTGGTCACAACTGCTAATTTTATATTTACTTAATACTTATTTTTCATGCTTAATGTTTTTTTAAATATTAATAATATATAACTGTTCTTGATTTTTGATGTAACAATAATACTTAACTTTTTTTTAGAATAAATAAACCAGTTAGGAGAAACAGGAGAAATTTCTAATAAATAATGAGGTCTATCGGGAAAGAACTAAGGCGGGCGAAAATATGGAAGGACTGACTTCCAAACTAAAATCGATAGCAGAAGAGTTGGCACTGTTAAAGCCTAGGAAAAAACATCAATGGTGGAACAGTGAATGTGACCTCGCTGTTGAACAAACACCAGTTTTGGCTGAAGTACCAAGCACAAAAATTGGAAAAATCCTTTGCCGAATTAGCCGCGCTGAGAAACCGAGTGGATAGGATAATAAGGAACGCTAAAAAGAAATTATTTTAAGAACATGTTAAAGAAGGTGGAAGAGGATTTTTACAAAAATAAGGCTAGGGATTATTACAGGACATTTGGTAGATATCTACAAAAATTCGAATCGCCAACACTTATGTTGAAAGACGAGAAGGGAAGAATGGCCCACAGTAACGCAGAGAACGCCAGAATTCTAGCAAGGGCATTCTACGAGCTTTATAATTGCGAAGAACCAGGAGAACTACTCCAAATAGGTACGGATCGAAAAATCAGCCTTGCGTCTAAAGAAGAAGTCCAAGATTGAAGAAATTGTATGGGCACTAGAGGAGCTGAAGAACTTTAAAACTTGCGGAGAAGATCAGGTCTACGCTAAAATATTGGAGGCTTTAGGAAGACTACGCCAACATTTGGTTGCAATATGGGAAGAAGAAAGACTCCCGGAACACTGGACAACGGGAATAATTCATCTGCTGTACAAGAATGGGGATAAAATGGACCTAGGAAACTACAGATGAATAACCCTACTCGATTGCACATATAAGGTCTTATCTAGAATAATTTTGAACAGAATCCAAAATACATTAGAATCTAAACTTGGAAAATACCAAGAGGGATTCAGGCCTGACAGGAGTTGCACAGACCAAATCCTGACGTTAAAATTAATATTGGAGGATTTTAAATTGTCGAATAAGCCACTGTTTGTTGCATTTACTGACTTCAAGAAAGCGTACAATTGCATTCACAGACTGTCGCTACTAAACATTCTTACATACTATGAACTCCACCTTAAACTAGCAAAAATGGTAGAGTTGACACTGACCGAGACACAGTCCAGGGTATAATTTAAAGGGGAAGTATCTGAGCCGTTTCCAGTAAAAACTGGATTAAGACAAGGAGATGGGCTCTCCCCACTGATGTTCAACATTGTCTTGGATTTTATAATTAACATCTGGAAGAAAGAAAATCCCATTAAAACCAAAACAGGAACTGGATCAGAAACAATAGCGGTGAATATTTTGGGATTTGCCGATTCTGGCATTGGATATGGCGGAGACGGAAAGACAGATCACAAGTTTGGATAATATAGCCAGGAAAATTGGATTGAAGATCTCCTATGAGAAGACGGAAATTATGGCTACGAAGCCACCTGCTTTTAAAAAACTTAATATCAACGGGAGCAGCATAAAACTAGTAAAACAATTTAAATATTTAGGAGAAATTATCTACCATAACTTGGACGAAAAACATGCAATATTGAATAGAATAGCGAAGCTCAAGAAAGCGCAATTTTTAACATGGCCAACTTATAAAAAAAAAGTCTCTTGATAAAGTCCAAAGTAAGACACTACAGTTCTGTAGTTCTCCCGGAAGCACTCTACGCCTGCGAGACCCTTTTCCAGATCAAGAATAATGCTAGGACTGACCAGTTCTTAAGATCGAGAGAAGAATCATTAGGACCTGTTTAAATAAAAGTTACCAGAAAGATGGTTTCTGAAGAGTAACTACCAACGAGACAGTGTATAAACAGGTAATCCAATTACAAGTGTTATAAAAAAAACGAAGAATTTCCCATTTCTTCCACATCTTTAGGATACCCAACAGCAGGATTTAGAAACAGCTGGTCATGAGAAATATTAATAGGAAAAGCCAAGGACACTATTAATATAGTGTTGCAGACTCTGAAAGATCTGCAAGAGATCGGTTTGCGGATCGAGGATGCACAGGACAAAATGAGAATCAGAAGCATTCTGAAAAACATCAGGTTTGACGTAGGAAAGCCAGAACGACGTGGGATGGTGGAGGTGTCAGACGAGGTCAGGAGGCAGAGATTGGATAGGATGAAAGAGTATTGGAGGAAGAAGAAGATGGAATCCTCACAATTCACTAACACGGCTAAGAAGAAGAGACCGAAATATTGACTCAAAGTGGTCCCATGTGGCCTAAAAATTAAAAAAAAAAAAACAGTTTAAATATTTAACAACTTGTGTATCAATAATTTAAATCTTGTACACCTATTTACAACCAAAGTTACAGGGATTGTAGTACATTCACAATGACAGTCATCATTATGATTTCAAGATTAATACTGTCATAGAAGAAATCAAGAGATATGCAGAGAATCACAAACGCAGACTTTTACATTATGAAAATGTTAAACTTAGCCATAATGAAGTTTTTGGAAATTTGTATTAGACCCTGTGTAATGATCACACATGAAGAGAGTGCGCATATGTCAAGAGTCCATTAGTAGGAATTTTGCTGGTGATACTACAGCAAACTGTGATCATTATATTGCTCATCATACAAACAGTGATCACTAACTTTTTTTTTTAGATTAAAAATCCTTAATGAGAAAACAACCAATTTTCTTAAAATCAGATCAAATATTTTCTCTCAAATGTTACATTAAATTATGCAAACAAAATCTATGGGATGCTCACAAAAAAATTGGTGTGGACATATCAAAACAAAATTGGCAAATAAACCTAATTTTTCAAAATTATCCCATCACTTTTGGGAGAAACTAAGCAGATTTTCTGTAGCTTTTTTTTAATAGTTATCGAACAGGAAATAGCAATATGTGAAGTTTATTTTATGTTGTTGAACTATTCAAGTACAGCTTAGAAAGAAAACATAAAGTACTTTATAATGTACAACTGAAATAATATTTCACTTAATATTGCATACTGATATTAAAACTACATACGTTCCTACACAAAGGTTTCTTACACTATGTAAGAAGAAAATATTTTGAATTATTTAGGCGATTATTTTGAATAAGCAAAATTACATTTGGATTTTGTAGAGATAAGCAAAATTAATATATTTAAAAAAAAATATGTAATGTCACGCTTAGCACAGAATCTTGGAATTTCAAAAACATGATTATGTATAATTATTTACTTCTGAATGAAAATCGCCAAAGTGTTTCAACAGACAACTTTATATAGACGTCTTTACCAAAAAGTATTGAATATGTTTTGTTTGCGTTGTTTTAAATCTGAAGTATGTTCATACTTTATGTTCTGCATAAAACATTTTGAGAATAAAAAGCATCGGTGTGGAACGTAAAGAAATCTTAGTAGACATCTTGTAGGATTGTCCATGTCACAAAGAACCAATAGATTACGTTTCAGAAACACTTAAATAGTACGTTAATTACATAAATCATTCTATGCATTCCTACATTGCTTATTTTTCAACCTTTTTTTGACATGTGAAATAGTTACCGTTTACTAAAACAGTCTTTTATTCGGCCTATATTGTCTTACTGATTCTATTTACATAAAAATTCAGTCAATAATTATTTGTCTTTGATTCAGTAGTTTAAATATTACTTTCAACAGTGTTTTTTGAGCAATCAGCTGTTTTGGTACATATACCATTAATTATTTGTCAGCATTGTGCTGCACTCTCACAAGGACACTTTATACTGCTCCTGGAATTTTGTTTACAAATCTTTTATTTACCAGTTTTATTTAATTGTAAAGTCTTCAAATGTTTTTTTTTTTTTTTTTGGCGAAAAACCAATAAGGTTATCATCACCGTGATACAAAACCAAATGGAATGCTTAGCATAATAATATATAAAAGATTTAAGTTGTAAAAGGGATTGACTCTGAAATAGCAACTGCTGTGTTCCTTTACTGCCATTCTTCATTTAGCACCCTAATACTAGTTAAATAATTTATAACTATTTAAAAATAAATAATCTACATTAATTACAAAAACTGAAAAAATAATCAGATTTATTTCACTTGTAATTTATAAAATATATTGCTAGGAATAATACAAAAAATACTACGAATTTTTATAGCATGAAATACAATAGTAGAATCAGGTTAGGTAGCAGGCTGGGGAGCAGAAGTTCCACACTTACTTATTCCAGTGAGTTTTAGAGTTGCGGTATAATGAAGGGAACATGATTGGCAAGATGTTTGCTGCATTATCATTAATTAGAGACATGATATATTCGTTGTTCCAATAATATAAAGCTCTTTCTGCTACCTAAAAAACAGAAAAAAATACAATTTATTAAACTTGTGTATGTGTGTTATGACATTTGTCAACAATGAAGTCTATTAAATTCCACTTGATAAACAAAACAGTAATGTTCAGTAAATCTGAATATATCTCCACTCACATGATAAGGAGCTGTTGCTCTGTGATGTTTATTTTGTGGATAATTGCCATTTTATTTGGTTGTGCTTTCTGAGTATGACAAGAAATATTGAGTTTAAAGTAGAAAAACAATTCAATTTAATATTTTTAGGTAAACTAAACAAAACATTAATAAAATGGTTTCAAATATTTATTACAGCTTATGGAAATAACTACCTGTCTTTGGTGCATACGTTTAAGTGGCCCAAATGATTCAGCGAGGTACCTGACAATGTCATGACGTCATGATGAACAAGCCTGGATGACTTTGCACTCAAGAACTTATGAAAATGTGAACACAATTTATAAGATTGTTGGAAAAGATCACAGATTTTGTTTGTTTGTTTGTATTTTAAGGCGAAAAGCACATTGAGGCTATTATTGCCTCCCTAAATGTAAGTGTGAGTGTAAAGTGTTAAAGTTGTAAGTGTAGTATTGTAAGTCTGTGTTTTAGACTTGGGTACGATGAGGGACGTCTAAACCCTCTCAATAGGTGCAGTTAGTCTAGCGGGAAAAAAGACCACAGATTCAGTGTTAAAATGATAACTGATTCTGTGAACATGGAAAGTTTTGCACGAGAACCTTAACATGACAAACACTTGTACAAAGGTGGTCCAAGTGTTCTCACATCAGAAAAAAAGTGGCTGTGTTGAAATTTTGAATGCAGATCTAAACTTGTTTAAAAAAATGTATGGTTTGTGGCAAATCCTGGATCTTCATGAATGATCCTGAGATCAAAAGACAATGAATGCACTGGAAAAACAGTCATCAAGAATGAAAAACAGTCATTAGCAGTGTAAGTCTAAATTAAAAAACATTTTTTTTAGTATGAAGGGTGTAATTTTAGAATGAGTTTCAAAACATACAACAATTAATTAATATTATTATAAAAAAGTTTTGATACAACTAAGAGAAAAAGTCATGAAAAAAGTCAAAACTATGGTTTCAAACATTCATCAATGTGGATGCTCACACATAACTTCTGAGAAGCAGTTTTTGATCGAAAAAAAAAAAAAACTATACTTCAGCACCCAACAATTTGCCTGTTTTAACACCGTGTACCTTTACATGTTACTAAAAGTTAAATCAGTGCTCAAGAGACACGTTTTAAGTCAGTTGAAGTTTTAAAGAATAAAACGAAGGATGTGTTTAAGACAGCTAACTGAAATAGATTTTTTCCAAGCCTTAAGCCTTTTGAAAACACTACTGCAGTGATGTGTTAGTGCAAATGGGAAGTAAATTGAAGGAGACAAGCATAAAAATTGTAATACAAATTTAAAAAAAAAAATGAATTGTTTGAAAACAGTCTTGTTATTATCAGTAATACCTTCTTATATAAAGTAAGAATATTTGTGTATACAGATCAACATTATACATAAAATGAAGTGAAAACACTTTTACAGTAGAACTTCAATTACTAACAGGAAGACCGTGGATAATGCTAAAACATGATTTAGCTTCTAGTAATAAAATAACATTTAGCGTAATGTAGGTCTCATGAAGAGAATCATCGAAAATCATTAACCAACTTTAAAACACTGATTAATCTAAAACCATAGAACAACTAAATGAGATAAACCTGGCATCAACTGATAGTTGCAGGTTTGAACTTGATTTTTCTAGTTATGGTTCACTGGCCCTTTGAAAGATAATTTAAACATAATTTAGATGATTTTGGATTAAGGGTAGCACCAGCAGTTTGCCTATGTCATCCACAATAAAATACTTTTCTTGTATTTTGTGTCCAAATTCTTTGTTCAGATGTTTATTTTGATACCAGTTTTGACTACTTTATTTGTAAGCTTGCATTATTTATGAATTTTTGTTAATAACAAAATAATTATCAGCTATTTCCACATAATTTACATCTTAAATATAATATATATATTATAGTCGACTTTGGTTAGAACGCTAACTCGGTTATAGCACTGTTTTCATAATGTTCCCAATATTCTATATTAAGTGTACATGTATTTTAGGCTCGGATACAACGCTGTCACGCTGCTGTTATAGTCCAGCCACTTTGTAAATGGCTTGCGCAAGAATTTTTTGTGCATGTAGGAGAATTCCCCTCCAGTTCAGGGACTTAGAGTCTGCCAATTTAAGTATAAAAACTGTTACTACTCAGCAGTAGTGAAGGAAAAGGGAGGAGCTATGGTGACAGAGTGGGGACATGACCTCTCATTTGCACATTTTTTCTCTCTGTCTCACTGGTGCTCTTAGCAGTTTTCTAAGCTGCTGACCTATAGTCACTCTCATTTGAAATAAAATTTGTGTTCTATTTTTGAGAATAGAAACAGTCCCTTTCTTAGAATTTTGTTACAGGTTAAACAAACAATCTAAATTGTGTTCCTGCAAAAGTGTTCTCTCTCTCTCTCACACGCACATTCACACACACACACACATACACTCTGTATGCCTTAATGGAGGCAAAACTTCAATCTCACAAAACAGTGTACACACTGCGTTGCATGCATACATATTAAACTGTACAGTATTTATTTTCTATTAGTTTTAACTAAAATATATTTTAAAATATGTAATAGCTTATATGTAACAAAACAGCCATTAATTATGTATACAGTACAAAGAATGCTTTTCTTTCACTATGTACAGTATTGCCGCCATTTACAAACTCGTTTAATGTAAACTCAGTTACAATGCTATCTCATTTACAGTGCTCATATACGTTTCGTCCCTTCAACCGCGTTATATCCGAGGTCGACTTTATTTTCTAAATTCTAAATTAACCCCATAAAACCATATATATTCATTCAGCAAAAATTGTAAATAAAATGGCTATAAATACAGAGAGGTCTTCGTATTCATTCTGTATCTATGTTACTCTGGAAATATTTAATTTTGAATCAAAAATGCAATGAATTCAAAATGCAGTGGAGTCCCGCTAATCCCCCTGCACTTTAGCATAAAAAAAACTTGTGTATTAATGGTGCAAAAACATAATAAAACTATGGACTGCACAAAAAAGTCTGCATTCTACTATACTACACTTATACAGAATTTAGTGTTCATAAAAATGTATTCAAATTCTATAACAATATTGAACTTAAAGAATATGTATAACACTGTAGTGCAGTAGTACATGTATGGTTCAAACAATACAGTGTGCTAAATAATTAAAAGATTGATTGTACTATAAATGAACAAAGGTAAAACATAAAACAAACTTTGAACATCATTAAAAACAATAAAATTGAACATACGAGCAAAAGTTTTTTTAATTTTTTTTTGCGTTACGATGAATATTAAATTGACTAGAAGATGCAATGTTTCATAAACATACAGTATGCAGGTGTAGCGCTGGTATGTTGTTTGAAATAGTGTCTAATAAACTAAGTTTGTTATCAACATTGTGTTACTAGCACATTTCTGTCTAAGATTTCAAATTTAATATGCAAAAATAATATGCCAGTGAGAGTTGGAATATGAGCCGTCTTAGTATATCACAGTTGCACGTGTTTGCAGTGCAACATGAATATATTTTGGCCTGAGAATATCTCAATTGAGTAGCTGTGGGAAGACACAGGTCAGCTTAAAATTGACCTGGAGATCTGGAAGAGAAAGCGGAGGAGGTTGGGCTACACACTCAGGAAGTCCGACACTGCTGTAAACAAGAGGGCATTAGAGTTGAACCCTCAAGGGACACGAACAAGGGGACGATTGTGGCACCTGAAGAAGGAGGCATTGGTCGTGGGAAGACCTGGGATGAACTGAGGGACTTGGCAAGGGACTGGAGGGAATGGGAGCTCTTCCGGATGTATTATGCTCACATGATGTCACAACAAAAAAACTGCAAAGTTGAACAAATTTAGCTTAGAGCATATCGTTACACTTTACAAAATACAATACTGTGTTGTATTGTAATCTTATGCGGATAAAGGTTTTGTATAACTTTTTTTTCAATTAACATGTTTATTTATTGTTACTGTTTTTCTACTTGTCTTAGTGTTAACATTGTTATTTCAATAACACAACTCCTACATTAAGTGGGGACTTTCTGCACACTCATTTCCTAATAATTTAGAAATGTTCTACTGATTTCGTAGAACATCATTGAAATTATTTCAGATAATCCGAACAGAGGTCAGTCCAAATTAGTTCGGATTATCCACTGTATACAAATCTCAAAAAAAGAATGATATTTAAAACGATCCTGTTCCATTAAAATTATAGGATAAAATGGATGTTTTAAAAAACATTGCCATATTGCCTTTTCCACTCTGGGACAGTCTAATGACAACTAAAGTCAGTAAACAAAAAGTTTTTTAAAAAAGAAAAACGCATATACGTTTTTTTCAATAATAAACTTTCAATAAAAGATTATCTGCTTTTGCAACTATTTCATGAAAATACTTTAGTCAAAATATATAACCTTAAGAAAATAATATCTGTAATAAAACCTCCACCCTTCTCCATCTACAGACTACACTAAAGAGATTCAATATCATGTCTTATCTTTTAATTTGAACAGTTTAATATTTTCTATTTAATGAAATTTAAAAAAATGCAATCATTAACAAAATAAATTTAGTTTTACCTGAAAGTGAGGACTTGATACACATTTAGCCAGTTGCGTAAATAATGGTTCCATTACTTTTTGAAATTCTGCAGGTTCTATCACGTCTAATATCTCTTCTAGCTCATTCAAAAACATAACCTAACACAAAATACAAACATTATTATATATCATTTGTAAAAACAAACAATAACTTTTTAAAGTTAGTTTTTACCACCTTTTTACGAAAGGTTCACTAAAAACATTTCAGCATTTTTGGTAAACTTAGTAAAAAAATCTGTAGCACTTTTGTACAGTACAAGAAAAACATGCTCAGCACTGAAAGAATTAAAAATTAAATCAATTTTAATTTCAATATTCACAGAGGAACAAATCTAGATTGTAAGGGATGATATTTGAGGATTTCCCAATCTATTTCTTCCAGTTTTCTCCTTATCAAAATCGCTGTGGAAATCTTACTTAGCATTGTCAAGTAGAAGGATGGGGATACCATGTCTTTTGTTTCTTTAAACAGCTTTCTTAATGGCTGCAGTAAGTGGCATTTGAGAACATTAATTTAAAAAATCCCTTGAGAAAAAATAATGCCAAGAACTTTTCTAGCTGAAAGATAGGTTTTGGCATTTATATTCAACAGATTTCACATTTTCTTTGCCACTCCTTGCTGACAATTTTTGATTTAGCTGAACATAAGTCTCATAACCTCAAAAAATGTTACCCTTCCATCCTGAATTGATTCAGAGTCCTTCACAGATCTTCAATCTCAAATTTTTTTGATTTTCGATCAAATTCAAGAACCGATTGGGCACAGATTTTTTTCTACTGCTAGCCAACGTGAGACTACTGGCTAACTAGAGTAGCAAAATTCTGGTCTGCATTAGATTTTACATTGTAGTATTATTTTACCTGATTACTTTCTCATTAAATAGAGCCGATTTTTTAACAGTTCTGTTAACTTTAAGATTATGTTTATTGAAACTACATAAATTAGCTGGTACAAGCGGATAAAAGTATCTATTAACATCAAACAGGTTCAAAAAAATGTTGTTTAGCAGGTAGTACATCCTTTAAGGAAGAATTAAGAGGTTGATACAACACGTTAACTTACTTCTTTAGGTGAATGCGTTTTTGGCCAGAACTTAAGGAGGCACTTGATAACAGGTTCTGTGAGTGAAGGGTCCTTCTCCAGAAACTGTACCACACAATAGGCCAGCTGCGGGTGGTACACGGACAGAGATTTAACTTTATGAAGAGGCAATAACACTTTGAGCAGAAACACCTTGTGTTCTTCTTTCAGTGGTAATGCAAACCCATTGATTATACTGTTTAAAGTTCATACACAGAATTAGATTAAGAATAAATTATTTTATATATTGTCCTATGATGAACACTGCTGTTACTACTAGTTTTATTACTAACTATAGGTAAATGTTCATTACAATACATTGTTGCAATACAGCAGACCTGCAAAAATCTGTCAATTTCCACTCTAACACATCCCATAATTGGGCAAGTATTATTGTAATTGGATATGCTGTGTATTGATGTCGACACACTGTGCACATAAAGCTTGAGGAGGTGTAGGCAAGCCACACTAGCACTTTATCTCATTTCTAAAAACATTGAACTGAGACATGAAACTGTACTTAGTGGATAGTCACTGATATCTTTCTTTAGGTATGTAAAGTACTATATATCTGAATCGAAATAAGCCATGTGGTAGGGTTCCACACAAAATGGTTATTTCTCACTAATTGTTTCCAATGTAATAGTTCCAGCGTGATAGTAGGTTTCATAACAATGCTAAAAAATAACAAGGTTTCAATTGCAGTAGAATATTCAGCTAAGGTTCCTTACGTACTTTTTTAAAGATCAACTATTTGAGAGGAATTCAGTACTATATTCTTAGCCTAAATATTGCAATTGTTATTCTATTTTAACCATGCATAAATTGGTATGCACTGTTAATAAACACAAATCTTTTAATGAAATAAAGGATGAAACAGCAAATATATTCCTTTTCAATTTTTTCTACCTAAGACACCTCTTTCTTTACTGCCTATATAAAACAAGACTGTGGTGATCCAGTTTTAATTCATTGTTATTAAAAAAAAATGTAGTACACAGAGACTACATGCACAGAAGTGAAACCATTTATACACGGGTTTCTCTCTTTTGGAACTTTTATCCATTTTTTAAAATCAATACAAACCTTCTTCACATGAAATTGCCTTTTATAACCTACAAATTACACAAACACTTGCTGTATAACATCTGTAATACATCACGTGTACATGTAATTATAGTTTCTATTATTATTAGGAGAACTCATAAATATTATTTCACACATTTTATTCATTTTAAACAACTAATTCTATCATTATTTTATTTAATATTTATTCCATTCTCGCCTTTTAGTATTTGAACTAAGAAGTCTATCTATGGTCAAGTAGTTTGATATTGTAATAATACATATTATTTATTGTTAGTCATTGACTGGCATCTCTATGATAACCAGCTGTTTTATGAATTCTACACCGTTTCCTTCCATTATTCTCAATTCAATTTCACAGCACCACTAAATTTGCCATATCAGGCGTAAAGAAGTAAGTATTCACTTTAAAAACTGTGGTTTTATTACTAATACAAAATAAAAACCGGACTCACCTGCCTAGAATTTCTAAGAGTTCTGCTATACCATTATGATGTTCTGTCTCGTAAATAAAACTGTAATAGAAATAGACCAGACTGAATTAGTAAATTCAACATATTCAAATGTGTGTGTGTGTCTAAAAAAATAAAAACTATTGAGTGTATGTGTGTGCAAGTTCACTTACAATAATGGCTCAAGAACATTGTTCTTTTTGCAGCTATACAGTGTTGTGGAGTGAGTTTTACAAGTGTTTATAATAAATAAAAATTGGAAAATCCCGTTGACTATAAGGCTGAATCAGTCATTTTTCTTTTTAAGTGCACAAGGTGTCTGCCCTGTTGAAATTACTGCCATATATGATAACAGAATAATGAATGAAGGAAAAGTGAGAAATCAGTACGGAGACAACCTGTTTATAATCACGGTATATAGATACACGGTGGGTGTGCGCAGTAGACTACCGCTCGCGTGACGTCACTGAATCCTCACTGCTACATTCTGTAATTTCCCGTTTAACAATGCGGTGTTCTGTAAATGTAGTTGGAGATTCGGTGTGTTTATGTGAGTGTTTGTTGTAAGTAAAAGGTGTTTTTGTGTAAATAAAAGGTGATAATTGTGTTTTGTGGTCGAGGTTTAATAAGCGTAAGAAAAGATTTAATTAGCCTATGTTTTGAATCCTAAAAAATACATAATTTGTTTTGTTTGCTGTTGTATAATTGTCTATGCATAACAATGCCTAATTGCGCTATTGCCAATTGCTACAATAGTGATAAGAATTGTAAGGGAAAGGAATTACATTTCACAGAATTCCAAAAGACGAAGGCCTGAGAAAAGCGTGGGTTCATGCGTGTAAACGAGCAGATCATTTTAATTTTGATAATGTTAAAGTCTGTTCACTTCATTTTAATGACGATGATTTCGAAAGGGATTTTAAATCCGAATTACTAAATACGAAACCTAAAAAACAGCTGAAATCCGGTGTCATTCCACGTTTTAACATTCCCACCGTTGAAAATAAATGTATCAATTCTGAACGAGCTGCAAGGATTAAAAAACGTGAAAACCAAGAAACATTAAAAAAACTTATTGACGAGTCCGATGGAAATTTACCAAGTAAATCACCTGTAAATGGAAATGACGTTGGTGCAATTGTAACGTGTAATTCTGTAAATGAAACCCACCCTTCCGTAGTCAGTAATTTTAATACAAATACCATTGTAAATATTGCCTCTGTAGAAGAAATTAAATGTTTAAGAAATGAAAATTTACTTTTGAAGGAACAAATTCAACTTGCATTACAAGAACTGGCCTCGGTTAAAAATAAAAATGTGGCTTTACAAAGCAATGTTATTAAGTTTAAGAATATTTTTTCTGATTATATGTGTTGAAACATAAGTTCTAAGAAATACGTATGTTTTATTTTACTGTTTGCATAATAGGCATACGCCTATTTGCTATTTAATTTGTTGTTAATTTTTTATTTGAGATGTGCGTTTTCACAGTCAACCACATAATTGTCACGGAAAATCCGCAGATACGTAATTCATAGTGTGATGTGCTTTTAACTTTCAAACAAAAATAACCTGGAATTTTTCAAGCTATGGACCTATAATTTACTTTACTTTAATATTATGTAATATTGTATAAAATAAAAAGTTTCCATTTTGACAATGAGCGAATTCACTAAGTAAAGTAATTAACAGCGTTATTAATGTTAGATATAAGGAATTATTATTGTAATTACTATAATACAGTTACTAACACTAACATTACAAACTGCTTTCTAATGAACACTACGTCTGAGCAAGATTCGATCAGGGATTCGATGACGTACTTCAGCCAGCAAGTGGTGGGGGGGACATGCGCGTGGCCCCTACCGTGTATCTATATACCGTGTTTATAATGATGGACACAACACTACGTTACTCGACTCTCATTACTAAAAAGTTGCAAGAGCAATTTAAATAAATATGTTAAAAGATTTTTTTTAACGTCCGACTATTGTGCACACTTGGGCTAATGCATATGGGATGATTTATAGCGTATGAAAAATGCCAAGCCCTGGCCAGGAATCGAACCCGGGTCCTCGGGGTGAAAGCCCAATATGCCAACTAGGCCACCGAGGCGGCATGTTAAAAGAGAACTAGCGATTAGAAAACTTAGTGTAAACTTCTTATACTGTTCATGGTTGTTGTTCAAATTAATCGCCATTGAATTTGTGCTCAACAGTTCCCATACTAGATAACCACTACAACAATCCCTGCTTTATCATTTCTGGAATAGTACCACAGGACAGCAATGAATTGCTGGATCAAATAGTGACAGAAACTTTCAACATCGACTGCAGTGCACCCAACAATAGTCTAAAGATAAAACTATACAGGAGAAAAGAGTTCATCAAAGTTAACACTCCTTTGTACTTTACTAACTTTGGTATTTGTAATATATCTGAATTAATGGTGAAAAGATTGAACATGTTAATAAACATGTTTTATTTTTGTATTACTAATTGGACAAATATGCTTATACACTGTTCAAACTAGTAAATTTCAGAAAAAAACATATTTTTACTTATATTTCTCCATTTAAAAAAAAAATTATTTATTTGGATAGTAGTAATCAGGTTAATTAAAATTTAACTGTATTTATTATTGCGAGAGTAAAAAGTAGACCTAAACTTCAAATTACTATGAAACTGCTAACGAGCAAAACTTTTGATTCCAAATGAGTACGGACATGTCATTCCCACATAAGGACTGTTGTAACACACCGAAAACATTGTTTTAATTTTGGCTGTGTAATGATTCCTAATGTGTTCTAATAGCAATTTTAAGAGAATTATTTTTAGTTTCCTCAATAACTGCAGAAATAATATGTTGCATCTTACACAACACATGTTAAAGAAATGTTGAAGCAATAATACATAACAGGAATAATGCTAATTACGAACAATAAATATCTGATTGATATGAAACATTGTATCATTTCAGTTCTGTAATGTCACACACAAATGTGTATAATAGGTCTGTAAGGATTATCTATCAGTTAATATTGTTTTTTATATTACTAACATTTTTTTAAAATTATCATAATTATAATAATCCAATTTTATTTTATGTACATCATAAAAATACTTATACAAATTCTTATATTTAGCAACAAATTTATAGAGCTGTCTTAATAAACTAATACTAAAATACTTTTTTTATATGTCTTTGAATGTTTAAACTTATTTAAAAATTAACAAGAAAAAATTTAGGTTAGTTTAACATAAGAAAAGTTAAAACTGATTAAATATATTACAGGCTCATCGAAAAATGTTGCATCCATTTAAGCAATCATAAGTACCAAACTAATGATATGAATGGAATGATTCCAACTGGAATGAGTAAATTGAATGTAAACTAAGTGAGTTTTTTCAGGTACGATTGTGTTGTGTTGCTGTTGAAATTCTTAATAAAACTGATGACTCTTTTTTAAATCGTTTTTTTTATAGGCAAAGCAACATTTCACATGAATGGTGTTGTAAATCAACTTGATTGTAGAATTTAGGGAACTGTTTGAGTTTCCCCAAAAGTGAATTTTTGGCAAAGGCTAATTGATGACCGAGTGATTGAACCGTTCTTTTTTTTGAGTGCATAATAACAGGTTATATTTATTTAGACATGTTACAGCAATATGCTTCTCAACAAGTTGAACAAACTGAATTGGAAAAAATATAACCATAATTTGACAACAAGACAGCGTAACGCCACATTCCAGACTTCCAATGCACCATGATCTCAATGAAAAGTTCCCTCACTGTTGGATCTATAAGGCTGGTCCTGTCCCGTGGGCTTCCAAGGAGTTCAGATTTAACCTCACTGGATTTTTTTCTGAGGTTATGAAAAACCTTGTGTACAGTGAGAAAATTCGGGATATAAATCATAATTTTGACAACGAATTGCTACTGTCACACCAGATACGTTACAGCGCACCTGAACAGAAGTCAAATACCAATCTGATCATATATAACAAAGTGCTCATATAAAATCATATTGATATGTAAAAAAAAACTTAAATGTCTGTGTACAACAAAACAAAAATTACTTTATCATTAATAGTTTTTTTTTTAATATATGCCTTTTTCGATGACCTTATATTACTGAATAAATCAAATTTAAACAAGACATTTATTGTCATGGACAGCTGAATGGGTGATAATCAGCACAGGAATATTGTATCTAGTCCAGGGAAGTAGAAAGAGTACTTAAATGGTCGTATCTTTAAGATGCCATTTGGCTTGCTAGTACAGCCATGTCTGAGCAAAAAATAACAGTACTAATCATGCAAAACATTAGTTAATTTTCTTATGAATGAAAATGTTAATCCCAGCGAAGTTCTCATTGGAGCGACAATGTTTAGCAATAGCATGTTATCATGAATTTAAGTGAATTTAGGATTTAGGATGAATTTAGGATGTTGGTGAAACCATGGAAAATGAGATATAATAGATGTTTAAAGTCATTTGACGTACAACAATATGTCAGAGGTTAATGACCAGAGCCTTACGACTGATAAAATCACTATTGGAATATAAATAAGTCAGGGCTGTTTGTATGCCATTATCACAGCACATCTCGGACTCTGTGCAAGATGGGTGTTACAGCTTTCAACAAATAATCAGAAAGACATTTGCCAAAGACGCCTGAATTAATTTCAATAAAAAAACTTTTTGCATAAATCAGTGACAGGTAATAGAAAATTAACGGGAAACTTCATTCTGTGAAAGCCAAAAAACTTTAACCAAATTTGTCAGCAGAAAAACTCCTTACTACTGTTTTTTTTTTTTTTTAATTAGAAAGAAGCATTACTCATTGACTTTTTACATGAATGTAAAATGTGAATGCTTCATACTAGTTCATGCTAGCTTGTGGCAAAACCGATCTACAAAAACAAGATACAACGTGTCAATCAAGAGATAAATTTTTGTTTCATAATAATACTAGGGTTTATCTGAGATAAACTGGATGAAACCTTACTGGGGTACTCTAGAACATCCATCCTTAAAGTTATACAGAAAAGCAATTAATTTGTTTTGATGAAATAAACTATTAAAAAATGAAGTTTGGTTTATACTTGACTGGACGCTTGTATTGAAATATTAATCTATAATTATTTAACAAAATTATAATGATAAACGATATTACCTATAGAATATATTATTAATTTGCTTCCGGATATATGCTCGGAGACCTAAAAACTTGCCATATATCCTGTGTAACGTAGTCTTTAGAAAATCTCGTTCTCTTGGGTCCTCAGAATCAAAGAGCTCTAACAACTGCAAAACAAAACAAAAATACAGTTTCCGTTAATGATAATTTTATTTTTTTCACACAACGCTGAACTATTAAATACTGTTTATTATTATTATTATTAGATGTTTAGATTTTCAAACACGTATCTATTGCCCCACAAATCTCCTCAAGCCTTTGAAATATCTATCAAGTATAAGATAATTAAAAGAAAAAAGAACAACCATAGTCCTTAAACAATACTTACTTGAAGTACAAACTTTTGGTCAATGTGTCTCTTAGCTGAATTTGGTTGGAAATCAGGAGATTCTAGAAATCTGAAACACACAATACATTATAATTAAAAATCAATAACAATTCCTACATAATATATATCAACAATATTGTACATAATTTTAGACTAGAGAAATTTTCCCATAATTACTGATAAACACATTTAATAATTATGCACTTAATGGATCAAATTATAACTATTTCTTTTAGAAAGACAATTGTACTAAATTTTGAAAATATTTTTTTTCCTTATAACATAAATGTTTGTAAGATCATAGGGATTAATAATAAAAGATGGAATTTGATTGTGTGCCTGTCAGTAACATGCTAAAACATCCATATTTTAAATTTCCTTTCTTTAATAATGCTAATCTTATGTCAATATTTTTACTACCTTCCTTGTACATAATTAAATACTGTATATATAGTATATACATTTAAATATATTTCTACCAATTAACAAAGTGTATTAACCAATAATCTTCAATTATAACAAATTTTAATGCACAGTTGTATTTAATATATGAGGATTTGCCAAGTTCACTAAGTCCCACACTGTACAAAAAAAGTTCATCCTCCATGATTCAGTCAAGAGAATAAAGAATGTGGTAATCTAGTTTGTCAGCTTTATAACCTGTTTGAAAAATATGAAAACAAATACGTTGTTACAGTAAAACCAATACTACAAATTTTCATTTACCACTCCTATTGTTGTACCGTGCTCGACAAACCTTTTGTGAAAGAGAGAGATTTAATGCCATATACTGTTACTTCAAGCTTATTTATTTTTGTGCTTTAAAAATATGTTGAGCAAACATAACATTTGTTTGTGAGACAGGAATAATCACTAAGCATCCCTTTGCTTGCTTGGGTAGGACAAGGTGAAACAAGATTGTAAAACAACTAACATGACTTACTTCTGGTTTTGCAGATCAAACTACAAGAAGGTGAGGGGGGAGGTGATGGTATGCGACTGAATAGGTCAGTTAAGTGAGACTTCCCAAACAAATCTTGGAAATAGAGAAAAATGTAAAGACTTAATAGATCCTTAACCGATATATATTCTTCTTTATCATCCAGTAAGCCTACAAAACATCCCTGAAGAAAAACAGGATTTTGAAAATCATTTTAAAAATTCATATATAGTAGGCTTATAGACCTAACAGTAATTCTAAAGACTTTAAAGAAACTGTTAGTGACATTTTGGAGAGGTCATGATTCCTCTACATGTTAGTCAGTATGCCTACCAATCAAGAATAGGCTGTGAGAGTACATTTCATAATTTGGTTCAGACTGGAAAGGACTCTAGTGAACAGGGTGTTAATTATCCAGTCACGACATGGAGTAAATAAATCAGTGTGTGATTTGGTGGAGGACATGCTGAGAAGAGGAGATGGAGGTTGTTAAGGACTGTTTGCAGGGGGGGGGGAGGTTTGTCCTCTCTTATATGGAATCTGGTGATGGACTCATAGATCTTTTTTCTTTGGAGGGATGCAGCATATATACAGGTGATATCCAAGGATATACAGATGATGTGATTGTACTAATCTGAAGGCGGTATGTTAAAATAGTGATGACCTCATGAAGACAGCCCTATCACTAGTAGAAACCTGGTGTTGCCAGGAGAACTTAAGGGTTAACCTCAGGAAAACTACAATGGTTCTTTTCACTAGGAAGAGGATCATCCCGTATCTAGAAGGGTTTAAGCTCTTTGGGGAGACAATTCCAGTCGTGTATCAGGTGAAATATCTAGGCTGGTTTTGGACACCAAACTAATCTGGAATGGACATATTGGGCATTTCATGAAAAAAGCCAAGTCATTGAAGGTAGTTAGAATGGTTGATTAGGACAAAGGGACTGAAACCAGGCACGGTAAAGTACACCTATACCGAGACCGTAAGACCCAAAGTATGCTATGGTGTTGTAGTGTGGTCGAATAAAACCTAGCACAGAGGGGATCAGGGAATTTTTGATTAAAATCAAGAGATTGGTCTGCCTGTGTATAAATGGCTCTGTGAACATGACACGAACAGCAGCTATTGAGATCGTTTTTGGGTTTCTATCAACTGATTTATATGTCATGAGGAAGGCACATAAAGCAGCATACACACTGCAAGAAAGTCTTCTTGCTAACTTCAACTTTGAAACATGCAGAAAAGATCAGAGATCCGATTTTATTAGATGTTCATAGTTTTGATTTAACCAATACCTCTATAAATAAAGAGTATGACTAAATCTCAAAATGTTTTAAGCAGAATGATAATATTTACAATGAACAAAATTTACCGTACATATCTCCTATTCTGCAGTGTTTAATTTAAATATTTGGTGTTTTTGTTTTTGCTATGTCATTTATTATTGACAAAATTTTTTTGTTTTGTTTTACCTATTGTCACATTTATATTACCTTTATATCCTGAATTACACTGTATGTCATTTATTTACTATTATATATAACACATTGTATGCACAGGTCCTTAAGCCCTATTCTCCACCTGCTCACTTAAGCTAGCAGTTCCCAACCCACTCTTTCTTCCTCCTCCCCTACATCCTGTTGGCCTAGTTTTCGTTTAATTTATTTTAGTACATTACTTGTAAATGACCTGTAAAGGTTGAAACCAGTAGTGAGTAATAAAGCTTTATAGTGAAATGAAACTGTGTTTTTATTCATAAACCTTAACTATGATTTATAAACAAATCTCTTTTTAAAATCTATTTTGATTTTAAAAACATTAATCCCTTACATTCATTATACATGTAACTACAGTACACATTCCGTACTCTGTTAGACAGTGTAAAATATATATTCTGTTAAAAATATTAAACAGAACAGTGTAGATATCAAGCTACACATAGCAAATAATGCACACATTTAATAATTGTATTTTCTTTTGAGAATGAAACAAAACATGCCCGACATGTTCCTAATTTCAGCTGAGCCAATGTACAGATCAATAATTCACACAGACAAAGAAAGCTATAACTGTTTAAAACACATTATCATTCTAATGTTGTTTAAATATTCTGCTTGACTATATTGTAGTTGGTCTAAGAAACATTTTTTGGGTTATTATTTTAGTAAAATGATTTAGTATACATAAATTTCATTATTATTACAACTACTAACCTAAGAAAAAACTCGTAGACTAGTTGAAGGTGTGGCCATGCTGCCTCCAGCGTAGGTTCATCTTCTTCAGGATCAAATTCGGCACCATTTGGATTACTTGATGGAGGTAAAGTTCTAAATAAATTTACAGCAAACTGAAAAAAAAGAGTTTTGTTTATATTTTACGCTAACAGTTAAAAAAAATTCCTAGCTTAACATATTGATGAAATAGTTGTTTGGGTGACAGCAATTAAAACAGACCATTTTGTAAGGGTTTGGCTAAATTGATATAAAATCACTATCAAATTAATATAATAAATGAATTCAATTAGTACAATGATGTTTGCTGTATTTAATTTAAAAAAAAGTATGTTTAATATATAAAGTCACTCAATTGTATATCCTTACAAAATATACTTAAATTTCTATAAAAAACGTTTTTCTTATAATTGTTGAAAAAATTGTATTCTTACAAAAAATCATTTAAATCACCAAAACATACTGAAAGTTTCTGTCTACATCTAAAGACATTGCTTGTAATGTATGATTTTAACGCTCCTTTTTGAAATGTATTCAACACCCAAACATAAAAATGACATTTGAACTGGTTTCTATTTACTTTTACCCACACTGCAAAACTGATTTGCAATTGATTTACAAAAAAACTTCTAAAATTTTTAGTGAATTTGTGAAAGGGTGCTTAACTTAACGTAGTCCATAAATACAAAAATATATAAATATTAAAAATCTTGAAAAACCATTTTTTATTTTGATCCTAATTAAGGTTACACATTTTTTGAGATTTTTCTGTCCTAATGTATTGAAAGTATGTAAGAGGAACATGAATGAACTCTTGAACTTTTGAGGAAACCACAAAACTTTTGAACTTTTGTCTCTGTATAAACTCTTTACATGCAAAAAAATTCTCTCTCTCTCTCTCTCTCTCTCTCTCTCTCTCTCTCTCTCTCTATATATATATATATATATATATATATATATATATATATATATATATATATTTGGAATCAGTATCACTTCTAATTTCTAAAGATGAAACCATCACGCTAGATAAATAAAAATAAGAATAATTTGTTACTATTTAAACTTTTACCCCTTAACTACCAACAATTTTATAGTAATCGATCATATCGTTTACAAGATGCGTGTTAGTGACAGAAAGACAAACACATACACAATTTTATAAAGGGTCCTTTCGCTTTGCCTAAATGTAATGTATATAAAAAGATAAAATGGTGATCCCTGATTCTTATAAGTTCACATTAAATTTATTCCCTAAAAATTAAAGTTGAATCATTATTAATAAATAAAAAATGGAAATTTAAATTGTACAATTGTTAAATATTCAACTAAAGGCATTGCCACTTAATTACTTTAAAAAATAACATTAATTAAATCGTCCTATAACTGTAAATTAAATCAAAATATATTTAATTATAATAAGAACAAGAAATTAAAATTTTATTAATTTATCTTCATTAAGATGGGATAACAAAGCAAACAAAATTAATTCTTACAACAATTATAATATTAAAGACATTCTATGATATTAAAAATATAAATTTTCTCAACAAACAATGAACAAATTTAAGATAAATTTGGTTAAACAGTCATGTTCAGTTTATACAAAGAGATTAAATTTGCAATTTTCTATTTGGTAGTAAAGTGCAGTAACTAGGCACTGAAGGAAATTTTAGTTTACAAAAATGTTAATAGAAAATTTTCATGAAGTATTTTTTAAAATCTAAAATTTCAAGTAATCATTTGTTAAGACGTTAATATTATAATGGCAGAAGTAAACTAAACAAATTCAAATATTTATAAACTAGACACTGTGATTCCTGTTGAAAGAAAAATCTGTAACGAAGGTCATTACAGTAATAAAAGTATGTTTAACAATGAAACAAGTGGGTTTTAAAGGAAACAATAAAACAACAATAAAGTCAAAACTCTTCTGTAGCATTAGAGAGCAAGATTAACTTTAATCTTAGATACCAAATTGTTAGCGTTACAACAGGGCTTTTAATTGAGCCTTACAGTAAATTATAATTTTTAAATATTATAATTTCAGATGAGATTGTAAAATGTAATAAACGATAATCAGCCATCTGCCTAACATGACATAACAGTAGAGGAAGTGGAGCACCCACCTGAGATATCTGCATGTACACGTGGGAACATACTACTGTTTTAGAAGCTGCTGCTAGTAATAGTAAAGTTCAAGTAAAGAATGAAGGAAAACATCAACAATAACAATGAGTAAAGCATTGAAGGATACATTTGGTGGAAAAACAAAGCATTCCTATCATTATAGCCTAGTTTCTGTAGAGGACAAAAGAAACATAAAGAGATAATAGAAGAATAAAAGTACAGTACTAAAAAGGGTTTTGTTTATTTTTTGAGAGGTCTTTACACATGTATTCAGAAGCTTTAATTGATTTGCTCGTTTCAGGTTTTGGAGAGCAAAAATTGAATAAAACAGAAATATAGTGATTCAGCTTTTCATTAGTCTTTTTCATTTTTAATAACAGCTTGTACGAATTTTTTTATTAAGTATCCTTTACTACATGTTAAATGTTTGTAGTGAACAGAATGCAATATGCGTAAGTTATGTGCAGTATCATAACAATGGGGGGTATCAATAACTCCTCTAGGGAAGGAAAAATACCAAAGAAATTTGAAATACTATAAAAAAAGTATTTAAATACCTACTTACTTAATTTAATCTTAAAAAAGTTTTGATTATGAATTCACAATTGTTTATAGTCTTGAAAACACATTAATTATGAATTTTCAAATCTAGCAAGGTAAGTTTACCTATAAACTTATTCAAGTAATATATATATACGAGGGTTGATCAAATATAAACGAGACTGACTTTCTAAAAACTTTTCCGTTGGACATTGAACTCTAAAGGGTGGTGTTTCAGATAGCCTGGGAGGTTTGGGACGGGCGTAGACGGGCAACATTTCCGTTCGGACCCTTCAGTATAAAACTATACAATGAGTGAGAGTGAAGTGCACGTTTCCGTGGAGCAGAGAATTATTATTAAGTTTTTGGCCAAGGAGGGGTCAATCCGACTGAAATCTTTCAGAGATTGACGGCTCAATACGGGGACAGGACCCTGTCAAGAGCTCGCGTTTTGCTTGGCACAAGGAATTCGCGAAGGGCGGAAGCAGTAGAAAAACTGAAGGCCTAATCACAATCGTCGGCCGGGAAGGTAATGGCCACTGTATTTTTCAACAATCAAGGCGCCTTTCACGTCGATTTCCTCCATCAACGACACACAATAAATGCACAATATTATTGCGATGTTTTAGAGGCGCATAAAACAGTCTTTTCGTAGGAAAAGGAAATCTAAACCGGTGAGAAACGTCATTCTTCTTCACGATAATGCCCGACCACATTCAGCTTAACGCTCACGAGGCTTAAACTCGATCAAATTGGCTGGGAACCAATGGAACATCCCCATACAGTCCAGACTTATCACCCTGCGACTATCACCTGTTTGAGCCACTCAAAGAGGCGCTTGGAGGCCAGCGTTTGAAGACGATTCTGCTATGGAGACCTTCGTGCTCCAATGGCTCAATGAACGCCGAGAACTTTTTACTAAGATGGAATTAAAAACTTCCAATCCGTGGGAAAAATGTGTTACTCGTAAGGGAGACTATGTAAAAAATAAGTCTCGTTTATATTTGATCAACCCTCATATATATATATATATATATATATATATATATATATATATATATATATATATATATATATATGTATATATTTGTTTAAAATATAAATTATATACTTTTTTCTTAATAGTTTAAATATACTATAAAGCATCTCAAACCTAAAAATCTATTTATATATTTGGGTTATTTGGGATTTTTGTGAGGTTTTATAATCTTTTGTATATGTATTGTATTTTTTTTATCACACTACATAAAAATAATCATAAAATGTAGGTTGTGAAAACAACTGATTACAAATTTTCCAAAGGAGGGTCCTGTACTATCCGGTAGGTCCTACCACATTTATACATGCTTCCCTTCTCCAATAAGGAAAGTTAGTTATACCATCAGTTATGCTACTCCAAAGTAATTTTTGTCAAATAATACACAAGTACTTTTTTGAACAATTAAAACAGTTACCAAATAACATGTTATTACTAGTGTAGACTGTTTATAGATTCAGATAAGTTATTGCCTGATTTAAATAGTTTGTTATAACATCTTTGTTATCAACCTTGCGCGTTGTGCAGTAACTTTAAAAGCTGGTTCTAGGCCGTTTTAATATAATACTTGTAATGAAGGTTTCACCTTTCTTTCTGAGACAAAAATTAAAAAGTTATGATTTTCTATTAGTTTATTTAAATGCATCTGTATTTAAAAGCACATGCTAATTATAAATAGCTATTGAAATAAAAACTCAGCGCTCTGAAAATACCTATGGAACCATATGCAAAACACTGGAAAAAAATAAGAAGAAAAAAGTTAATAATAGTGGATAAAATAAAGGCAGTGGCAATTTTAATCAACAGCTGTCAAATAAGGGTTCCCCATTCATAGGAATTTTTTGAGTAAAATATACAAAAAATAGAAATAAGATTTTAAAAACATTTATTGGATGTTGTGACGACTAGAGAATTAAAAAAAAGTTATTGTCACAGAATGGTAGATAAATGTGAAAACGAAATAAATAGCTGGGCAGGGCACATACAAAGTTCAAAATATATTTAACTGTTAAATGCTCTACTCAATTTTGTTTTTGACAGGTCGTGTATGTAGTATAATGTTGTTATTCATAATTAAAATATTTATTATTCAACTTGGTTTTAAACAAAAATCATAAATGTAAATACATTAAGCATATTTAACTGTAAATGATTTAAACAATTTTACACTACATGAGTTAAATGTTTAGAGTATAATGGTACAAATTATAAATTATTATTCAGCTTTTTGTTATACAAAATTTTAAACAAAAACTATGCAACTGTGACTGTCAAAACTTTACAAATTCAGCTCGACTTATCTCCATAAAAACTGACTGGGTAACTGTGATGGGCAAAACCTTACAAGTCAGCTCAATTTATCACCATAAAAAAACAAAATTTTCTGGTGAATCAGATGCACCTATACAAGTTTTTACTTCAAATAGGCTGTGAGGATGCACTTCATAATCTGGTCCACAGGCTGGCCACTGAGAAAGCTTTACCCCGTTACAAAGCGAGGTAACAAAAACCATGTGTGACTGGGTGACGGACATGTTGAAGGGGAAGACAGTTGTAGCTAAGGCCCTGGGAGGAGATATGGAGGTGGACATTTTCAGAGGATGTATGTAGGGGATGATTTTCCTCTCTTCTGTGGAACCTGGTGGTGGACTAACTCCTGGACCTTCTCTCTTTGGAGGGATACTATAACCAAGGATATGCAGATGATATAGTGGTGCTTATCTGGAGATGGCATGGTAACAAAGTGGTGGATCTAATGAAGAGAGGCTTATCACTAGTAGAAACCTGGCCAGAAGAACTTAAGGTGTTAACCCCAAGAAAACTATAATGGTTCCCTTCACAAGGAAAAGAATCACCCATATCCAGGAGGACTTCAACTCTTTGGGCAGACAATCCTAGTTACATTTTTTTTTTTTTTTTTTTTTTTTTTTAACGTCCGACTATTGTGCACACTTGGGCTAATGCAGACGATGGGATGATTTATAGCGTATGAAAATGCCAAGCCCTCACCAGGAATTGAACCCGGGTCCTCGGGGTGAAAGCCTAGTACGCTATCCACTAGACCACCGAGGCGACTAATCCTAGATACAAATGAGGTGAAATATCTAGCTTGGTGTTGGACACCAAACTAATTTAGAATGCACACTTCAGGCACATCACAGAAAAGCCAACAAATCATTGATAGCAAAGAGTAGGATGGTTGAAAAACATGGGGACTGAGACCAGAAATGATGAAGTACACCTATACTGGGCTAAGTTCTAAGGTGCTATGGTGTGGTAGACTAAGACCAAGCAGAGTGGGACCCGGGAAGCTCTGACTAATATTCAGGGGCTGGCCTGCTTGTGTATAACTGGCTCCATGAACACGGCACCAACTGTGGCCTATGGAGATTGTTCTTTGGCTTACACCTATTGATTTATATGTCATGGGGGAGGTACACAGAGCAGCATACAGACTGCAGGAAAAATCAGAGACTCAATTCTGATGATGGGGGCATCAGATGGTTAAATGTCACTTAGTATCTGACTCTTTGATGTCACAATAACATTTAAGGAGGAAGATCATGTAGAGGGAAACTTTGGAGATCTTGTGTAGTACACAGATGACTTCAAAACAAAAAAAAGGCACTGGTGCTAGGGTGTATGGCTTAAGACAAGGGGGATGAAGAGTGTTGTTACCCTGGGACAGTATACCACAGTATTCCAGGCAGAAGTTATGGCCATTGATGATTATGTTCAGAAGAATTTGATATAAACGTTTAAAAAAGCTCAAATTTACATGTAAACTGATAGTCACACAGTGATTAAAAGCACTTGTAGGTCCCAAATTCAGTCTTAAATGTTCTGGGACTGTAGGGAGAACCTTAACGCTCTGTCCTTGGAAAAATGAATTATTCTACAATAGGTTCCAGGGCACAAGGAGGTTCATGGCAATGATTAGGCAGACTGACTGGCTGGACTGGGATTTCTGAGTTTACTGGACCAGAACCAGCATTTCCTAATGCTTTTTGTTTCTGGCTGGGTTTTCTATCAACAAGTGGTTAAATGAACAACACTAGGCAATGTGGGGTTATCTTGGAGGGCCTTGCCATAGAAAACGTCTTTTATAAAAGTTCCTCAAGGAGGAGAGGCAGTAGACATCTTGGTCAGAGCTTAATTCAGGAAAATGAAGGGCTCATTACACGGCACTGTGGTCTGAGGGTGCACACGAACAAGGTAGGACCATCCGCACAACGGGGGGTGAACATTTCTACAACGGAAAAACCATGTGTAGGTTGTGCATGAAAGAAGAGGAAACTGTAAACACATAAACTACAACTGTGAAGCTCTTGCCAAGAAGAAAGCTAAGGGTATTTAGTCTGCAGGACCCTGACGACCTGTAGCAGAATGAGTTAGTCAGTGGACTGCTAAAACTTATTAAGAACACAACTCTGCTGAACTTCAGTTTCAACCTATTAGTTGCAGAATAGGTCTTTTCGTCGATGTACTAGCGGTTATATTATACCTTCCTTTAGAATCCCCTTAGCATTAACCTAATCTAAATCTATGTCTACACCATGAAGTGAAGGAACAGAACAATTAACCAATCTTAATCTGGCAAATGTGTTGCTCTATTACGACATGAAATAAATCAAAATTAACTCACCATATTAACAGCTTCTGCATATAATTCATCAGTGATGACATTTCTTTGTGTAGTAACATATTCGACCATCTCATGTAGAGCAGCACGTTTCACTTCTTTCCACTTTAAATCGGATAACGGATCAGAAACAAAGTCAAACAAAACACAACACTGTCTTATCTTCTGGATGAACAGTTCTTCCTTGTCTGCTTGCGAAGCTTCTGAAATAAAGAAGATGGAAACTAAAATAGATTTTATTACAAACAGCAAAAGAATTTTTCTTAATTAATTATTAGACATTTTATTGTACAGTATTGGAAACCATAAATATTGGGATCGTAGAAGAACACAGAACCTTTTGCCTAAAAGTGTTAATAAAATAACACAGACATCGAGAGACAATCAGCTACAAAACTTTGGAGTACTAAAGTAATCTAGGGTTGGTACGGCAGAGAGTTAAGATGAGCAGCACCAGATGGGCTTAGCAATCATCACACTCATCAACTTAAAACACACACACACACACACACACACAAACACACACACACACACAAACATGATATAAAGGTCAGAATCAGTGCTTATTTCCAGGTCCTGCTGCTCCAATAGCTCATTTTTTCAAAAGGAAATTTACTAATAAAATATGTCCTAATCTCTCGATAAAACGGATCTGTAGAATTGACGTACATGAAAGATTATGCTTTCAGAACTATGTAAAATAAAATATCTAGGATCATTAACAATAACATATGTAGTTTCTTGTTCTAGGACATACTACACATAATTTTATCGATTTTACATAAAGAATTTTGAAATGATTTTAATGATATTTTTCCAAAAAGAAAACAATCGTAGCATTCAGCTGTGATGAAAATGAATTTCTAAAAACTAATATTACTGAATAACATTACTTTAACAAAAGTTTGCCAGGAGAAAACCAAAGCGACACACAAATTAATTTACATAAAATGTAGCTTTGCTCATTACCCACCAAAACATCAGTTTCAAAATAACTATCATTCTAAACTTTAAAATATTCATAACATTATCTACAAGTTTACTGGTTTTTCTTTTCTTTTTACAATTTATCTGTAGTCTGAGTAAACTAATATATTAAATTTTCAAATTTTACTAAATATGAAAAAGAACCATGAAGAATTGGTTCTATTGGGAATATTTTGTAAATATTTGGTTCTTTGGAAATGTTTTATAATATTAAAAATTAATTTATGTATTTTTAACGCTAATTCGATGATAAAATAAGATTTTCAAAAAAAACGTACAGTAATTAATTATTCAAGATTTTGATTGCCACACATTTTGAAACGGACGAATAATTTGAATCAAACTAGATAAAAATTGAGACCACTAGAGCCTATACGTGAACAAAAACTAAATACATTTTTAATGAATCCCCGAAGAGTGTTCTAGGGGTCATGATCGGTGCTAATTTTCCAATAGAAATTAGCTCATAAACACTTAAAATTACAATTACTTGAAAAGCATGTGATCAACTTGAGAATTAGGGCTTTTTTGGGGGGGAGGGGCTTTTTGGATTTTAGAGACAATGCGTTTGAAAATTTAAAATAGTTGAAATCAGATTTAGAAAAAGTAAAAGTAAAGAACGTTTTTTAAGATTTGGAATGGATGCAATTTGAAACTCTTAATGATATTTCTGCATAAAAAAAAATCAGTATTTTAAACGTTAAAATTACATTAAAAATACAAAAATTAACCCTGACCACCATCAGATTCATTTTTATAATTTTAATGAAATTTTAAAATTTTAAAAGCTATTTTATGCAAGGTCTTTTTAACAGTGAAAACAGATTTCAAAAAAAAAAAGAGTAAGACTTTAAAGATTTGAAATGGCTGCCCGTTTTGAAACAAATTACATAAAAATTTGAAACTTATGAGAGGATACACACAACACACACATTTACATTAAAAAAATTTAAGGGCTCTTAGAAAAATGGTCTAGATCAGTCAAAATCGAAGTTCAATTTAAGGTGTCAGGTCTGGTTCTTACCATGATGGCCACTCAAATAGCTATTTTCCTATGTTAATTTCCTAAAAAGGCAGTTTTAAAATCTGAAGCTTGTTTTTATACATGGTATATTAATTTACATTTACGTTTAAATTTGCTCTAAGTAAAGTTGGCAAATGAATGAGAGCAGTTAAGCTGTTTTGCTTTTGTCTTACATTGTAAAGCCGCTGCATCAAGGTGGATTAGCTTCTTGTTAGCACAGCCCTCGCTGCTCACATCCACTCCACTTCAGTTGGGGGAGCGCTAAAATACGAAATCCTTTATTGTGTTACCGTTTCAGACATCTGGAGAGTAATAATTGGAGGAAGCAGGACCAAAACTCCCCGTCAAGCTCCGACTTAAAAACTTCAAAGCAACTCTGTTCCATTATGTGTGCAAACTTTCTCATGTAGAATAAATTATTTTAGAAGTCCACAATAAGTACACCTAAATTTTTGAATAGGAAAAAGCTAAAATGACAATTTTCTGAAAAAATACTACAGGAGAATCCAAAAAAAAATAATTTTTTTAAAATTTTTGAACCATAAATTAATTTTATTTCACATTTGGTATACTGTTTATGAATTTTTACATGACCAAAATTTTAGCAAAATGAGCTGACAAAGAAATTTAGCCGATTTTATAATTTCGCTGTCGATAATACCTGAACCTGATTTCTTTCTAATTACATTTTGTTTAGTTATTCATCAAGCCCACATGCCAAATTTTATTAAAATTCATTTACACTCCAGTCATCAGTCAGAGGATTGGTATTAAAATGTTGATTAAAATTAAACAAATTTATAAAGAAAATATTTTGACACGTCGTAAAAAAATGTACTTTCATTAAACTATTTTAATATTACAAAAATATTTCAATGTAGTATATTTCTTTCTAAGCTTCAAATCAAGTGCGAATTTAAACGAAATAATCTCGGCATGTAGCTTCATTTCGTGAAGCTTCGACGATACCTCTGACGTGATGAAAGCAAATTTCAACATTTTACTTTTCTGAAAATCTGATTTCACCATTAACATAAAAAATCTGCAAGCATTAGTGTTTTAAATGGATGGTTGAACACCAATGCTTTTTGAAACGGTTGAAATGATTTCGCTAAAAAAAACGACCTTGTCCATTATAAACAAAAATCGATTTTCGTGTCGTTTGAATCAAATCGTTTAAACACTGAACTTACAGAAAATTCGAAAATGAACCCTGACCGCGTCAGATTCTTTGTTCTAGCGTAGCATTGTGTGTGTGTGTGTGTGTGTGTGTGTGTGTGTGTGTGTGTGTGTGTGCGCGCGCGCGCGTGTAAAATAAGATTTTCAAAAAAAGTGAAGATTCCAAGACTACACACACACACACACACACACACACACACACACCAAAGTAAAGTCTTTTTGGACTATAAATCGGACATATTCATCAAACATTGGAAAGTTCTTTTTTAGACTGACAATATGTATATATTGTCTTCCATATATGTATGTATACATACATACATATATATATATATATATATATATATATGTGTGTGTGTGTGTGTGTGTGTGTGTCTTCTTATATGTATATAGCATATTTCGTACAAAAATGGAAGTAGAATCACTGCGAATTTTCAACAAAACACACCCTTTGATCCAAATAAAACAGTTTAGTATTTCTTACAGGTTAGTACATAAAGTAAATGTTTAAAATCAACGTACAAGCCACTCAGATACTGTAAGCTATAATTTAATCTTATCAGAGTCGCCACTTTTTGAAGGTCGACTGCTAATAGACTCGGACACCTTGGACGTTAATTTCGTCGTAAATAGCCTACTGCATTTAACCTATTGTCTTCCTTGCAAACTGTAAACATGAATTTTCAATAATTAATCCACATAATTTCATTTCCAACCATCCGGCATGACTTCTGATATTTCCTTCAAATCTGAGTGCGTATAATAGAAATCTGTCGTATAATCTAATCTAAACGCGCTGTTTTCTGATTTTAACGTCCTACTATTGTGCACACTTGGGCTAATGCAGACGATGGGATGATTTATAGCATATGAAAATGCCAAGCCCTGGCCGGGAATCGAACCTGGGTCCTCGGGGTGAAAGCCCAATACGCTGTCAACTAGACCACCGAGGAGGCTCTGTAGGAGTGTTTCTGAGCCTACAGAACACGCTGCTCTAATTCGCGCAGAATCCGACAGGCAACGTGCGGTCGGTTACTTTGGTCCTAAAAACGTGGTCTGTGATGTGATAAAAGTTTTTAATTTTTATAACAATCGTGTCACGCAGCTGTTTCGCTGGCGTGACGGAAAAGCATTTCCAAAACCCAACAATACTGATTGTCATCACGTAAACGAATATTTTAAATGCACGAAAGTAAAATCGGCACGAAATTCTGATAACAGTTTAGACTTACTTTTCCCGTTTCAAAACCGGTTGGCCATTCTATCTGACAGTAATTTAGAACGCTAGTGTTAAACACATAAATACAAATTTTAACAACTAAAAACGTGGTCTAAAGATCAGAAGCCACATTTCATAGCTTCGCGCACACGAATTGGAACGATGTTCCAATCTGCGTAGCATCAGGAAGGCAACGAGTGTTGGTCACCTCGGTCCTGAAAACGTGTTCTGTCATGTGATTTTTGGCTAATTACGATCAACAAGCCTCCAAGTTTTTTTTTAATCACACGTGGGAACAAAGAAAACTTTGCTCGGAGCAAGGTCAAACGACTACAGCAGAGAGCGAGACCTAAGTGTGTTTCGCCAAAACTGCCGGACAAGAAGAAAACCGCGTAGGCCAATGTGCCTGGCACTCAAATATTCTGTTACTAGATGGTAAGCACGCCAAAGCACAGATTAAAAATAAAATCTATTAAAATTGTTCGTAGACGAGCTATCCAAAAATTGAACTGCGACATGTTCACGATTTTCGTTACATCGATAACCCATCCAACTCCCTCCTAATGGTGCGCCAGTGGTTTAAGAGCAATATTTAAATAAACCTTTAAGCGCAAATATTTTACATTTGTACAGTAACACCATTTTTAATAATTAAAAGTTTTTATATTTATCAACATATACAATGATGTTTTAAAGCCAGAATTCGTAGGTGGTGGCCACGAGAATTTTTAAGAAAAAAAACTCATGCCGTGTTGGTTAATGAACTCACTTTAGAAGGCAGCTTAAGATTTAAAAGCTGTACAACAAAACAGCAAATCAAACTATACAAAACAAAATTTTAAAACATATCACCAAGTACAACTGAATTTTCCAACAAATCATAACCTGTCAGCTGAATAGGCTAAACAGTTAATGAAATCTAATAAATAACAAAAACTGTCATAACCTCAAAACACATGTAAATAAACCCATACAAGTCAAAATATATGCAATTTTTTGGTCACAAAATGTGTGAGATGTTGGAGCTCATACAATTTGTGTGAGCATTTGTATGAGGCGACGTAGTTTTACAAAGATTCATCAATTTTGTAAAACTATATTCCGTTTCCGGTAAAAGTTCCGCTCCGCATTTGGTGGCCGCTCCAGACCTAATGCTTGGAAAGAGAATGCAAGTTTGTGGTAACGAGCAAAAACAAAAAGAGCATTCTCATTAGCAAATTTTCATTGGAAAAATGAGTTAATGAAGCGGCCATCAAGGTAAGATCCTGAACCGTGACTTTGAAATGAGCACCGATCCTGTCTGTTGATCAGTTTTTTGATGGGTCGTTAAAATTTGTTTGTGTGTATGTTTTGCACGATCAGGTTCGCAATTTTGATCCGATTTGATTCAAACTCGGCACAAAAGTCCATTACAGGAATAATTTGGACACAGCTTCGATAACCAGTAAAATTCTGTCAATTTCAAAAAGGTGGCCATTACACAATTTTAAAAATGCATAACTTTTTCTGTCTTACATTTTTTTTAAAAATCAGTTTCACTGTCGTAGACCACGTTAAAAACTGCATAAATTACCAGTTTGAATTTTCAAAATCCGTTGAAATTAAAAAATATTTTTACGGTGGTCAGTGTTCATTTTTGTATTTTCAATGTAATTCAAAAGTTTTAAATATACAGCTCATAGAGAAACTTTCTCTTTCGATTATTTCCCCAAAAATCCGGTTCTTAAAAAAAAAAAAAAAAAAAAAAAAAAAAAAAAAAAAACAGGAAAATTGTCGTATTTATCAAAATTGGTTAATGATATTTTTTATCTTGTCATTGTACAAATATACATTTTTGTCATATACAGATTCATAACTCTAGCCAAATTTTTTAATACAAGAAATCCTTGGTTAGTAATAGCAAAAAACAAAACAAATCCGATAGCGGCCAAGGTTTATTTTCGATAACCCCCAACCCAAATGTATTTTCATTATTGCAACATATCCACGGGACCGCATATGTAAATAATTAGGGTTAAGACCTATTATTTTCAGTTTAGTGGTATTTTAACTCATCTCGTAAAGGCTACAGCAGTTTTGAAACTTCACTCTTTCATCTTCAGGCATTAGTGCAAATGGTCTATTCCCTCTGTCGACTTCTCCCTTTATGACGACCTCGACATAGAGATTTGAAGATTTACACTACGGCCTGAAGATGAAACAGTGAACATTCGAAACCGCGGTAGCGTTTACGAGGTGAGTTCCAAGACTACTAGATGGAAGAAAGTCCTTGGGCATAATCCTAATTGCCCAAATTTATTGGTGATTATCGATTTTTGCGTTTTATTTATTTGGATACGCCTACGTTTCAAAGTTGTTTATCGTGATCGTTATTGCCGATTTTTGTTAATTTTTAAGGTGTTTTGATAAAATAAGAGCTTGAAAATGTTTAAAAATGAAAAATGTCCCGAGATACAGGTAGACAACGCCTATATGAAAAATTTATTGAAGTACACACAGGTCAGAACGTTTTTTTCCTATTAAGGCTCTGAAAACAAAACCTCAAGATCGATTTTTCGGAATTACTGTTAATATATTATAATACACGCGTATTCAAACTTTCTGCTTGAAATTCTGTTCATTCTTGAGATTCAAAACTGCAAACCTGATCGTACAAAAACATACACAAACAAATTTTAACGACCCATGAAAAACTGATTTACAGACAGGATCGGTGCTCATTTCAGTCACAGTTCAGGGTCTTACCTTGATGGCAGCAGCTTCAATAACTCATTTTCCCAATGGAAATTTGCTAATGAGAAGGCTCTTTTTGTTTTTGCTCGTTACCACAAACTTGCATTCTCTTTCCAAGCATAAGGTCTCAAACGGCCACCATTTCCATACGCTATAAATCATCCCATCATCTGCATTAGCCCAAGTGTGCACAATAGTCGGACGTTAAACAAAAACAAATGCGGAGCGGAGCTGCTCTGCGCTGAGTCGAGCGGAGCGGAATGAAGATGAACTTCTACCGGAAGCGGAATATAGTCAATTTAAAGAACGCGATATCTTTTAAATTTAAATATTTAGGCCTGCTGTAACAGATTTTAGGAACTACTATGTATGAAAACCGTTAACTAAGGCAAAGGTAATCCAGGTAAAGGAAATCATACGTTTGGAGGCATGGTCAGTGTGGTGGAGGAAGCGGAGTCAACTTCAAAACTGAACCTATTCAGAGTCCAAGCTACTCTGAGCAGAGCCCAGCTCAGTTACGTTTTCAGTAGCCTCACTTACATAAAAAAAATAATACTTAGGTTCTGAATGCGTACCGGTGCAACTTCGCTCAGCATTTGGTGGCCATCCGGCCTAAACATGAATTTAGTTAAGGCTTGCGTTTTTTTCATGTACAAATGTTAGACCACATAAATGTTACCTTACTTCTTAATCGGTCATGGTTCCTGACGGTTAAAAGGTTGACTGTCATACTAATTAAGACGGAAAAATGAAGTCGGTTTGACGTAAGGCACGGAGAAAGCCAACGAAAGTTAAGTAGATTCGAACCTGCGAACACGTCCGAGTTCTAGAGAACTGATCACTATCACACCGACTGAATTAAGAGCGATCACTTACAGACAACTTGTATACGGAAAAAATCATGTAATGGGTAGAACAATTTGTGTGAGGTGATTAATGGTAAATAGATTGTAAAAAAGTGACGTTGGTACTTTTGTCTGCAGATCAAACGACTACGTCAGCAGACTGATTTAGTGGTTACTGTAACGCAGCATAATTGGACAGACAAAAAATCCATTTAAATGAAATAAATATTTTTTCTTTCAGAACTGCCGTTTTGTTAATTTTAAATCTGGTACATTTCCGTTACAAACCTACATGTACCGTTTGACATTCTGTTGGATCGATTTGAAAAAAAAAACCCTTCACTGAACCTCTTTTTTAACAGACAGCGACGCTAACGTGTAAAAAAGTGCTTAAAAGATACACACGCTGCCTCTTTACCGATTTTTTTTTTTAACGTCCGACTATTGTGTACACTTGGGCTAATGCACACGATGGGATGATTTATAGCGTATGAAAATGCCAAGCCCTGGCCGGGAATCGAACCCGGGTCCTCGGGCTGAAAGCCCAGTACGCTATCAACTAGGCCACCGAGGCGGCTCTTTACCGAAATAAATTACGCATGAGAATGTGGTTGTATGATCACATTTTGCACATGTGAAAGGTAAAATTGAACATCGGCAAAACGACGCATTATTAGACCAACCTGACCTTGAACGACGAAGTACGCGTTTCAACAAGTAAAACGTTTAACTTATGAATCACAGCAGCGCTCTGCCAGAATCCATTCAGCTTTTTGTCCGCTCTGTTCGCGTGCCAATGTGCAGTAAATAAAGTTCGCCTTGGATATAATCAAGTTACCAACTTTCAGAATTGAAAAACCGGGGCGGTTAGGAAAGTCACTCGAGGCAGTTTTGTTAAGATGTGTTTTTTTTAAACACGCTATAAAACTGATCACAGCGGCAGTCAGTATGACAGATAAAAGATCTGCAAATGCATCACAACAGAACAAAATATACGATTAAATTCAAATCATTTTATTTGATTAAGCTAATCGAAAATAATGTTCGTGTAGCTACGGGCATATCCAGGGAGGTGGTTGTAACCCTCATATTGATAAGAAAAATGGAAATGTTTTAAACACTTAATAGTTCAACTATATACTGCACGATTAGTTTATCTTGTATCTTTTGTCAGAAAACAAATTAACAAATAATACTACTGAACTAAAGCATTACAACCGTAAACAGACAGGATTTCAGCTGAATCATTTTTAGTCTTATTGTATTCAACAGTATTATTTTATTTAGAAACTTAAATATAACTTTTATTTCTTAAAAATAACTAAAATTTCACTGTTATAATTTCACAGAAAATAACTACAATTTCAATCACTGTTGTAATTGTTCAGTATTATTTTCACCAGTTTTTTTTTTTTTTTAACGTCCGACTGTTGTGCACACTTGGCTAATGCAGACGATGGGATGATTTATAGCGTATGAAAATGCCAAGTCCTGGCCGGGAATAGAACCCGGGTCCTCGGGGTGAAAGCCCAGTACGCTATCAACTAGGCCACCGAGGCGGCTGAAAGTGTGTGTATGTCTGGTGTTACATGAAATAGATATTTAGTAAAATGATTTTTTTTTTGCAAGCGAAGTTGAACTACCTTAACTAACAAGATCATAATGTTGTAGCCTGAGGGAGAACAAGAAGACGTCCTGGCGTTTACCAGGTCGGCCGCGGGCTGGCGAGGCACTTTTCCGGTTCGGAATGGTGAAAGAAATTTATGTTTATAGTTTGGCCGGATTTTTTCTATACCCTCCAAAGCAAGTTATGATGTCTTATGCAGTTGTGCCGGGTGTTGGTAGGCTGCGTGTAGCTGTTCTGTAGTGGGTGGTCCTCCTCAATGTTATGTCGAACGATTTTCGACCTGTATTTATATTAGAAATTATGGCGGCAACTATAATTTATCAGAATTCCATTGTTTAAAACTATAGAAAGAAAGCACCAATCACAATGAAGCTAGTGTGCACGGGAGATGCGAGGTGTTGCACCTGCAGTAAAACCTGGGCAGAAATCTAGCGTAGTACAGACCCGAGATACGCGTGTACTGCAAACCAATCGGAAGTGAGTATTGGTTAACGGTAGTGAAGTAGGTTTCGCAGGCTCTGGCTGTTTCAAAGCCGGGAGATAAGTAGTGAGTTCTTTAGCGTGGTTGTTTAGATGTTAATAAGCGGAACTAGGTTAACTCAGTTCCTATGTTGTTTAAACGATGACAATAATATGAATAACCTGTGCTATTACAGTTTTTAAAAAAATCGTCATTACTCACTAATCATTCAAGTTTTAAAATAACTTCAGAAGGCCTTAAAACCGCAATTTTGTTCCTAAGTTTAACAAATTTTCTCCGGACCTCCTTCCCTGGCTATCCTACATACGCCTAAGTAGATGCTCATAGCTGTACGACAGTGACATGAGAAAGCTAGAGTCCAAGCTGTTATATTTAGCTACAACAGTTTCAAAACACCACAATAGACGTACGTAGTACATGGGCCCACTTTACAATGGGTCAGGGTCTTATTGTAACCCAGCCCCAAATATGAGCCACCTGCCTGTTTCAACCGAACCTGTGACCTACACTTGCCTGCTCAAATTGGGACCAAATCCAATATGACTTTTTATTCCTATGTATACAGGCCGTTAAAAATGACCACCAATTGGTGGTAGCGATTGAGGCCGGCTGGCCACCCGGAGCGTATTAAGCATTCAAAACCGAACCTATTGTTTTTAATATAAACGCGGCCATTGGAAACGAAGCGAAACCCAGCGACGCAGCTTGACTCCGCTCAGCTCCGTAGCGCACTTACATTAAAAACAACAGGTTAGGTTTTGAGTGAGTAATCCGTTCCGTTCAGTGCAAATTGATAGCCAACCGGCGTAAAGAAAATTGCGCTGAGCGTAGCGGAGTGGAAGTGGCACTCACTTTGGTCGGTTTTCAAGCTGACTCTGCTTCCCCCACCACTTATTATTTCTCGTTACCTAGGTTACGGTTTTAAAATATAACAGTTCCTAAAATACGTTATAGTAGGCCTAAGTTTTTAGATTTAAGAAATACAAACGCGTTCTTTAAAATTACTGACCTACGCTTCTGGTTGCCGTTCAACTTCATTAAGATACGCCTGTCTCAGCTCCGCTCCGCATTTGGTGGCTTAACAGTTTTTTCACCATAACAAGTACGCGTAACGTACCCCCCCTTGATAATTTAGTCGATATTTTAAGTTATCCACAAAAGCAACTTTCACTATGTTTGCCTAACTATATGTACATACATAGGCTATTAATTGACAAATTTTATCAAAATCGGAAAGTAAATTTTGCTCATTTTTTAAATTTCAAGAACGCCCTAAACAGGCTCTAACGATTTTAATCAAATGTAGTCTTTCAGTAGCCAAACAAAACGGATGTAACACTATATCTCGCAAATCCGGTTCAGGAGCTACCTAAGACCTTAAATGGGAACATCAGTTGTCTCGGATTGATTACGTTACGGGACGAAGTGGTACCAAATAAAGACAGTCTTGGTAGTCAGGATGGTTGGCAACCCTGGATACCATATTAAAGCGGATAAATTATCAATCACTTTCCCTAATACATAGTTATTTTTACAAACCGGTTTCGAAATTCATTGTACGCTATATATATATATATATATATATATATATATATATATATATATATATATATATATATATATATATAATTTTTAAGTATGCCCTAACATAGTAAATACGAAAAAACCCCACTGCTGTCTGGGTTTATTTCCAACGTAATTTTAAATATGTTAAGTAACGTTATTAACTTTTATTGTTTTTGGAAAATAGCTTCCATCACATCTACTACGCAGTACCGCGAATATTTTCAGAAAGCAACTAATTCTAATTTGAAAAACGTCAGCGACTTAAGAAAAGTGAAACTATAAATTTCCAAACGAAAGCTCACAGGCAGGCGCGCACGCAGTTTGTCCCAACTCTGGATTGCTTACATCATAAAATCACGATACGATCGCGTGGAAAACAACAAACAAAACATAAAGTTAACGCAAGTAAAATAGGGATCTCTGTTTCGTTATCGAAATGTATTGAAAACATGTTGTTAATGAATCGTTTGTTCTATCCTTTTCATTATTAAATGATTTAAAGTCCACACGCAAGGACTTGTTTGCCAAACAAAGTGTAAACCAACGCACTGAACATAAATGTACTAGAAGTACAGCCACCATTACAAAAAGCGTGCCCGATATTAACATCTGAAGTCCAAGTAATTGGACTATCTGCCGCTACGAACGCTGCAAGGCCACGGAATGGAGACGTTTGAGAAAATAAGAGTATTATTATCTATTTTAACTGTAGGTGAACACATTGCCGCAAGATGCCACCAACAGTGAGCGCTCACAAAGCTCTCCGGATACACAGCAACACACTCAATTCAACGGAAACCATAACCGAACTTTAACTGTGGTTTATGTTTGCAGTTTGTGCTCAAGATGGCCAAACAACTGACTGAAAAACAATTACTTGCGCCATAGTTTTCGATTTAAAACGTCATAAACGAGGATGAATTAAGAGAAATGGATGTGAATTAGAGATGGTAACGATATCACAGAACTGCTACTTTTTCACAAATAGTCAAATTTCACATATTTATCTAATAGTGAATGGCTGAGTTCAACTGTTACTAACTGTGAACTGTGAACTGAAATCTCCGAAATCTGTTCAACCAATCTGTGCCCCTAGTTTCTTTATTTCCGCTAAGATCGCGTCGCTTTGACCTGCGCATGCGTAATGAGTTCACAGTTCGGTCCTACCTATCTACACACTAACTGTGAACTGTGAAATTTTTTTAAAAAAGAAATGTAACATTTTTTTTTGTGTTTAACGTCCGACTATTGTGCACACTTGGGCTAATGCAGACGATGGGATGATTTATAGCGTATGGAAATGCCAAGCCCTGGCCGGGAATCGAACCCGGGTCCTCGGGGTGAAAGCTCAGTACGCTATCAACTAGGTCACCGAGGCGGCTCCGACACTGAAAAGTAACAGTATCAGTATTCACATATATAACAATATTTCACAGATAGTATCATCTCTAATGTGAACATTGACGATCGGAGTTCATGAACGAAAAAAGACAAACTCTGCAACATTTAATAGCGATACTCTAGCGGAACTATCTAATCTCTGTGATCGCTGCAGATAGCCTATTTATGCTCTTGGCCTAAAACCTCCAATTCCAATATATTCGCAGTTCACAATATTACAGACTACACGTACACTTTATAAATTTGGGCAGACAAATTTAAGTAAGCCTGCAGTTTGTTTGTGAAAACCAGGCTTACAAAAAAAGTTCATTTTAGTAGTGTTCATGCATACCTGCAAACTTCAGAAAATTGATATCAGTATATATATATATATATATATATATATATATATATATATATATATATATATATATATACAGACCTGTACTTTTTACAAACAAATTGATAAACCTAACATTTTACAAAAATGGAATAAAGCCATAGATAGACTTAAACTAAAAATTCATTTAATGTAAGTGAGCTAATATCCCCACCCCAGTAGTATCAAACCAAATTTGGGATACTCAGTAACCAAGTCTGAATAATTCTTTCAACTGGATTTAAAAAACAACTAATAACTAGGATACAATTTAAAATTAGTATCACTGTTTCCACAGCAAGCCACAGGAAATGTTGAACAGTATGTGCCAATTTGAAAGTATGTCCTTAAAAGCACTTCATTAAGAACTGCAGTTGTTTTATAGTCCTAACAGAACCGTAACGTTTTTTGGGAACGCCATCGTTCAAAAAAGTAGCCCTGCGTGAACAGCAAGCGTTAATAGGCACACTGTGCTAAATTAGTAATGAAGTAAACAATAATTTGGCTCTCATAAAGTTTGACTGAACTTCACTTTTTTTTGAAGCACATACGTTTTGGACCATTAACATGGCGAAAAACATCACATCTCCCAGCATGCGAAATGATAGAAGTCCCCATCAATGTAATGAAAATTTCACTTTTAAGTACGCCTACTTGCTACTATAAATATTGAAGCGTTAGCTTCTTATACCGCGTTCTGCGCTTTGTATCTGTCACCATGGAGTGATTCGATTTCATCGAGTAGGCTTACAAAGCGTAAGTAACGCGAGTAGGGGAAGTCAGTTCTCAGCTCTTCTCCTTTCTTTCGTCTGCCGGTTCCGACTGAGTTGGTCGCGCGTATGTATGTTTTGTGCCTGTATGTACATACAACTTGCATGCGTCTCTCCATCTCTTTCTTTTTTCTCTCTCTCTATCTCTCCATTTACATTTTAAGAAGCTAACGCTTCTGCCGACAGTCCCAATGACTGTATTTTTTTAATTATCAGACATCAGTTCACTGACTCACAGATTCACACCTGAAAACTATAACGCTAATTGAATTGGTTAACCTCGCTTGCCGTCGAGGCGTGCTTCAGCTCTCTGGTCTGTTACCTTAGGCAACACCTGCTGTTTTACTGAAGACTGATGTAAAAATAATCCAAAATATTGTTTAATTCTGTTGCTATCTAGTGTCCATTTAATAGCATATGGTTACGATATTTTTTAAGTTTTGACAATGAGGCTGGCCAAAAGGATTAAAAGAAAACTGTAATATGTTCACAGTTTTCAATTACACAAAACGGGCACAAATTAAACCTTTCAATAAAATAATAAAATTACTTGTACACGCGTTACTTCTAAAGCGTAAAAGTTGGCGAGTATGTGTACGTATCCATTTTCTTCTAACACCAATACGCTTGTTTCACATTCAGGATTTACCAGCACCGTGATCTCTCCTCAACACTCATTAAATTCTGTTGTTTTTCACACGTCTACTTCCAGAGCATGTTTTAGCCCCAAAACGTTTGTTCAGATCAAATATTCATCTAAATCTTGGATACTTTTTTTTTTGTTTAACGTCCGACTATTGTGCACACTTGGGCTAATGCAGACGATGGGATGAGTTATAGCGTATGAAAATGCCAAGCCCTCGCCGGGACTCGAACCCGGGTCCTCGGGGTGAAAGCCTAGTACGCTATCCACTAGGCCACCGAGGCGGCTCGCTCTTGGATACCTATTATACATCCAGCGAATGTCACAATGTTACTTTTAATGCCCTTTTCCTTGGGATCCAAGAAGATCTTCCTGTGGCGTACACAAATGTAGTCTCTTATGGGGATATATGAAATTCGAAATATTATTTAATCCATGTTGTTCACCTACTTGGTGTGTAAAGCCAAGAAATCCTTACATCTAAACCATGAATGCTGACAAAACTTTTAACTAAATCTAAAAACATTGATAAATTTTCGGTTGCAAATGACAACTTAAACCTTTAATATAAATATTTCTATTTTCAAGCAATACATTGCACTGTTTGGTAATGGTATATCTTAAAACAAATTCTATTACTGAGCCAAAATTAGAAATCACGTATCTCTTCATTTTTATTTTAATTACGATAATTTGTTCGAAAACACGACAAATTAACATAGCTAGTTTTAAATTAACAACATAACCTAAAACTTATCAGCTGTTCAATGAAATCAGCTATCGTTAGGAATTATTATAAACAACAAATTAACATAGCTAGTTTTTAACAACATAACCTAAAACTTATCTTTACGAATTAATATATAACTGATCTTTTAATATAACTACCAAAATTAAAATAACTTCTCATTTAATATACTTAAATCGGTCAAACGTTTTCGTAGTGCAGTGATTATCACTCGCAAGGTCTCCGGTTCGATCCCGACGGAAACAGTAATTTCTAATTATAATTAATTCAATATGAGATGCGAAAAAACATATTTATACATCAATATAAACATGTTGCTCGCATCACGCGTCACGCAAAATCCAACATCACAATGTTAAAACTCTTAAAGTACTCACATATCGTATGTTACCCCAAAAAATGAACAATGCTTTGCACGTATCAAAAGTACTTTTTATCATTATTAGCCTATAGTAAGTAAATGTTACACATACTTTCCCACATTCAAATATTTGACAATTCTGAAACAGACAAAAAACGAAATAATTTTTCAAAACATGTTATCCTTCAAATTTTGATCTTAACTTAGCGTAGCAAATTTAAAATGAAAACTTTCCGATTCGAGAGTAAAATCGAAAAATACAAAATGCAATCAGGATTTTTTTTTTATTTAGGCTACAAGAAACCGAATCTGTTTAATTTAATATTCCACACTGACTTAAACATTGTCGTATATAACCACAATTAGCCGCCTCGGTGGCCTAATTGATAGCGTACTAGACTTTCACCCCGAGGACCCGGGTTCGATTCCCGGCCAGGGCTTGGCATTTTCATACGCTATAAACTATCCCATCGTCTGCATTAGCCAAGTGTGCACAATAGTCGGACGTTAAAAAAAGAAAAAAATAACCACAATTTGACAAAAATAACAGATTTTGAAAAATTATGCCGATTTTCTGTTTACCCATATGTTTTATTTTATCAAAATCGTCAGAGTCAAATATGAGAACATTGAAATTTTAACAATTTTTCATTAAAAATGTATCATTTAGTTTCCAGCAATGTGCACAGACGGGCCCGAAGGCCACTTTTGTACTCAGGGGACCTGAAAACAGTAGATCCGTCAAAATTTCCAGACTATCATCAAGCCCTCTACACAGTATCGTAATTTACGTTCTGAAAAGTACTTCTCACTGGGTACAGTAAGAAATAACAAATGACCAACATTTTCTGACACACCAAAAAAACCCGAGAATGCAGGATGATATTTTATTTGAAAACCGGAGAAATGATACCAATGATAAAATATTGTGATTAACCGGTTCATCCTAATTTTTATTTCTGGCAAAACGTTTTGAACTTTGCAAATAAATTATTCTTCTTACGTAATATTACTTGACATTAAGAAAGTGTATGTGTTTAAAATAAGGCGATACGAGTGTTTCGATATTAGTTACACAATGTCAACCATTTAGGTAACATATTTAACAAAATGGCGAAACTAAAATCAAAAAGAATATACCTTTATACTCTACTACAAAATTTTGATATTTAAATTACAGTCAATTTTTCTGATTTATTCTTGTTTAGTTTTTAATCTAAAAAAACGTTTCACAGTCTCTTTTACAGTAAACGATTATTCAAGATAAATAAGAGTACAGTATCGACATTTACAAGCGCGAACGGATCGGTTAATTATTTTCTTTTTGGAATTAAGTTTCGCCATATTGGTTATTTCTATAAATAGGCGGGAGATGGCTAATATTATTACTGTTCCCTATGTGCCCTATGTTATTTGTTTACATGTACAACAGAACTGTCATTTACATCGCCTTAACAATATATTCGCTACTTATAAAAGGTAACCGGTCCGTTTAAAACGGAATCACAGTAAATAAATAAGAAAGCGAGGAACAAGGCAGGGTCCATATCCTACCGAGGAGGGACGGCAGTTGCATAGGAATAGCAGAGTACATGATCAGTTCGTCCGCTGGCCTGCCGAGCTGTTTCAGATCAGTATTGACGGCCACCAAGTCCAAGCCGCTGTGGAAACTCGGGCTCTTGGGTATCCCGAAGGCGTTACTCAGCGATGAGTCCCGGTAAAACATGGCCCCGGGGCCCACTGCACTGTGCACCATCGCCCCACTCCGTCTTGCTCGCGGTACAACACTCTACTGAGAGGGGACATGGATCAATGAAATATCCCCTCCATTTCGTTCCAACAGTTTCCATAGCAACACGCCTTATATATATGCGTCATAAATACTTTGGTTTCATCGTAGATTAGATATCATATCAGAATCGCCGAAAGTATATGTTTCTGTTTATTTCTAACATGATTATTTTATCGCGTTTTCTGATAACAGAATGTTCAAAAAAATTCGACTAAAATGTCGTACAAGCAAGCTGTATCAATAGATTTAAATATTTTCTATTTTTAGTTTTAAAAAATGTTTACCCCCCATACAACGACCGTATGAGTAGGCCCACTCTAACCGGAAAACATTAAGAATGTTCGTTAACAAACGTATTTATAGACCTGAATATTTAAAATCATAGTTTCTTCTACTCGACCGTTGTAAATGTTCACGTTTTAAAAAAAATTTTAATAATATTCTTAAATAAGTAACAATATATAATGTGTACCATCAATAAGATACAATTTAAATATTGATATTTTGCATTTTTTATAGTTAAAAGTTTAATCAAAACACTTAATTGATAAACGTTATCAAATCTGAAGTGTTTCGGGCAATTAGGTTAGGTTATTGAATCTAGAAGCTTGGCAACCCAATGTGCAATACATAAAGCAACTTTCGGTTTATAAATCTGTTTACGTGGAAAGAGTGAATTTCCCTACCATACGCCAACGCACAGGAGCGACGTGAGCGCGCGCGTCACAATGGCGGTCAAACCAAACCCAACAACAGAGTTTTTCAAATCAGATTGTATTGTGTTTTTCATTGAAGCACTAATGTATAAGTTAGGGCCATTAAGAGAAACGGAAAATCACCAACGTTAATTTTTTTTTTTTATATAGTATCGTTTATTTTTTATAATATGAAATGATTTTATTAATTAGGAAAGTATGTACTGTATCTTCTGTAACTAATGACACAGCACCAAAAATAGATATAATTGCCTTGCTACGAAAATCGATTAGTTTTTTTGTAAAATGTTAAACGCCTACAGAAGCGCTTCTCTAAATCGGTTTGAACTGTTCTGTCCACGGCCCGCCAAAACGTGATAAAACCTAATCTACAGGGGACAAGAACACACTGGTGCTATCTTGTGGGCGTTTGTATCAACTACGATTTTGCAAGGTATTATTGTGGGACATTTACGTTTCGATTTAATTCAAATAACAATCTGCAGCATTCACCTACCATAGAATTTGAAATTTCTGTGATTGCAAAATAAATTAAATCAACATACAGTAAATGTAACAGTAAATTCATTTAACATTATTGCTTAGAAATGCACGTTCATCGACAACGAGCAGGACTGGCCCGTGAAACCGGCAGAAGCTCGTAGTGTACTACATAGCTCGTAGTATAAAGTAGCAAAAGTTTGTTCATATCGTCTTTGATTTTAATTAGCCAACTCTGCAACTAAACGATCACATCGCTTTCTTCGTGCTTGAATAATTTTAGCACAAAAATTGCTTAAATCTTAAATTATAACCTGTAAATAATTCAAAAATTCAATTTCTCTTGAAAAATACATGCGATTCCATATTATGCCACAATTCCCGCAGGGGGTGCAGACTAGCTGCAACCAATGAATACAGAATAGATTCTGTATTAATTGCAGCAACTATTGAGAGGATTTAGACGTCACTCGCGTTACCCGAGTCTAACACACACTTACACTTACAACACTACACTTACGACTTTAACACTTTACACTCACACTTACATTTAGGAAGGTGATAGCCTCAATGTGCTTTTCGCCTTAAAATAACAAAAACAAAAAACAACCATATGCCACAATTAGGCTTACAATAAAACAAATCTAAGTGTACATTATTACGATGACATTTGAATAAGTAGAACACGAGGCATGTAGGTCTACATTTATAAAAATTAATGATTATTTGGTTTTTTGTATTTCCAACCCTAATTATGTCGATTAAATTCAAATTTCACTGGGACCATTAGTACATGAGATGCAAATAAGGTTTGATTTTTTACTTTGGATAATAATGAAATTATTATTTTTACAGTGTTAAATTTTTACATTTACTTGATATTTTGTACTTTCTTGTCAAGAGACAAATTTTTGAAATATTTTATCAGATCATACAGGTAATATTATTTTTTAATATAATGATAATACGGCCTACTTTATGTGAAGTAAATTACATACAATAAGCAGAGGTTACAAACTACAGTGGTTTACATTCTTAAAAAGTTATAAAACAGTATTAATTTAGTGTAAATTTGGTCAAATATACTTTTATCAATTTTGAATTTTTTTTTTCTTTTTTCACCCTTAATAGGTTTTATAACTTCAAGAATTTATTGTATGTTTTGCACAAAAAAATATATAAACAAAATAATCAGAAATTTTTTTTTAGCAAAATGAACAATTTACACAACTTTCCATATTTCACATCCCAACTCAATTGACCAAGTAAAGCTCAAATTTATGTTTAGACCATTATTATCATGAACTGCAAATACGTTATATATTTCATAATAATCAGATAACTACTGTATACTGACGCGGAACTAAAACTCCTTGCCACACAACAAACTTTAGTACAATTTCAGAAAATATTGATCACAAAGCATTACAAATGACTACAAAGCTTCCATGACCTTACAGGTGTCAAGGAAGCAAAACTAACATCCTTTATCAAGGGTTGGTTTATCGATTGTTTTGTTTTATTAACACACTATAAAATAACAAATACTTTAAATGGCAACAACCTAAAGCCTTTATTAAATGACATTATTTCAGTAAACTAACAAACCAGTTAAAAAATATGAATTTTGAAAAATGAACTCCCTTAACAAACTACTCTCCTACTGGCTTTCTAAAAATAACTTATTAGTAGATTAGATCCACTAATCCATACATGTGCACACACACACACACACACCCAGTTTGCTTGTAACAATGAATCAAAGTCAGGGGTCTATATTAAAAAAACCAACACTTCAACAATTCTATACAAAAATTTTAAACAATTTCCATATTTTACGTTGGGAAAAATTGATTTTTACAAAAATATTTGCATACATATTTGACTAAGAACTACCGATTCTCAGATTTGGTTTCAAATTTTAAAACTAAGTTTAATTTTTTCCAGCTTTCCAAAGGAGGAAAAACAAAGGGGGATTAGTAAATACTGCCAAAATTAAACGGTAGCTTTAAAAAAAAATTATAACTTTTTCAAAAATAGTTTCAATGTAACCTTAATTCCAATCCCAAACGTATGTTTGAAACTTATTGAAGGAAAAAATATAAAAAATATCAGTAATGGAGGTAAAAATCTAAGCAACCCAATTTCTAAAATAAGCTTAAAAAGTTATAAACTGCGAAAAAGTAGGTTGACAGCTTAATCCAGTTTGTTGGAGAAAAATTCAAGGTCAAAGAAAAAATTTTAGTCAATATAATTTTCTAATTTGCGTGACATCATGGGATTATTTAGAATCTAATATTTACTTCAGTATTAGAAGAATCCTGTCTTTACACAAGTACATTTTATTATCCTACTTAATGAACAGCTGGTAGGAAATTAAAATCCTATTGTCACAGCAGCCAAGCAGCTGTATGACAATGCCAAAGTACTTACTTCTGGAAATTGTTACCGAAGTATGTAATAATTCATATTTAAGACAAATGAGAAAAAAATTCTAAGAGCTGCACAACACATTCTATAGTTGATAAATTTTATGAGTGATTACAAATTTTAAAATAGTGACAAAGTGGTTTACTCAACTGAACCTAACAAAGTACAGGTCAATCAAAGCAAAACATTTTTTTGTGACCCAAAGGTTATTTTTATAAAGATAAAAAGGTATTTTTACACAGATAAGGGTTCGAATTAATTAGCACACCATATGTTTTACCTACACTTTCAGTTATTATTTTACTGCAGTATATAAATTCCATATAACAAAATGTTATAGGAAAAACCAAAAATAATAAAACAATTTTATCTTATCATTTTAGTTTTATATTGGTAGGCACTAGGACATGTTCAAAATATTTATAGAACTCATTAGACAATTTTTGTACAATAATTTTAAGAATTTACAATAACTGAAAATATACGTTTAATAACTGTTTGGATTGGCTCCTTGTGAGGAAAATAATTTCTGCCTAAATCATAATTACTTACTTCACATCCATTTTCAACTGAAGGATAAATGTGTTTATTGAATTGGTGTATTACAGTTAAGGTTTGGCATCGTTATAATGATTCTGTACTTTGTATGCAGCCAAGAATAAATGCCAAAAAATGGACATATCAAAATCCACCAAATACACTCAATGAGTCCTCAGTTGTGGCTACTCATAACAAACAAGGCATAAGGATGAGATCAGGACAGTAGATGGGAGAATGGAATGGAACTAGCATCCAAAATCATCTTAGTCGCTCTGACAAAACCTTCCAAATATGATGGTATCAAGAAGTGACAAGAACAACAAGATGCACTCACCCCCATTTCACTTTCACCTTTTTTACAACCCGGAAACATTAGTCCAGAATGCATCAAGAGTCGGGTACAGGTTTTATTTTGGTAATGAGGAGGTAAACCCCAGTTGTAAAGTGTATGGTAGCCAGTAGTAGTGTTTCTACTGCACTTTGTTTATTCAGGAGGTGTATTAGAATATCTTCCTGAAGTTCAAAGGTTCAGCCATAGAGATCAATAATTGCTTTTATGATAGGCTCTACAGATGATTCTACAGACCTAGTAAAAGGAAAGTAAGGACCAGTATGCTTTATAGAATCAAGGAAAGAAATATTGTTTCAAATTTGTTTGTTTTCCTTGATGTTCATTTTGCTTCATTATGCAATTTCTGATTAATCACTAGAAAAAAATACAATATGTTTCTTGAGTTAAGAAAAATGATTAAAAGAATTAAAACAAAAACGACACTGTACAGTAATAGAAGGGTTCGGGCTGACTAATGAATATGTTGAAAATGTTAGCCCAGCACTAACTCGAAGTTATGAACAGTAACAACAAATAAAAACACATGACAACAATGTTCACATAAGACACAACGTTAGAAAATGGGCAGAAGAAAATTCTCGTAACAAGAGTTCGAATTTTATAGCCCAAATATATGGCTTGAAGTTGAGTGTGATCAAATAATAATAATTATTATTTATTCATGAAAGCTGCAATCTCATGCAATTTTCAGATTAACCTAAATTATCTGAACAATCAGATCCTGAATTTGTAAAAAAACTTACATTAACACATACACTCACATAAAATTAACTTTTACATAAATACATATTTCATTACATAATTTACATTAAATTCCTCAAATCAGCTTCTACTCAAACGTTTCATAAATATAATAATTAAAAAGAAAATCAACTGTACTTACCTTTAAGAAGTGGTAACTTTTGAAGTTCTCTGTTTTTACTAATATTAAACCTAGATGAATTCTGTCGTTTATCTTTTTTTAAACCTGGGGGACCAAATTTGAGTTTGTTTATCTGGGTAGGAGGCGGCACCCCAGCTGGAGACAATTGCTGGGCGGCTCCAACTCCCGCCTTGCTCACCTGTAAACACACACACATTTATTAATACAGTATTTGAATATAATTGTCATTGTAATTCTAGATGTCTGTCATACTAATTATTGCTACTAGTATACACATTATGATTTGTACATTTCAACGCAGTAATTAGTGGACTGATAGATTTAAGCACATAAAAATAATCCAGTGCAAAACAGGTAGGACTACACCAAGCTAAGTAAAAATGCACTTTTGGGACTTTTGTCAATTCTGGTAATTTTTGCACCAAAACACTTATTATTGGATTGGATTATATTCCCAATATTAATCCAATATATAAAAGTGAGGAAACAAAGTGAAGTTATAAAAAAAAAACAATGTGAAGTTATTAAAAAAAGAAAGAAAAGTAAAGTTACAAAACATAACCTCAAAATGACAAGCATGCAGAAAGTATGCAAGGTGTTTTTCATTGCCAAAAATGATTAACTAAATGTAATTTATTAATAATGAAAACCACAGTAACATTTTTTTTAAAAAGCCTTAAAAACCTGACACAGTTGTGCATGAAAAACCTAACACAGTTTTGTATATAACCAGTATTGCGTAAAAGTTACTAACCTTGTAACGACTGTTAGGTTAATAACATACTAAGCATGGCTTAAAATCATAACTTATAATAAATTTAATCTTCCGCAGTTGAATATCTCTTAATTCAATAATAAAGTATATAAAAAAACAAAAAAGTTGTTAAAATCATTACTGTAGTCAAAATTCCCAAAATTCAAAAATACCTAAAGCTAGATAGACAGCAGCTAGAGTCTTCTGTATGCATAGCAAAGGAGCTTAATTCAGAAAAACCAGGTTATGTTACTGTGTTGCCTAAAAAACATAAATAAACTTCAAAGTTTTACATAGTGTGTACTAAGTTAATATGATATGACCACTTCATCTTATCAGACATTATACTTAAATATTTATAAAAAAAATCAACACTGGTAATATTGTAATAGAAACACACCTTACTAAGGTAATCCCCACATGTAAGCACTTTTAAATTTAAATCTGACTTGACTGTTAGGCATTTGTTACAAACTTGGTTAAGAGATATATATATATATATATATATATATATATATATATATATATATATATATATATATATATATATATATATACATACATACATATACATAAAACACAGATATACTACACTTTGTAAGCGTGTATATAATACATAATGCAAGTTGGTGGCCTAGTTGATAGCGTACTAGGTTTTCACCCCGAGGACCCGAGTTTGATTCCCGGCCAGGGCTTGGCATTTTCATACGCTATAAATCATTCCATCGTCTGCATTAGCCCATGTGTGCACAATAGTTGGTTAAAAAAAAAAAAAAAAAAAAAACAATGTAAGTGCAAGCGATATGTCTGTGTGTGCCACTATGACACTACAAACAACCCTCGCAGCCCCATGTTATATGATATGGTAGCCAAACATCCCATATTCATGAAGAAGGTTTCGGTTTGAAATTAGGAGTTTGTTTTAGAAATATGAATGTCAAAAGATGGCATCTCACCAATGGATTTCTCATGGAAGTCAGTGAATCAGCTGACAACCAAGTGCCGAAGCACAACATTAAGCTAATGTGTCAATACTATCAATTAGAATTTCAAGCCATGTATATAGATATAAGTAGAACACAGCTGATAGGCAATATTCCTATGCATCACCTTTAGAATAGATTCAACAATGACCTGGGCTAACCAAAAGGTTTATTTCATTAACTCTTAACTGAAATATATTTGTCATACAAATTACCAAAGTCAAATGAAACAAAGTTTAACTAAACCAAAAATTAGAAATGTAATATCTAAGATAAAATAATCAAAATAGTTCAATTCAAAATTCATTAATTACCATGTACATAAATATAAATTAAAGCAAAAAATGCACATAACAAGTAAATTAGTATTATCGAACTATACTTATAATAGCCGAAGTTATGATTTTTGTAGTAGGCCTAGATCTAAGCCACGCAAAGAGAAAAATATAATTTGAAAAAAGTGTTTAATGAACGTCAACTGATCAGCAATGAAAAGGAGCAGAACCTATACCAGGAAAAAACAGTGCAAAACGTTACCACATTAATGCAAAAATATTTTTTAATTATTAATGAATGAAAAGGCTACTCTCAGAAAGTAGATTCTATAAAGTATAAAATTCAGTTGAAATAGGTGATGAAAGATAGGGGCAGATATTTAGTGTTAATTGAAATAACACTTCAAATTAAATGTGAGGAAATAAACTATTTAAAAAAACAAATAACGACATCTAGAAGAATATATCAAACGTAGTCTTACCAAACCAAAGACTAGAACATAATAATATCATTAAAAAAATGAACATTTTTGTAAAATTAAAAACTGTAAAAAAATATAATTTAGGCAATCAAATTATTGAACACTTTAATAAGTCAGAAATCAAATATTTAAGGAATATTTTTAAATTATAAACTTAAAAAAAGCTGGGATATTCAGCTAGTTGTTAAAAGATTTTGGTTAAACCATTTCTTAATTGGCATTAAACCCGTTAATGCATTGTTTGTAACTTTATTCTAATCTGACCAATCAACAATACTGCCATGTCGTCAGCAAACAAAAATATCAAGCATTCATTTTTAGCTTTGATAAATTACTGATGTTTAACAAAAACAGAACTAGAGATTAATTTTGAACCACCCCACTATTAATTCCACATGTTGGTACAAATTGTTTTCTGTTTGTAAAATAACTCAAACCAGTCATAAGTCTATTATGTGAAACTTTATAATTATAACTTTATAATTTTTTTTAGTAATTTATCCTAACACACAGAGCCATAGCTGGACTCAAGAACACCTCTGGAAAACGTCTGTTCTTGCATCGCAAGTTTCAGCTTTCCCAATAAATTCAGTAATGCAATATAAGTAGAACTTTTGTCACAAGATAAACAAGTTATGTCAGCTTGTTCTAAACTTTGCAATGTATTTAGTCAATGTATTGATTACTGCAGCACTCGCACTGGCCAAGTTGGCATTTTCACAACACTATGACACTGGCATTACACACATCATGCCTAAAACACTTTCCGTCGAATACACATACCACACTCATGCAGCCAACACGTGCTTTCTTATTATAATCAGCCCTTAGTACAGTAAGCCTTTGGATATAAGAGACTAAATCTTTGTGAATCACACACTATAAATGTGTTTAAACGTAAGTAAGCATTATGTTGCTGTTTTACATCTCGGAATGAGGAATAAGACTTAAAAAAAATCTTATTTTAAAAAACAGAAAGAACCTTTATAGCTCACTTCAGCTAACCCATGAAAGCCTTTCTGGTTGGATTTAAGCTCTGCGCTGACTTCCAGTTTTACCCAATTCCTGTAATTTTGTTTGTTAACTCTGTAAAATTAAACCAGTGGTACCAGTTTGTTTAAACATCAATGCTTAATGAAATCACATTTTAAGAAAGAATTATTCCTACAAAGACTCATGCAAAAAGTAAAAGGAACAAAAAGGAACATGTTTTACGAACATACATTTTTATTTTATAGTTATCAAGGTGGTAAAGTATCGCAACTGTGTCAAAAATTTAATATTTCTAGTACTCAAGTTTAATAACCTCTAGTGCAAAAAAACATTACTGTAGGCCTACATAATCTCTGGGAATTGAGTTCATCATTCATGAAGAAGTTTTTGGAATTACAGTAGTTACAAAATTACACAGCATTCACAAAAAGGACAAAAAAAAGAGAAAATTTTCTCTCAAAACTGTTTTAAACAATGGATTTCTTGTTAGGATACAAATACATAGTGTATTATTAATCATTATATTTTCACCCAGTAAAAAATCCGAATTTTCAAAATCAGTTTAGTCCAATTTTTAATCTTACAGTAAAAACTACTATCCGAGTCAATGTGCAAAATTTAATTTAAAAATATGTTGCAGCAAAAATCACGAAGAAAAACAATGACCACCAACACATTCCAAATATATGTGGATTACGAGGTGTGTGAACCGTAGCTATTACAAAAACTGTTCACTTAAAAGCAAATAGGCTTAAACGTAGGCGGTAGTGTGATGTAATCAATTTAATCACACGTTGTCGTCATTCAATAGCTTATCATATTAGGCCAGTGATTGTAATGACCTTGCCTAGACCTACCGGTAACGTTGCCTTAACTTATCTGAAAATAATAAAGCAGCAAGTGCAAATAATGGTGAATTCTTTGCTTTAATCAAACAAGGATTATTAATAATTAAAAAAACCCTTATCTATCGTAAATTGTACCATTAAAATAAACGTTCAACAAATACGATAATTCGAAAGTATGATAACACATTCATTTATTACTATACAAAACACTAATTCGTCATAACTGTTTCGCTATAATGTAGTAGGCTACCAGCTGCATAATGGTTTTTCACCGGAGGGGGGGGATCTAATCAGGATCCGCAGCTGTCTCCCTAAAGTGATGAAAGTGAATTTTCAAAAAACAAAACAACAATGTAAATGACGTAAATGAGCATTTTAAACTTGTGCAAGCTGTTATAAAAAAAACGAGTTATTACATGCCCAAAATCAATAATTTCACAAGCGAGAAAAGCATAGGAAGTACGACGATAAAAAGCGAAAATTAAAGTGACCCAGATAATACCAAAATTGTTATCAAAAATTTGTGTGCCAAATTTGAATAAAATCAAAATCTGACTAAACACGCTAGAAGAATTAACACATACACACGCGCTTCTTCTTGGGGTCAAGAACAATGCACATTCACGGGAGTCTTACCTTGTAGGCCGCTCATTTCCCAATAGAAATGCGCCAATAGTCAACCATCCCCCCCCTGTTTCACGAAAGTACAAGTTACATATTCACCACTAAAATTTAACCAACTTGTGAATGAAAAATAGCAGTTACGGGTGTTCCGCAAACAAAAGTTACACGACTTGTAGTAACCAGTGAAATTTAACTAATTCACTGTTAACATTTTACGATTTCACACCTGTCACTTTTTAACATTTTTCACAAGTTACAAGTTTACAGTAGTAAAAAACCCAGTTACCAGAGTGGAGTAACTTTTTTTATTCTGTTGCTTTTGAAATTATTTTAAGTTGTTAAGTATTCATAAAATTTTATAATCAGAATCGATAATTTTTTTCTTGTACTACTGTTATGTTGTACTGTTCTTATAGTATTATTTTTAAATTGTTAACTATGAAATTTAACCTATAATCAGACAAATATTCTTTGATGTTATATCAGGTTCCGTGAATTTTGATTCTAGCCCCCTTCACTGCTAGTTTTTTCCTGTTATCAATTTTTGTATGAAAAGAACAATTTTTGTATTATATGAATTAAAATCACACAATGTAAACTAGCTATTATACAATAACAGTTCTACATTAAAAGTAGGCCTATTGTAAGGAATAGGGTTTAGTTGTTTATAAATGCAAACCGACAAGTTTAAAATTGGATTATAATTGGTGCATTATAATAGGTAGTTACAATAATAATTATTAAAAAACCGTATGCCTACAGATACTTATACAATACTTATTACATTAGTAATAAACACTTATTACAAAATTTTTTTTTTTAATTTCTCCAATATGTATGCCATCATTATTGTCTGGTTTGATACAGAAAGTTACAACTTTTTCATGAACTGTTACTCATTTTTTAAATTTTAACATCTTTTGACAACGTATCTGAAAAAAACTCCAAATAAAATATTTTTGGCATCCAAAACGTCATTGAAAACAATTAATTTCCTTCTTTTTTAAGTGACATTTTTATACTGACTAAAAAACTAACAATAATACAGCATCATAACCTAAAAAGAACAAAATACTAAAACCAAATAACTGCTACCGTGGACTTGTAACTTTTTCCATAAGTGATACAAACGTTAGTGAAACACCTGTACTTGTGAAATTGTTATTACAAGTACTTGTAATTGTGATTTTGTGACTTTCGTGAAACAGGCCCAGACCATTACAGAGTGGTTAACATAAAATTATCCCTTTAATACATTCTGTTACTTTTCTAACCAGTCTACTTTTTGCATTGTACATTACATTACTGTAATTGTTTTCCTCAATTTCTATGCAAAGATTGCAAACAAAGCACCTTCAAAAAAGGCTATAAGCTGTCGTGATCTTTTTCCTTCTAAATTATTTTACACACATGTGAGAGGGATACACATGTTGCTATAGGAACTTCATAATACAGATCGTTATTTATTTAAAAAAATTGTTTTCCAGACTCCCAATAGCCCAATAAAGTACTTTCTTCGCGCCCTTATTAAATCTGACCTTATTCTCTTTGCAATGATTAATTATACCATACTGCAATAACTAAGGCGGTTGTGTGTGATATAATGCAATCGATTTATCATTACGAGTCCCTCAACGGTTTTATCTTACTCGCTACAACACTATTGCAATGACCTTGCACTGGAAGCATCTAACCAGTAAACATAGTTTGGGTTTACCTGTAAAAGACGGAAATAGTAACAGTATGTGATGACTCGCCTACTATTAATAGCAACGATAATAATCTATTTTCTGTCGTAAAATATGTGGAAAATTTCATTGGCGGATGTACGAAAATATAGTAATTTTCAGTGTATTAACACACACTATAGACACAATGTTTTAAAACGTTAGACATATTGCTTTATGAAATTCCATAGCCTCGAATACATTATATTCTACAAATATGAAATGTGCATTTTTCACACAGTAAAAACTTGACTGAAATACCCACTGCAGGCCTACTTTCTTGCGTGCAGAAACATTCCTACAATAGAGCATATCGTGATGATTTCTCATAATAGGCAAAATATTGATAAAAAAAAGTAATGTAAGAAAAATAATTACAACACGCAACTGTCTCGCTAACGAAATTTCAAAAAACAGTAACATACATTTTTTTTAAACGGGCGAATATTTTTGTATTTTTTAAAATTATAAAACTAAACTGAAATTCTACGTTTTGCACATTTTATGTTGATGACGGCGGTTAAATAATTTGAAAATTTATGATTTTTTTAAGTACTCGCTATTTTGGAACGGTTGAATGGAAATTAGGCGACCAGTGAAACTGAAATAACCTCGTCATGGTAGAGGACCATCCGGCGAGAAGTGTGGTAATAAAAAGACGAATCTGACAAGATCCCCACCAAAAAATAAGGTTGCCGTGTAGGCTGATGTGTTTGGCAGACTGTGAGGACTACGGCGTTAGTGGGTTATTGTCGCAAAAACTGACGTTCCAAGGCTACAGACGAACAGATAGTGATGAAGTACCGTGCTTACAGAATTATAGTAACGGAGTGATCTCAGATGATGACATGACTTTAAATTGGCCATTTCGTTTGGATACTAGAAGTGAGTACAACCGTCATAAAAAGCGCGCTCGATATCAGCGGCTAAAGTCCAAGTAATTGGACTATCTGCCGTTACGAACGCTGCAAGCTGCAATGACAGAGGGTGGAGATGTTTAAAAAAATAGACAGTACTATTATCTATTTAACTGTACTTGAACACTCTACCGCAAGATACTACCAGCAGCGAGCTCTCACATATCGCATAAGGATTATCATTCTAGTTCAATGGTAGGGTGTACATACACAGTACTGTTTATTTCCTCAAACGTCTCCCCCCTGTCCTTGCAGTGCTCACAGCGGCAGATAGTCCAATTACTTGGACTTTAGCCGCTAATATCGATCACACTTTTTATAACGGTAGATACACTTCCAGTCTGTTTACATTCAATACACTAAACTTTTCATACAAAAACCTACTAATCGACTAACAGAATGCATGCAAATATAACGCTAACAACAATATAAGTAGGCCTATATTGTACACGCATATAAACCTCTTATCTGGACTACCCCCCCCCCGTCTGAAACAAATCACATGATAATTTTACGGATGTTACATTGAAAAAAAAAGAACCTCGACGATCGGCGCAGAGCGAGATTTCAAAGGAGCACTGACTGGAGATCGTTTCTGGTAGATGTAATACAGGATATACATTTCAACTTACACAGCCTCACGATGTGTTGTGTTGAAGGAATCGGCGAACACAGTGTCCGTTTGAATAGTAACTCCATGTGAAAAATAACATTCCAGGATTTGTATGCTTAATGTTAATGTCTGATAGAGAAACATGTAAGCAGTATCGAGCTCGATGTGAATTTCAACTGTCGATTTAGTCTTTAAAAACCGCTACAGTACCAGGCTTTAGCTGAGAGAAACACTGATACAAAGACCGAGCGCATTAAAGAAGTGTAATACCACGACAAAGCGATCGCCGTACAGGAACTTATTTATTAGGCCTAACACTGCAAGTACAGTTTATTGTAATTAATGAAAAATATAAATACGTAAACTGAGATAACGATATTCACGTAAAAAGTAGAAACTAATTACTGTTACGTAATTACATCATTTGAAGGTAGGAAATTGTTGTAACGACGTATTTCAAGTACACTGTAAAATATACTTTTATACGCTAAGCTAAACTGGAAAAAAATAAAACAGTAAATAGTAAGATTTCAATTGGAAAAATTAGCTATTGGAGGGGCCATCATGGTATGACCCAGACCCAGGATCTTGAAATGAGCACCAATCCTGCCCTCTAGATCATTTTTTGAAGGGTCGTTAAAATTTTTACGCGTGCGTTTATGTTTTAGTACGCTCAAGTTTGTAATTTTGGTCCGATCGGATTGAAACTTGGCACAAAGATCGATTATGTTCGTTAGCCAGCAAAATTCGTTCAGCAGTTTCAAATCTTTCAAAAATTAATAACTTTTTGCCGTATATATTTTTTGTTGAAAATTTGATTTCACCATCTTAATCAGCTGCATAAATAAAAAAAACTGCATAAATTAACACATGGAATTTTCAAAATCCGCTGAAAAAAATTTCTGATGGCGGTCATAGTCCATTTTTGTATTTTAATGTAATTTTAAAGGTTAAAACAGTAAACCATGCAGATTTTAATGTTGATTACGATGATGAAATTAGATTTTTTTAAAGTACGATAAATATATTGGAAAATTCATTTCTATCATGTCAGCGAGACAGCTGCGTGCCGCGATTATGTGTTTGCTTTTAGAACGTGTTTTAAATTACTGTTTTCTGTACTTGTCATTTATTTAGTTTTTAGTTCGAATCAAGTTTTTTATTAAATTGATGGTCCGGCTGTAACAAATCGATTAAGTATTCTATGATGCAAATTACAAAAATCCTTTTCACCTATGACTGCGATACTTGAACAATAAAAGTTGAGTTCAATCAGCCCCTACTTTGCTAATAACAAAACTCGAAAGCTGTCAACTTTAACAATAATATAGTCAAACGGTTGACTAAACACTGTATTCAATCAAATAAATATGTATTTCTTATCGCTGAACGGGCTGATAATTAATTCAAAAGTTAACTTGTTTTAATCTACTTTGCAAGTTTACATAATTAACCATTAAAACGGAACTCGGCCCATACAAAATCTACGCAGAATTCTAAGCGCGCCCGCATTAGCACACTCACGTTTGCAATTTGTGTCCGATTCGACTCAAACCAGGCACAAAAATCGATTCTGTCAATAGCTTGGACAAGTTCGTTAACCATTTTCAAATGACGGTCACTTCAAATTTTAAAAATGCACAACTTTTCTGCCTTTATTTTTTGTTTGAAAATCTAACTTCCCCGTTGGATTTTTTTTTAAGGAGAAAAGCACATTGAGGCTATTATCGCCTCTTTAAATGTAAGTGTAAGTGTAAAGTGTTAAGTCGCAAGTATAGTGTTGTAAGTGTAAGTGTGTGTTAGACTAGGGTACCGCGAGGGACGTCTAGGTGCAGCTAGTCTGCACCCCTGCGGGGAGGTTTCCCCGTTGCAATCAGCGTTACAAACTTACAAATTAGTATTTTTAATTTTCAAATTCCGATGAAATTAAGGAATTTAATTTGAAGGCGGTCAGGGTTCATTTTCTTGTTGTCACTGTACAATTTGAAAGTTTAAAATGCTAATGCTTAAACTTATGCTTAAACTAATGCTTAAAATGACTTTAATGCTGCTTAAGATGATGAAATTTGAATTTTTTTTCAAAAAAAGTGATTAAATGATTAAGATAAAAAATATTTTTTCAAATTCGCTGCCATTACGTCAGCTTGTGACAATTATTTAAAAACTATTTAACCAATCTGTTTTGCTGTAATTAGTGCCAAACTATTATTTTAAATATAACGTTTGTCAAACACGTCAGAACGTTTCTTACTGCACGGTAAGACATAACTATCGCTAATAGTTAAGCCCATAATTTTTGCTAAAGTTATCTTTATTGTGACTGACGGAAGGAATGGGGGGGGCACTCGATACCTTACAAGTAATGAGTCATACAATGTTGCCGGATTGTGCGCGGGCATTACAGATTATATCTTAACTTTTTCCCCGTGTAAATTAGTTTTAATTTTTTCCTTAACAAATTTCTTTAGTGATATTTGGAGGCTGCTTGACAAAAAAAATCTCGTGATCGAAGCTCGTTGATCGAAAGACGCATCAGTGCTTCCGTTTATATGAAGACATTTTTATAACGTCATTGTCAGATTCAACATAAACCATTTTTATTTTTATAACGTCATTGTCACATTCAACATAAAAACATTATTATTTTTATAACGTCATTGTCACATTCAATATAAAACATTTTTATAACACATTAATACTGTTTACATAACATAACATTCATTAACACATATTACACAGTCAATACTGTAATTAGATATTTATTAGTGAATTTCCGTTGTAAAGTAGCTATTGGAGCGGTGGAGGTACGATCCTTATTAAGACCCCCCCCCCGGTTTAGGTAGGCCTACCTTGAAAAAAAGCGCCTATCGTAACCTCTATATAACATTTTGTGGTGTCGTCAAAAATTGTATAAGCCGCCTCGGTGGCGTAGTTGATAGCGTACTAGACTTTCACCCCGAGAACCCGGGTTCGATTCCCGGCCAGGGCTTGGCATTTTCATACGCTATAAATCATCCCATCGTCTGCATTAGCCCAAGCGTGCACAATTTAGGTAAGATTCAAACCCAACAAAATCAGTTTAGTAGTTAAAAACGGTGTTCATTTCTACTTTTTTAAATCGTAAAAGAACTTTTTTATCTTACTCTTTTTGAAAAATACGATTTCACCGTTGCTTTAAAATCTGCATAAAATGCAATTTTTAAACTCTTCTGAAAATGCAAAATGCTATTACCGTATATGCAGATTTTAATGCTGGTTATGACGGTGAAATCAAATTTTCAATAAAAAAGCTATGATATTATTTTTGAATTTCGCTTCCATCACGTCAACGAAATGATAGAAGTTTTCTGAATTCTTTCAATTTCCTTAAGTATTTAGCATCATAGCTAAGCTTTTCTGAGTCACGCCTAAATCTATATAATTGGAAGGCGTATTCACGATACTATCAATTATATATCAACTATGATTAATATAATAGCGTTATTAATCAAACGTAATATCAGTCTATAAAAAACGTGTTTACTTTTCATAATTACGTTTGGTTGCATAAGTATATAAATTACACTTGTAGGCCTAAGTTCATTTTACTATTCGGCTGCAAGCATAGCGAAATTAAGGCCACAGGCCGAATGTAAGTCCATAGGTCGAATCTGAAGACATAGGCTGAATGTGAGGCCACAGAGCGAATGTGAAGGGACAAGCCGAATGTGAGAGGACAGGCCGAATGTGAGAGAACAGGCTGAATATGAGAGAACAGGCCGAATGCGAGGGCAGGCCGAATTTGAAGGCACAGGCAGAATGTGAGAGAACAGGCTGAATATGAGAGAACAGGCCGAATGCGAGGGCAGGCCGAATTTGAAGGCACAGGCAGAATGTGAGAGAACAGGCTGAATATGAGAGAACAGGCCGAATTTGAAGGCACAGGCAGAATGTGAGAGAACAGGTCGAATGTCCCCTAATATAAATGAATGAATTTCTGGAGTTACTATTGTATTGCGACTTTGTAGATCTATTGCTTTCTACATTCCTCAGTTCTCAGTTACGGCAGTTTCCCCAACCCTAGTCTCTTCATAAAGTGTAGGATTTGGAGAGGATTCAAGGTACCCATCACACACTCCACACACTTCCAATAGGTGACTTCTCAATTCGTTATTAAAGTGCCTGCAGATGCTTGCACTGCTAATTCCCTTTAAATTTACCTTTCTTTTAACCCACGTCACTGAGCTGCTTCATTTGGCCAGTTTTCGTCGCGCGGTATGATCCTGTTCATTAAAGTTTTAGTCATGTTGTTCCCACGAGTAGCTAGGGGAATGAGGTCCGTCCATACAGAGCCCCGCATGGACGGGTACATCTGGAGGTCGCCAGGTATCCCAGAACTCAGTTTGATACACCATAGGCAGGTGTCATTCACTCCATCAGCACGAACTGCTTTACACTTCAGAATTATGTAGAGTTGTGATGTGTGTGTGTGTGTGTGTGTGTGTGTGTGTGTGTGTGTGTGTGTGTGCGCGCGCGCCTGAAGTAGATGAGTGAGAGTATCATCAGCTAGAGCTACGGAAGGATTGCTAAGCCCAAACAAACATAAACAAATATTTTTATTATCTCCTTATATAACATTTATATTCAATATACCTTTACAGAGTTACTACAATTAAAATTAATTTGTAATCCTTGTATGAAACGCTCTGAACAGCACAAGCCTATTTCTGAAATCCATTTCACAATTACTGCAATTCTGGAATATTACCGCAAAGTGTAAACACTTTCTTTAATAAAAACCAATTAACTTTAAATCACATTTAAATAAACAAAACCGTAAGTACTATTTGTCCAGCGATAAGATAATCTATTAATAATGTGATAAGCCCACCGTTAAGGCACGCGGGCGTATTTTTAATAGGTAATAGGCACAGAATAGGTAATAGAAAAAGTAAATCGCAAATAAATTCCATTTCCGTTTCTTGATCCTAATAGTTATTCAGAAAGTAATGTTATTTTCAATATTTTTAACTGTCATTTTGTTTAGTAAATCACACAAATTTATAGATAATTTACGTTGGGATAGGTATTTTTCCACCTTGTGTGTGTGTGTGTGTGTGTGTGTGTGTGTGTGTGTGTGTGTGTGTGTGTGTGTGTGTGTGTGTGTGTGCGCGCGCGCGTGTGTGGTAGTGTGGTGTGTGTGTGTGTGCGCTCGCGTGTGGTGCTGTGATATGTGTGTATGCGCGCGCGTGTGGTGCTGTGGTCGGTGTGTGTGTGTGTGTGTGTGTGCGCGCGCGCGCGGTGCTGTGGTATGTGTGGGTGGGTGTGTGTGCGCGCGTGTGGTGCTGTGGTCTGTGTGTGTGTGCGTGTGTGTGTGTGTGCGCTCGCGTGTGGTGCTGTGATATGTGTGTGTATGTGTGTGTGTGTGTGTGTGTGTGTGCGCGCGCGCGCGTGTGGTACTGGTGTGTGTGTGTGCGCGCGCTCGCGTGCGGTGCTGTGATGTGTGTGTATGCGCGCGCGTGTGGTGCTGTGTGTGTGTGTGTGTGTGTGTGTGTTTTATTCATCCTAGAACAACTTCTTTTCCAATTTATCTCGAACATCAGAACAAGAGTTTTTTCCACATCCACAAAGTTGTTCTTTAAGTATCTAGACAGCACCAAGTATTAATACTAAAATAACTTAGAAATAAAAACTTTAAAATGGTGTTAGAAACTTTGGTAAAAGTTGGCTGAAATACATTTAAGTTTCTAAAATAACGTAATATTAGTAATCCCTTTCTCCTTCCCCAAAATCCCTGGTCTTATGCTAAAAAAAAATGTAATCTTAAAACTTGGGACCCAGGTGTCTCGAAGTTGACTACGAGCGAAACGAACTGTGAAGTCCGTCAGAACCAAAACCAGTCGCCAAGAGTAGCTCTATTACTTTTCTAGATTCCTAAAACCGGTCGAAATCTTTTGGAAGAGCTAAGTACTAAATGGTGTCCGTGAACCTGACTGGACGTTAAGCCAAATCAAGATTCGAATTTTCAGTTGACGAATTCTGTCAGTGTTGACAAAACATTACGATACAGTGTACACTTTGTAGTTAGTCTAAAATTATGCAAAATAATAATAACAAATTTTCCACCTAAGTTGTCTTATTTTAATTGACACCGATTCCAAACTACATAATGAAAATAGTTTAAACGTACGTACAAATTACGTATATATTTACATTATTTATAGCCGTTATGTTATACCGTATAAACCCAGTGCCTCGACCTTATCTCTGCATTTATTACAAACTTTTAATGTTAGCTTTGGGCGAGATGAGTGAATAGAAAAAGTGTTCCGAACAGAAGAATGTAACGGAAATATGAAACGAACGAGCAAACGAAATTCGTCATTATTTCTGACTCTTCCTTTTTCTTCCTCCTTTTCGATAACAGTAACCTATACACATATTAGCCTATATGAAAAAGCTGTGTTGTTTTCGTTTCAGTATTTTTCCTTAATTGAAGAACACGTACACGTTGTAACATTTATAATACATTCGAAATTAATATAAACTTTTGTAATAATTGTTATTAATACTGCTAGTTTTTAACAACATAACCTGAAACTTATTACAGCCTATCAGCTGTTCAATGAAATCAGCTGACCGTTGCGAATTAATATAAAACAACTGAACGTTTACTGTGTCTACAGTAAATAATACCTAAGCTTGGTTACCATATTTATTTATTTAAACAAGACAAGAAATACAAAATGATTAAATCCCATAATTTCCCCCTTAAATCCTTTTAACAGCACAAATTTTTAAGAGTCAACAACAAAAAACCTTATTACATCAAAATACCCCGCAGGGGGTGCAGACTAGCTGCACCTATTGAGAGGATTTAGACGTCCCTCGCGGTACCCGAGTCTAACACACACTTACACTTACGACTAACACTTACATTTAGGGAGGCGATAACAGCCTCAATGTGCTTTTCGCCTTAAAAAAACCATCAAAATCGATACCGAAGTTAGGTTTGCACGTATTAAAAAAAATATTTTGAAATTTTTAATGTTAGCTTTGGGCGAGAGGAGTGAATAGAAAAAGTTCCGAATAGAATAATGTAACGGAAATATGAAACGAACGAGCAAGCGAATTTCGTCACTATTTCTGACTTCCTTTTTCTTCCTCCTTTTCGATAACAGTAGCCTATACACATATTACATGAAAAAGTTATGTTGCTTTGGTTTCAGTATTTTTCCTTAATTGAGCCGCCTCGGTGGTCTAGTGGATAGCGTACTAGACTTTCACCCCGAGGACCCGGGTTCGATTCCCGGCGCGAGGGCTTGGCATTTTCATACGCTATAAATCATCCCCACCGTCTGTATTAGCCCAAGTGTGCACAATAGTCGGACGTTAAAAAAAAAAAAAAAAAAAAAAAATTCCTTAATTGAAGAACACGTGCACGTTATAACCGTTTATAATACATTCGACATTAATATAAACTTTTGTAATAATTGTTATTAATACTGTCAGTTTTTAACAACATAACCTGAAGCTTATTACAGCGTATCAGCTGATCGTTACTAATTTAAAACAGCTGATTTTTTTTTACTATAACTACAATAAATAATATAAAATCAAGGAGATAAAACAATACCTGGAAGACCCAGGGATAACCGAGGAACAGTTGAGGAATGGGGAGGAGAAAACCATACTCAAGGACAAAGAAATGAAACTCAACTTTAGAAAAACAAGCGACCGAAAGGGCATGACAATCTCAGAAGAACTGAGGAAAAGGAGATCACAAAGGCTGAAGAGGTATTGGGAGGAACAACGCGCCAAGAAGATGATACCTCACTAATGACTGAATGTGCTCCAGTGTGGGCCTAACAAAAAAAAAAAAAAAAATCAAGGCTAGGTTACCGTATTTAGTATATTTAAACAAGATATTTGTAAGCATAAAACTAATTATATATTCAGCAAAGATATCATTAACAAAAGCTTCGCTTCTTTAGGTAGCTCCCCGAGTTCCAAAGGTGTGCTTTTTCCTAATAAATACTTACAAATATAAATTAACACAGTGTACTTGAAAATTATGCATACTGTGGAAGGTTCTACATTGTATGCAGGTTCTACATCGGAAGGTTCTACACTGTAGGACCTTATAATTGAATCGAAAAACAGATCTGTTTCAGCCACCGGGCTCACAGAATACACCCAAAAGCGGTTTCAATGAAATACTTATCATGCAAAAAAGAACCTACACGGTATCTTTGAAAATACAGTTCTAAGGCTGTGTGTGTGTGTGTGTGTGCGCAATGTTTTCACTCTATTTATCGTATTTCATTTGGAGTTTTATTTTTGTCTTCGTTTTTAACAGCGCTAAATATACTTTATTTACAATATTTCAAAGTGACCACGCCCAACTCAAACCTTCGTTTCATCATCTTGTTTAGTTTTGAATTTTTTTTATTAGGGCCTACTATTATTGTTTTGTTTGTTTCCCAATCAAACGAATGATTTTGGAATGATCATACGCAATCATTTGGAATGATGTAACGGAAATATGAAAAGAACGAGCAAACGAATTTCGTTTCTCTATTTTTCTGTCTTTTTTCCCTCTTTTCCGATAACAGTACACGCGCATTATATGAAAACGTTGTGTTGCTATGGTTTCGGTATTTTTTCTTAGTTGAAGAACACGTGCACGTTGTAACCGTTTATAATACATTCGAAATTAAAATAAACTTTTATAATAATTGTTGTTAATTTTGTTATTTTTTTAACAACCTAACCTGAAACTTATAGCCTATCAGCTGTTCAATGAAATCAGCTGACCGTTACGAATTAATATAAAACAGCTGATCTTTTACTATAACTACAGTAAATAATATCTAAGCTACGTTCACGTATTTCTTTATTTAAACAAACCAATATTTTGTAAACATATCTCCAAACTAATGTATTTAGCAAAAGCTTCGCTTCTGTGTGTAACTTCCCGACAAAAGTTCTCCATCATTGCCAACTACGAACGAAACAGCCAAGGTTTACAAAAGTTTGGCTTCGTTTGCAAAGTTGGTATCGTTATATTAAATATTAGATTACCAAAACCGTACTGAAAACATGAGTTTTAATATCCAAGGTTAATCCAAACTGATTGGATCGCCCAGTCCTATTAAGCCGGTAATCACGTACGATAACGTAAATCCGCATAGTGGCCTAATAGAGTCTTCCAATCGGTGCAGTATTTAGCGAGAAAAAACCTTATCTAATCTGGAACGCTGCACCAACACCGCCACACTTTTTAAACCAGACTGACTTTGCAGTATCTGAACTAGGGCGTACGCACGCACACACACACACACACACACACACACACACACACACACACACACACACACACACACACACACACACACACACACACACACACACACACACACACACACACAGTGTAGTAGCGGTGGGGGAAACAAACTGGATTTAGGAGGAATTTGTTTGTTTTTATTAACGAATTCCCACTGCCTTTAGACACATTTTGAAGAGGGATCGTTAAAATTCTATACTACTCGTATATACTTTTTTTTGTAAGCAACTGCGACTAGAACTAAGAACCTTAAGATGCGTAGTTCAGAGACGCAGAAAACTGTCCGGTGCTTTAGTCAAATCGACCACCGAATCACCCTCATATAAGCATTAATGTGTATGTATGTATTGGCGTACTCACGTTCACAATTTGAATAGATTTGTTTCAAATTTGGTACAAAATTTTGATAATAGCTTGGACAAGTTCGTTACCCAGCAAAATCCGTTCGACATTTTCAAAACGACGTCCATTTCAAATCTTTTAAAAATGTAGAACTTTTTGTCTCAATTTTCTGTTGAAAATCTGATTTCGCCATCGTAATCAGCGTTAAAAACTGCATGGATTAGCTTTTTTTTATTTTTAAAACACATTTGAGGAATTGAATTTGACGACGGTCGGGGTTCGCTTTCGTATTTTCAATGAGTTTTTGTAAGTAACAGGAGTAATTGCGACTAGAACTAAGAACCTTAAAATGCGTAGTTTAGAGACGCAGAAGTGCTTTAGCCAAATCGACTACCGAGCCCCCCCATATGAGCAATAATGTGTATACGTATATACGGATTTTAACGCTTATAATGACGGTGAACTCAGAATTTCAAAAAATGGTTCAGCGAAATTCTACTACTTGGGAATTTGCTTCCATCACGTTAGCGTTTATTCGTTTTCTTTTTTATACGTGATAGTTTTTATACAGTAATTATCAGTGAGCTGACTAATCGATATATTAATTAGGCTACTACAAAGTCGTTTAAACTGATTTTAAGAATCACATATTTAAAAAAAAACATGAACAAAACTGTCCCGAAATATCGATAAATACACCGATACATAAAACATCATCAGAGTTGATAATTCGTTTAATTTTCAGCACGCACGCGTACACACTCACACAACACATGCGCGTGCGCATATATACATCGAAATAAAAACAGTGTTTTTAAAAACAAATCGAATCTTAAAAGAGAGACAGTATATTCATAAATTTTAAAGATCGATTTTTTCACGACTTCCACCCTACTATTATTTTATTCGAATCTATACAAAAAGTAAATAAGAGTGTGTCACTTTCAACTGCGCATCGTAGCAAGAACGGACGAAAACTAACTTCGCAATAAACCCATCGGCTCGGCAACTTCACGAAACCGCGCATACCGCGGACGTTTTCAAAATAAATTTCGTCAGAGCTGTTATGACTGCGGGCGAGACGAATATAAACATACCAGCAGTACGGTTTCCACTGTGTTGCTACTGTAATCCGATATTTTATAATCAGTTTAGTTCGGAACTGAACACATGTTAAACGGACGTTGCGACCCACACAGCCCGGATTGCAACATAAAATTAACGAGATAACGGCGGAATTAACCTGCGCTTGAATTAAAGGTAAAAAAAAAAATGTTAACCGAAGCAAAAAGAACATTTAGCGTTGAACCGAACTGTGCAAAGCGTACACAAAATTGATTGCGTACATTTTACCAGCACTAAAATACACGCTGTGATTATATTATCAACAAATGCTGAACTAAATATAGCGTTCCCCTACCTCTTGGCCTAACCTTACGTGGGAAGCGTTAAAAAGACAAAACTACTATTACGTTACCCGAGGTGGCGAACAGGAGCTACACAAATTTGAATCGACAAAAAACAAACACTGCAAAAACACACACACAACCACGAACAAAACGCACAAGTTAACATAAGTTACGAACATAACCTCAAAACTTTTTTTCTCTGCGCACACAACGTTCCAAACACTACGCACATAACTTTTACCTTGGATCTGAACATGGAAAAAACGTTTCTGTTTTCGCCAAACATTGTTATTTTCGTGAAACGAACGCGGACACACTGATGCACTTTGCAGAACGAGCCGCCCACGCACAGTTCCTGCTTGAATGTAAAAAGATAAAACCTACTGGTTAAAATACTGTACACAAACAGATAAGTTTCGCGGAGTGTATTAGCGCGCGCTCTACTCTGTATTTTCTTAACAATTACTGAAACCTTCCAACGGCAGACTGTTTGTAAAGGTTATTTACACAGTTGCTGCAGAACAAATGCACACGTTCGGCAACGAATCAAACGGACAAGCGAGTGAAACAGGTATAACTGTATTTACTTTTTGCGATGTTTTGCAAAAACGAATATCAAAACATTTTTTTTAAATGTAGAATATTGTTATAGCAACAATTTAATCTTACTATACTCTTTTTAACGTTAAGTAAACTAAACTGTCTGTAGAAACAATCATTCAGTAAATAATATTCGCGGCACGCAGCTGTCTCGCATACGTGACAGAAGCGAATTTACAAGTATTTTTTTCCTCTATATTACACTTTTTGAAATTCTAATTTTATCTGCAAATATATCAGCATTTTAAACTTTCAAATTACACTACAAAATGAACTACGAACGCCGTCAAAATGTTAATTTCAACGGATTTTGAAAATTCAAAATATTAAATTACGCGATTTCAATGACGATTAATAAGGTGAAATCGGACTTTCACAAAACATTTCAGACAAAAACGTTACGGTTTTTTAATATTTGAAAAAACCCGTAATTTTGAAACTATTAAACGGATTTTGAAAATTCAAAATATTAAATTACGCGATTTCAATGACGATTAATAAGGTGAAATCGGACTTTCACAAAACATTTCAGACAAAAACGTTACGGTTTTTTTAATATTTGAAAAAACCCGTAATTTTGAAACTATTAAACTAAAAACGCACGCAAGCGCGCGCGCATACATACATTATATAATATTTAAACGATAAAATAACGTGATCCTTATTACTAACTGCTTACACCCAAGCACATTACGAATCAGCTCGATACAAATTCAAACAATTTTCATCATTGCACAAAGAAACACGACTGTATTCAGTATAAGAAATACGATAATTTCAAAACAGGAATTTTTGAAAATCAAAAATTACTACTGAGCGCGATGTTCCAGCCGATTTCAACCGAAATCGTCACTACCCTAAACAAAATTAAAATTCAGATTTTCTCAAAATCTGTTGTAACGCTTTACGTCTCAAATGTATTGCTTAACTATCCAAACAAAACTTACGGCTTGCTAATCCCCTAAAACAAAACAAAAATAGTTCTGGAGCTATTATCGACAAAAAACTACTCAAAATAAATTTATTAGATGTTGCTCAAATTTATAAGTGAAGGCAGTATATACGAACAATTAACAGAAATTTACAACTCGGACATAATTTGAAAATAAACGATGTCCGTAGGTTATCTCTTTCATTTCAGAATTATTCTTAAACAATTAATTTTTATATATGATTAAATTCCGGTAAAATAATTTTGATAAATTAATAATTTCATATAACAAATTAGCACTATATATTTTTTGTACAGATTCAAGCACATTAACATCAGATTCGAAACTAATTTTGATAAATTAATAATTTCATATAACAAATTAATTTTTTTGTACAGATTGATAAATTAATAATTTCATATAACAAATTAGCACTATATATTTTTTGTACAGATTCAAGCACATTAACATCAGATTCGAAACTAATTTTGATATATTAATAATATCATGTAACAAATTAGCACTATATATTTTTTGTACAGATTCAAGCACATTAACATCAGATTCGAAACGAAATTTTCCGCCTTAAGTCACGTGTACAATCACGACCTCCTAAATCATGTGAACACCTGGGTGAATGTATTACTAGAATAGATCGGTAATATTCTAGTGATAATTTTATGCTAGGCCATATTTAGGCCATAAGTCTTTTAAATTATCTAAACTTGTAGCCTATTTTTTTAAACAAATACTTTTATAAGTTTCATTTCATAATTACTCTTAAACAATTATTTTTTTACATATGACTAAAATCTGGTAAACTAATTTTAAAAAATTAGCCAGGGTTTTTTGTCATTAGGTTTTTTCGTGAAATAATTTAATACGACCAAATTAGTGCAATTGTCTTACACTACTTACTTTTTGTACAAATTCAAGCAAATTAACATTAAATTCGAAACGAAATTGCCGCCTTGTCACATGTAGGCCTACAATCACACCCTCCTAAATCATGCGAACAGCTGCTGGATGAATTGTTAAATATATTACTAGAATAGACCGGTAATTTTCGTGATAATTTTATTGCTAACACTACTTAATAACAGCACAACTACGAGCTGCCTAATATTGGTAGTTATAGTAGAAGATCAGTTGTTTTATATTAATTCGTAACGATCAGTTGATTTCATTAAACAGCTGATAAGCTATAATAAGTTTTAGGTTATGTTCTTAAAAACTAGCTATGTTAATTTGTAGTGTTTTCGAACAAATTACCGTAATTAAAATAAAAAGTAAGAGAAAACGTGATCCATGATTTTTATTTTTGATTCAAAAACAGACATTTCTTATCTAAAATCGTGGCCTATTTCTTACAAAAACGTATACAATGTTTTTGGTTGACTACTTTTACTGTGTTTTTAGGCATGTAAAGTTTGGACTTGGGGGTATTTTTACTTTTTCACGATACGAAATAGGCGTTTTTAAAAAAAAATACAGATAATATGCGTGACATTAGAATAATGATTTTGACAAATATCTAATGATGGCAAAACAAGAGGTTTTTACTGACTTTTGCTCAAAATCGGCTCGCGATAATTTGGCGTATTTGCCACAAAGTTGCTCTCGGTAAGCAACCTTAAAATTTGCATAATTTCTCAGAACAGGTTCATCAGATTTTAGTCATATCATTCATAATTATGATCAGCGCTTCAAACTGAAATAAGATATTTATGGTTTGGAAAAAATAACGAAAATAAAACCCCGGCAGCTGGCACAGTTTTATTTTGGTTTTACTGAATGTTCAGACGTACATTTTATTGGGAGGCTGACAGGCTACAAATTCAATGTAAGGAAGTTTTGACAATGTTACTGACCCACTTATTGTAAACGAAGCCAAACCGCACGTTCGACGCAGATCAATTATTTTTATCGGTTTTTAGCCATAAAAGAATTATGTAAACAATTTCAACAAAATTACGGTAACACTTGACCCCTACAGTGACGGTATCCTAGCAACCAAAGTGAGACAGACGTGTACGTGCTGATTATGTCCATTAGCTTTAATAATTCAAAACAAAGCTACATTAGCTTTGTCCTTGACAAGTTCAGGTTGGAAACGGAAAGTTTTGTCATTTATTTTTATTCTAAAATATTCAAGTTTTCAATACAACTGCGTGCCTGACGCTACGCTCGCAGCTGTAAATGTATCACTTTGCCGGGCTCAAACATTTTATAATCGCGTCACACAGCTATACGACGTCATGAAAACAAATTTTATTGTTTTTTTTTTTTTTTGCTTAACGTTTATACTTTATGCTAGACTAGTGAGAACAAGTGATCAAAGGTAAAGCAACGTCAGTAACTGCGGCTCGAACTAAGGTTTACAGTTCAGAGACGCAGCAGGCATAACGACCACGGAGTCTTAGTTTTTCAAAAAAAAAAAAAAAAAAAAAACTAAATAACTTAACATTAACATTATCGTATTTTCCAAGGAATTTAGACATTTAGGTCCGTATTTATGAATCTTAGAACAGTGCCTGACTTGAAATGAAGGCTCCTTTGACTTCGGGTCTCCCTTAACTTATAGAAGCGTCAAGGAAGGTTTTGGGGAAACGGATTCAAGTCAAGGGAGGTTTTTCAAATGAGACTTGAGTCAAGGTAGGATCGAGTAACATTCATAAATACGGGCCTCAAATGTTAATTTAAACAGCTGATTACGATTGTTGGTAATCTTTTTTTTTTAAGTATAAGAAGATTTTGTGGTTGCCATTTTGAAAAAAAATTTTCTGGATAACGATCTTAACAGATGTGCAAAATTAACCCACGATTCTTGACGTTTTGCATTCAACACGTGTTCATAAACGCTTTCACACACTAATAATTACCCGATCTGCGTGAACCACGCGTTGTGCTCGGGAGTTTGTCTGACATTGCCTACCTACCCAATTTTCTTACAGCTAAAAAAAAAAAAATTACCCCTACACGATCCGGGTTTGGGACCTGAGAGTAACACTTGAACACCGCCTGTGAGGCAACGCACTTGACTAAATTAAATTACCGATTACTGTTGAAATTTGACTTCCCGGTCTGGTTTGTTCATATTTCATTTCATTGTTCATACTGTTAATATAATTTTTAAAAATTTCAGTTTTTGGATTTTATCAAAATCGCATCGTAAGTCGTCGCAGACGGTGCCCAATTCTTGAGGCTCGAATATCTGACTTACAGAATAGAACAACCAAAGAAGTAGAATAAAACATATGAAATCATTAGAAAATAAAGGGAATAGAATAAAATAGCAATTAATAAAGACAGATATTATTGTTTATCTCCCCTTTATTGTTTAATTGTGCACTTGAGAAAGTAGTCAGGGAATGGAAGAAAAATATAAAAAGTGGAATAGGATTGGGTTACAAAAAGAAGAATCTCAGAATTAGCTGTATTGCATTTGCAGATGATATGGCCTTGTTTGCTGAAATAATGGAGGAAGCAAGGGAGCAGATTCTTGAATTGAAGAAACAAGCAGCTAAAATAGGTCTAAACATATCGTTTGAAAAGACCAAAATCATGACAAACAACAAATACCCAAATAAATACCTTAAAATCCAAGAACAGAAAATAGAAATTGTAAAAGAGTTCAAATATCTTGGTGAATGGATTAGTTGGAATGCAGATGAGGGCAAGGCAATGGAATCCAGGAGAAACAAACTTGAATTGGCCTTCCAATTGACGAAAGAAACATACAATAAGAAATCCCTTTCATGGGGGTCAAAAATTAAACATTATAAAACAGTGATCAAGCCGGAAGCACTGTACGCAGCAGAAACATTAACCATGAATCGCATAGGCCAGATAGAAAAACTTGAAATAACGGAAAGGAAAATCTTAAGAAAAATTATAGGAACAAAATTTCAGGATAATAAGGTTGTATATATAAGAAATGAAGCTCTCTATAAGAAAATTGAAAAACTGTCCGATACTATGAGAAAAAGGAGAATAAATTTTTACGGCCATCTTCTTAGAATGAACTCCAATAGATTGACGAAACAGGTGTTTGATTTTTTCCATAATCGTAAAACAAAACCGAACTGGTTTAAAGAAATTGAAAAAGACCTAATAGAATTAAAAATTACAGAAGATTCATTGTTTGACCAAACTGCTAAGATAATTACCAAAGACGAAAGAATAAGATTCCAAGATAAAGCCAAAATAAGACCTAAACCTGTCATTTCGGAAGAGGAGAGGAAGAGAAGATCGGAAAGAATGAAGAGCTACTGGGAACAAAGAAAAGTACAGCGCGCAAGAAATGATTGATTCAGCGTACCCCAAAGAGGGTGAAACGAAAAGAAGAAGAAAGACAGATATTAGAGTTTGAAACGAACAAAGGACAACCAAAAAAATCTCTTTTTAAAAATAAACAATAAAAATACTATAATTTTTAATTTATAATGAGAAATAATGGCAAAATCACAAGGAGAAATGTCGGAAGTACAAAAACTAATGAAGTACATGCAAGAAAAAAATAACAAAAAAGAAAACAACAAAAGGAAGAAAAAAGGACAAAGAACAAGAAGAAAGAAGAAAAGAAAAGAAAAAGAGAAAGTAAGAAGAATGCCAATTAGAAAGAATAACGAAAAAATAAAACAAGATGGAAAAGAAGAAAAAGAGAAAGAAATACAAATAGAAAACGAATTCTTGATATCGAAAGTTTTGGAGGTAATAGGCAACACGTTCGAAAAAATATTAGGAGAAAGGGTAAAATTAAAGAGAAAGTGGAATTAAATGAATTAAAAATGGTTGTAATAAAAAAAAATGCAAGTGACATTCAAAAGGAAATCGATCAGAAACAAAATAATGAAATTCATGTAATGATGTTGATGGAAATGTAATCTGTAAGTATCAGAACTAAACATAAGGATATCTTCAAAGAAATCTGTTCGGGAGCTATAGAAAAACTGACAGAATCGACATATTTTTTCAAAATCGGTTCACCACATTCTGGTTATACATTAAGTCAATGTAGCAAATCTGGAATAATATATATATATGATTCAACAGTAAATTGAAAACCTGTCCGCCACTGAGTCTACCTTTTCAATTTACTCGAACAAATTTCTTCCTTAAAATTTGGTAAACTCAAACTGAATTATAAATCATTATATGTAACCAAAATTTGTTAAAATTCTGACAAACTGATTTTTTTGAGAAACCAAGTCTTTAATCCAGTTTTTTTGAAAGGTTCAAAATGTATTTATTGTTACTAATTGAATGTCATAATGTTTACATAACGATTTTGCACTATTTATTTTTATCATAGGTCCTAATAATAATAAATAAAAAAAATACTGAAATACTTTTTTACAAACATTCTTTTAATTATAAAAATAATTCATGTCAGCAGTGAACTTATCGATATGTTTCACTTATCGATATGTACATAGGTTAAAATTTTGGTCCAATTTCATTCAAACTTGGCACACGAATCTATTCATAACTTTTTTCGCAAACTTTTTTAAAATCTGATTTCACTATCACAGTTAGTGTTAAACAGTGCACAAATTATCTTTCCGATTTTTAAAATTCAATGAAATTAAGAAAATGAGTTGCTTGATGAAAATTTTTTAATGCTTTCTATATGCTAAATATGATTGTGAAATCAAATTTTGAAAAGAGCATGATTTTCATTACGCAGCGAGATAATAGATTAACAGATTTGTCTTATTAAATATTGTTTACTTCACCTACAGGCCTAAGCGAATGATCATTAAATTTATAACATTGTTAAGGTAAGTGTTGGAAGTTTCAGGTTTTATAATATTAACCGCACTTCAGTGAACCTTATCTATAAACTTTAATAGACTAGATTGGGTATGCTATTGAAGGATACAATAAATGTGAAGTATTCAATAGTTGTTTACACACTGTATCAACAATTTAAATGTTTAAAATGCAAACAAATTACAAAGCAAATTATAGCATATAAACCAGCACATTTTATAGTAACCTAAACACTAAACCAATCCCTATTTACTTTGTGCAAGGTGTCTGGCGCCAATCAAACATTGTAAATTCAAGCACATCACAGTCTAATCTACAATACAGGGTATTCCCTTTGATTTCTCAAGTTATTTCTGAAGTTCAATTAAAAGTTTGGCACACAAACTCAGCACATGGTCAAATCGTAAATAATTTCAAGAAGCCCTATTAAATTTTAAATGTAAAGCACCTTAAATATGTTAAACTACCCATGTACTTCACAAAAAAGTTTGAAATTCCTTTCGTACTTTTATCGTAGAAAGATGATCGTCATAATTGTATGTGATTTTGCAAAGTTGTAGAATGCCAAAGAGTAATGAAAAGGAATTTTATACTGACAAGATTTTTTAAAATATCAACTGATTTTTTCATGCTATCAAAAAAAGAAATGTTTCTGTAAAAAAAAAGAAAACATGAGTAGGCTCTAAAACTGCAAAGATTAATGCTATGTACAAGCAGGGAATCAATGGACCTTCCATACTTTTGCAAGATGAAAGCATATGTATAAACCACCTTTGCCATAACAGTCTTTTTACTGTTATTGTTGCAACGTAATTCCAAGAATCAACAGCCCATAAAGGATCTAGGCCTGCCAGGTGGCTTTATAGCTGGAATTCGGATGTAGTGTGGTTAGCTCCATCATCACAGGTATAACTTGAGGGGAACAAAGGGGATAGTTGCACCTCCCTCAGCATTTTGAAGGATTAAAAAAAATAATAAACAGCACATAATTTAAAATAATCAAAAAATATTTTTGATTAATTTTGACAGGAAATATTATTAAAAATATGTTTTTGGTAATTTGATTAGAATTAATCATCAGAACATTGATTTCGAACACTTTTTATTTCATGGTTTGGATTATTAATATCCCCCCCCATCACATTCTATAAACAGCGTGGAAAGTCAAGGTTTCAGGACAACTATATGGAATAAAAGAGACTAATGTATAGTCCAGGCATTTGTGAATATCTGCAGCATTAGCCTTAAATTGAAACATGTCTGTTTAATTTAAAATAATTTTCTCAAAATGTTTTTTCCAAAACACTTAACTGTAAGTTAAATTTAAAATTGTAAATACACTGTTGTACAAATACATGGCATACTGAATTTGCCCTAATTATAGTATTTTCAGAGATCATTCAATTGCAGCTTTCCGACTCGCCTAACAATGCTTTTTTTAGCGCTCTTGGGCACTGAACCTTGATCCTGTCACATGTGAAGTGAGGAAGTTTGCTACAAGTGTAATCCAGTGTTATATTTTGCTACAACTATAGCATAAAATTTGGGTGCAGTATTTTAGGCTGTAGAAGATTGATAATATTCAGGTGACATTTTAAACCCTCTGAGTTAACTCTTCTGTTAAACGTTTTTAAAATTTTTCTTCTTATTTTTCGTCTATATTTGACTTTCTTACTATCACGTTCTTGGATTTAGGAAAGGATAATTTCAGAATCAATTTTTAACATTTTGAATTCTATAATGAAACCAGACTTTATGATATTCTAAAGCATAAAACAGCCAGCTCCCTGTAGGCAAGTTTAAGATTGTAGCTATGGAATGACTAGCAGACCAATTATTTAAACTGACCAGAGGTTTTATTTAACCATCAAAAATTTTGAAATCTCAACTCAAACACTGAATTAGATTATTATTAATACAAAACTCTTTTCAGTTGAGTAAATTATGGCTGTAAGTTGAAGACAATCATGCAGTTGAGACTCGGTTATTTCACAACTGATCTTCTAGCAATACACTTATTCAAATACCTCAACTGATATTAAAACAGCAACCTACAAAATAAATGCATGAACAGATATACAGAAAATAAAGAAAACAATTTCATCAATAAATTGAATTAAAAAAATCAGAAACATTTTCAATATATCAGAATAGTTTCAAGGAAAATATTTTTTGACAATTTACTTATTTTTATCTCAACTTCGTTTTTCTTAAACTATTTTATCTTTTGGCTTAAAATTTTATTATCTGTGGATAGTAAAAAACTCAAGAAGTTTTAAGATTAAGTAGGCTAATTATTACAGAATCAACTTACACAAGATAATAAACTTTAAACATGAAGCTATTTGAATTAAATTTATATTCATGTACAGTAATTTTAAATTAATAAGTTAATTTGGAAAATCAAAAATATGAGTATACCGAACAAATAAATTCCTATTACTTCAACACATTTTTGTTTTTTATTAACCCTCTGCTTTTTTAACCCATGAATTTTTTTACATGTCAGATCCTTTGGTGTCAAGTTGATGTTTGAGAGTAGAGATCATGTGTTGTGAAAATCTGGAGACATAGTATGGTATACAGATGGTTCCAAGACAAAGACAGGCACAGGCACTGGGGTATACAGCCTGAGACTGGGGTTGTAGGAAGTTATTACCCTGGGACAGCATTTTTTTTTTTTTTTTTTTTTTTTTTTTTATTTAATTTTATTTACAACTGAGTAGAAATACCCATCTAGTAATTTACATTTAACACATTTTTACACTTTGAAGGGATATATCCCATTGGATATATTCCCTTAGAAACTAATGTCCATCCGGACCAGCAAAAACCATAAGGTCCAGTGGCTTTGTTCTTCGTAGCCTTCTAACCACACCAGCCTCAGCCAACAATCCGCATATCTCCGGATGCTCGTGTTGAGAGATGCGTTGTCCGTGCTTCTTTGCATACTTTTTTATTTCCTCACTGACCATATCTATTTTCAAATCCCTATGGAGGTTGTCGTTATTTATGTACCATGGTGCATCTACGATGCATCGCAGCACCTTATTTTGAAAGGTTTGTATCTTTTTTACATTTGTCTTCTTTGTACAGCCCCAGAGCTGTATTCCGTAGGTCCACACGGGTTTCAAGACTTGCCTATATATCAGCAGCTTGTTATGGATTGATAATTGGGATTTTCTTCCCAAAAGCCAATACATACTTCTGAATTTTAATTTTAACTCCTCTGTTTTCTTTTTAACGTGTTCCTTCCACTTCAGTTTTGCATCCAGTGTCATACCTAAGTACTTTGCTGTATTAGCATAGGGAACTTGTAATGAATTGATTGTAATTGGTATATGATGATCAATCTTCAAATTTGAAAAGTTAACATTAACTGACTTTGTCTCATTGAGGCCAATGCGCCACTTCTTTGTCCTGGGACAGCATGCAACAGTATTTCAGGCTGTAGTAATGACCATTAATGACTGTGTTTGGGAAAATTTAAAAAGGGCCTTCAAGAAGGCTCATTGTTCATATTCATATGATAGGAAGGCAGCAATAAAAGCACTTGCAGGTTCTCAGTCCAGGCTGGTCTGGGAGTGTCGGGAGAAATTTAACACTCTGTCCCTGGGTAACTCTTCATTGGGTTCCGGGGCATAAAGGTGTTGAGGATAATGAGGAGGTAGTCCTACTGGCTGGACTTGAATCTGCACCTGAATTCACTGGACCTGAGCTGGTTTTAGAGATTTTTTTGTCCTTGGCCAGGTCTGCTATTAATAGGCGGATTACTAAGCAACACCAGGCAATAATCTTCATGGGCATTCCAATAGTAAGTGCCTCTTGAGCAGGGTTCCATATGGAGGGCTTAAAGGGGCGGTAGATATCTTGAGCAGAGCACAACTCAGGAAAATCATTTGGTTAACTACTGGGCCCCGTGGTCTGAGGGTGCACATGAACAGGATTGGTATGTACTCTGGAGAAACCATGTGTAGGTTGTGCAGGAAAGAGGAGGAAACAGTAGGACACATAATCCATGACTGTAAGCCTCTTGCTACTAAAAGATCAGGGGTTTTTGGTTTCCAGGACCTTAGGGATCTTCAGCCGAATGAGCTAATCAATGGATTGTTTGAACTTATTAAGGGCATTAATCTGCTAAACTAGTACCAAGAGGTTTAGCACAATAGGTCCATTGATAACACAGTACCTGGGGTTGTATTATCCCTTCCTCTAGTTTTGAATCTAATCTAATGTAGGTTAAACAAGAGGGTTTTAAGCAGGGTTGATCTAACTGAAACCCATACAGTTTTTTTTAAACCACTTAATATAATTCAAAGAACAGTAGACCATAATTAATAAGAAGTATATTCTTAATTAATTAATTGTCTTGCCACCATTCCACCAGTGCTCTGACATGCTCAAATCCCTCTCTGCCAATTCAACCGGTAACCATTAAGAATTGTCACTGGACCAACTTTAATGGAAATTCTATGCTCTTTCTGTCTCAATGAAACAGTCAAAATTATGATAGGTCTTGCAGTTCGGCCAGTATTACAGGAAATAGCCAGCAATTACACTAATAATTGTTAATTCAGAGACTGCCATCTTGAAACGGAAGTGAATCAGAAAAAATCTTATAGATTCAGGGTTTGTACAAGGTATCCCTGTGCCAAATTTTAAAAAATCAGTCACTGCATTTGGCCGAAACTGAATATCAAACAAACACACAAACCAAATGTCAAATAGTCAAGTTGAAACAGAGACTTTACTTTGTTCAGTCAAAAAACTCATTTGCCTAATATTGTTTAGAAGGGCATGAAAGTAAGTTGAAAATACCCTAAAAAAGTCTATAATGAGATTGTTTCTTTTCTTTGTTTTTACACACTGGAACTGTTTTTACCACTTAACACTATGGAACTTATTTACACTGATAAATAGATTCTACATCATTAATTTTATGTGCTAGTATGTATGGCAAGATTTTGGATATTTTTCAATAAACCATTTTTTTTCGTAAAGTATGGATTAAATCTGTATTTGTATAAAGTAAAAACGTTTCTTCCTGCTATATTTAGCGTCTAGACATCAAGAACCACAGTGTAAGTGATAACCGATGATTCAGATTCATTTTTCCTTTTCCTTTACACAATAAATGACTCATTGTTACTTATGAGGTGACAAGACAGGAAAAATATACTAGTAGTAGCTCGTAAACATACTGACAAACTGTAAATTAAATTCTGTATAACTTATTTTTTAAAACCACAACATCACTGCTTAAATCTAATGATTTTGTTCCACTGAAATTTGGTGATTTTCTAAATATTCAAAAAAAATATGAATGTTTTCTATATATAAATAAGCATAATGTGTTTTTTTTTATAATTAGGTAATTTATAATTTAGTATTCATTTTTGTAAGACCTGTACTTATCTACTGGCTTGTGGCAACTACTATCTAAAAATTACATTGTAAATTGTAAATGGTAAATCGTAGACCTATCAAAGACATAAGCTCTATAGGATAAGGCTTATATATTTTCTTTCATGGAGAATGCAAAAAAAATTATACAAAAATAATTGACTTTAATTAAATCAAATAAAACCCAACCTGGAATGGTAACAGGTTTAACCAGCTTTGTTTTTAAGCTGATTGAATAGCCTAAATAAATATTTTTAGAACATACATTAATCCATTAGCATTTGTAGATATTATGTCGTGGAAACTTCAGCAAATAACAACTTTGCAAATGTTGGTTTTCCTGTATAAAACCAAAGATTACATCTTTTACTCAATTTTTAAAATGGAAAAAACAAATGAAGTGAAAAAACATGTTTGCTAACCATTAGAACGTACACTCATGGCAATTGTTTACGTATTATTACTATTATAGCTCTCTGACAAACAAAGTATATTTGCTAATTGATGGCTAAAATATGTGGGGTGTTGTCAATGAGGATAAGAACTTCAAACGCAAGTTTTTACTTTACAAATAAAACAATAATTAAATTATTCCATCCAGATTTACAATACAAGTGACCTATTTTCGTTATTTGCTCATCTGAAAACAGTCGCCTTTAGCACTGTTATAACAAAGAAGGTATAACTGGCCTTTTACTGCCTTCTAAACAGTTTGCCCATTTCAAAACTGACGACACCATTTTTTAACACTTTTACTCATTTTCACTGTTGCGTAACACTCCCCCCTACACAGATTACACAATGAATACTGAGAATTTTCAATTTTTTTTTAACCAAAGAAAGCATACAACAGCATGCAGTTCTCATAAAGGGAATCCCCACTTCTTCTTGATGCCCACACACTTTGGTGCCATGCTTGTGAACACTTGCTACCAAGTTTGAAACTCTGTATACTGCACTTAAAACTCATATGAAAACAAACATGCTGTATTTGTATTACCTGATTCTACAATTAAATTCTTTATTTAAATTTATAGTTCAGCCACTTAGTAAACAGTCTGCACAAGAAATTCTTGAGCATGTACGAGAATTTCCCTCCAGCTCCCTTCAACTGTCTAGTGAAACAGCCGAGTGCCAGTGATGGACAGTGGGGACTAAGCCTCTCACTATCATATTTTTTCTCTTTATCTCATTAGTGTTCTTAGCAAGCTGTTTTCTAAGCAGCTGACCTATACATTTCTTGATGACTTTGTATAAGGAAATGTTCAGTATTATTGCACAATAATGAGTGCTTGACTTAGAAACCATAATAGCATTTGGTTTGCCAAGGGATTAAGAACTTTTTTTTTCGTTTTATTATTATTATTACTAAATTATTGTTGTTATCACAGAAAAATGTTTAAAAGGTTCAAAAGCTACAGTTTCTAGGTTGTAGTGTAGTGTAGATTTCATCTTGTGTATTAATTTGGGGCAATACTGGTACTAAGAAGATAAGATTAAAAACTGTCTCGGCAAAATAGAGCAACAGTACATACAACTTGAGACTAAACATGAATTCTAAAAAAATACATATATCTAAGGCAATTACTTAAAGATTTTGAGGCACTCTGTGGTCATAAAACATGATTTTTCAAGTCAAGATTTTTTTTACCATTGAAGACAAAAAGTTGTGCATATTACACCAAGTATATAATATGCTCACCATTAGAACAGCATATATCCAAAAGAGGAAGGAATGTATTACCAATGTGAATGTATTACAGAATAAGTGTTTGTTACTGTAGCAGTCATTTAATGTCTGTGTGTTCTTTTTCAAAGTGAAAACTTAAATGAAATTTTTAAAAAAATAAGTTTTTCCCCAAACAAAAATAAAACCTTAAAGGTTATTATAGCCTTTAAGCCAGATAAATCACTATAATTTAATAGAAAATGATTATTTAAATTAAAGGGAAAATTTTAAGTTAACGAAATGTAAAAACAAACAAATTAAGAAAACAATACAAATCCCAGAAACATAATACATAAACAATTTGTTGCACTGCCCTTTAACCGTAACAGCAAAATAAATTAAACAACATGTAATTACCTAAAATTAAGGTAAGCCAATTTGTTGAGCTGTAAATTGGTTATAAATGCAACAATAACAGCTACACAAATAAAATTATTAAAAAAATTCATACGATGCAATATTCATTAAGTTTGGTAAATGACCAAGATACAGTAATATCTCCTAACAGTGTCTTAAATCGCACAAATGGTGCACATTTGAAAACCATGACAATCAAGTAATTTGTGTTTAATTGTTTTCCCTACAAAACACATTTTCGAGGGTAACCATGCCCAATAAGAAAACAACTTTTCCATTAGAAACTCAGTCCAAAAATGGATAGCCATTATCTCTTCTCTACAACTTGCACATTTTGATATTTCCCAAAGACCGTTACTGACCATTAGGTTACCTGTGTATCAGGTAATACAAATACAGCATGTTTGTTTTCATATGAGTTTTAAGTGCAGTATACAGAGTTTCAAACTTGGTAACAAGTGTTCACAAGCATGGCACCAAAGATAACCACAAATAACTAACTCATTACTTCAATTAGTCATTATATACAACTGCCCATTCATTTTCCCACTATAAGGAATTACATGTTTTGCCTGGCAAACGAAATCATAGAAATCACACACCGCACACATGGCAGTAGTAGAGTTGTTTCATTTGCCAAAATATCAGCTTTAGTGTTCCCAACTATACCATAGTGACCAGGTATGCAGTAGAACTTAATATACTACAGAACAAGGCTATACTGTGGGTACACCAGTATCTCATTAATTTTCCTTAAGATGACGATAACTTTACGTTACTGGTACAACAGCACTAATACAATTATACTCTTTCCACCTGTCATCACTGTAACCAGAAAACCTGTTAGACCAACCACTCAATGTCAAGCACCACAATATCTTCAAAATGTATTCCTTCCTCCCAGATCCCCTTTTTTTTACATACTGAACAAAATTCAATTGATATTTTATCCCCGAGCGTACATTTTTCTTGATTTGCAGATTTTCCTTGTTAGTGATTTGCAACCAGGTAGATTTAGTTGTGCAGACAGTATATGTGTCAGGAAAGTTGAAAGTTAAAAGTCACGTTCAAAAGCTATCATATTTAAAGAAAGTGGAATACTAGAAAGTGCAATAAATGACCACTTATTGATTGAAAGAGACAAATTGCTTTGTTTTGTGATTCTGCTGAGTCATATTGATCTGAGATAAGGAAAAAGGGGAGTGTAATGAACTTGAAGACTGTCTATAAATGGTTTCTTCAAAAATAAAGCGAATTTGTGCCAGTTGTCATTTTCAAAATCCACACCCATAAATGTAATAATCTTTTCAGTGGAGATGATATATTCAAAGTTTTCAATAGATAGATTTTGCGATGGAAAACTAGACATGGCAAGTGAAGTGGTTGGTCAAAATCTTCCTGATGGAAAAAATGACGATAAGCAGAGTGTCCACATCAAAACAGAAAGAGAATATTGATGTAATTTAAAAAAATATTGAAGCTATGGGATGGTTAGAACGTCAGCAGAATTGTGACCAGATCCCATCTTACTGTGATTTAAAGAAACCATTCTACTATAACACAACACACAAATCAAGGGATATACAACTTACAAGTATTTGGGAATGAAAACTACTACTGATGGACTCTTATACACAGCGATAAAAGAACTAAACACCTTGGGAAGAAAAACAATAAGGATACTGAACAGCATCATATGGGATCAACAGATATCAAAAATAAACATAGAATATGTCTATATGTTTGAAACAAGACATTTTTTCTTGAAATTGAACTACAGAAATGGACTATCGGCGGAGAACAACAAGTAGGTCGAAACAGGAAAAGATAAGAAATTTAAGAATCCGTGAAATCATGCATGTGAAGTGTACTATTGTATATGAAATTAAGTTTGTCTTAATTTAATTAAAAACTGATGGTTTGGCCATGTCCTAAGGATGGACAAAAATCGACTTGCTAAACAGGTTCTAAAATAGAAACCACAATGTAGCAGAAAAAAGAAAGACAGTGATTTAGTTGGAGAGAAGGAATTGATAAGTAAGGAAGACAAAGAAAGGAGATTGTACCAAGATCTATGGAACAACAGAGGTAAACGACCAGGAAATTGGAAGATGTCGGAGAATGTTTTAAGTCGAAAAGAAACTAGTCTTACTGCGATATGGATGAAAACTAATCACTAAAGTTTATAAATATTAGTTAATAGTCTCTCAGACACTCATCAAGAAATAAACCTGTAATTGTAGCATAAGAAACTCATTCTAATAAAACTCATACACCAAAAACAAAAAGCCTTATCTAATCACCTACAAGGAAAATATTAACAGTTGACAGTAGCTCATAGACCCCCCATTGACATCTTACTTGTTATGATGTGGATAGCTTATTAATGCAAGTATACCTGATCCCTGGGGTCAACTGTATATATATATATATATATATATATATATATATATATATATATATATATATATATATATATATATATATATCCTAGAGTGCACTTTCAAATTGGAACACACTGTGTACAGAATCAGATGCAACTGTGTTCAGAGCTTAAAGATGACTAAGAGTTTGGTAGTAAAGACACTATAAATTGAGGATACAATACTTATACATTTGTCTTGTTGAGTAAAATAACGGATATTTGTCTTGTAATAAAACAGAAGAACCTTTTAAACATTTACTGAAGTACTATGTGCAAATCACCAATAATAAGCAAAGTTCAAGTGCCAAAGTGGCTTGCTCATGAAGTAGAATGAGATTGTGCTTCATCAAGAAAGCGATTGTTTTCAATTTGTTAAAAACAAGAAAGGAGCTTATTCAGTAAATTATTATTTACTGTCTCCATCAAGAAAACGAAGGTTAGCCAGGAATAGTACATGAGTGAACTAGAACAAAATCACCAGACAAATTGTTCGATGATAGATGAGGTAAAATCTTCTTTTACCTAGATGGCTCTGCAAAAAATATATGCTACTATACTTCCATAATCAGTTCGGGATTGAAGAATAAAATATGGAGTTGTAATAGTCCTGCTTGTGTTCCAGCGAGAGTAATTGAGTACACCCAATATACAAAGGTTTTGTTACATCATAAATTTAAATCACACAAATAAGGGCTCCAAGATGTGAATACTAAACCTATAAATCGAACAAATGGAATGGTGTAAAGCTGTCTACCATCAAGATACAGCTTAATGTTATCAAAAGACTTTATATTTGTCTTAACTGTGCTTATCAGCCATTGGATTGATAGTCCATAACATTAACGTTATATCTTGAAACATTCATCTCTTTTAACTTTTGTTATAAAATTATCTCATTTTAAGTCTGTTACCTTGTTTTTAATTAGCTTTTTTAAATTTTTTTACATTTTTCTATTATTGGTAATATAAAATTTTTTAAATAAAAGGCTGTTTTAGACACCTGTAAAAGGCTTAATTTCATTAACAACACCTGTAATGGGCCTAAAATAATAATAATTAAAATTTCAGTCAATCCTGCGAACTCAAACCTTTGTCCCTAAAAAAACATTTTTATAACAAATCTAAGTGAATGTACTTTCTTAGGTAGTTTTTACTATAATTCAACCACTCAAGTTCAAATAATTTTTTTTAAACTTGCAAGAAAATAAGCAACAATGAACTTATGTCACTAGGTTAAAATGATATAATATACTAACATATAATTAGATTGTAACATGCTTATGCTTACCTCATCCCTTCCAGGTTCCATGGCTTCTTTCCCACTCTTTACACTCTCAGATTTCTTTTTCACTGTATCCTACAACACAAGCACAAAACCATTGTTATCTCAAGTTATTTTTAATACAGCTTAACTCATTGCATCATAAAATCCAATACCGGTAATTTAAATAAACAATAAACATCATATTAATAAAATAATAAATGAAGAGAAATATATGATTATCATGTGTTTGGATTTTAATATATAATTAGTAGCAGGCCTACAGGTATAAATTAACTTTAAATGATGAAATATTTTTTGGACTCCATTGTAAGAATACACTGCATGCGAATATACGTATAGATAAAGCTTATCTATATAGTAGACTACATCAAAATTTAGATGATTACTATATTTCATTTTACTTGCTTGTTCCCATGTGATGGTAAATAATGTGATAAGATAAATAAATAAAATTAGCTATTATTACAATTTTTAAAATAGTAAAATCTATACTGTATATACACACTACCATGTCTACAAGTGGTAATTTTTATTGAGTTGTAATTTTGGTTAGAAAAAAATATTTAATTGCATTTAGTTGTTTTTAAAAATATTTAATAACTGAAATGGTGTCTTAACTTTAAGGCATCATTATTATAAATATCTTTTAAAGCTTTTTATAAATTTCCAAACAAAATTATTTTTTTGATAAAAAAAAACTTTTGAACAAAAATTCTCTTAACACTGAGCAAAGAAGTAACTTTAGAAACTAAATGAAATAAATCAATAAATCAAGGAAATAAATCATTCCAACTAGTAAAAGAACAACTGAATTTTTAAGAAAATACCCTACAAATAATACATTTTACCAAACAATCATTAGAGATAATTTATTTTTAGTTATATTACTTTTAAGTTTATTTTTATAACCATTATTTCAAGGTTGAATAGTAGACAAAATTCATAGTTGTGAGCAGAGTAAACTTTGAGGTCATTACCACTAAGCTTTCCCTTAGGATAGTACTGCAGACAGTGTTCCTAGTATGTAAAATATTTATGGAAGATTGGGGCTGTAGAAGTTAAAAGTATAATTAACTTGTGATTACAGAAGACCCTAGTGTGTTATTTGGTTAGATATGATGCTAAATCTGGCCAAATAGCGAAAAAGACACACAGACCCGTTCATAATGTTGAAAAGTATTTTTGGGGAGTTAACATTCACAATAATATAATTTACATATAAATAATATAAGTACGCTACAGGTTCATAATATATCATTTATATATTCAAAATTTTTTTTAATAAATAAGTAAAAATAAATTAAATCTAAAAAAAAATTAATAGGTCTAGACGTGCTTAGAATTCTTTATTTGGGCTGTTTTAATTTAAATAATTAGTTGGTAAAGGAAATTTACTACTGGTAATGTGGTTCCAATATTAATTTATTAACTCTGTTAATCATTGGTATTATAGAACTAGTATATCTGTAACAATATTGTTTGAACGTCCTTATATTAGCTTATTTACTTTTTTTACCCTTATAAGCTATATTTATTAATTTATGTAAATGTTAGGCTAGAGGGATTGATTTGATTAATCGTACAAGAATAATTTTGTAAACCGATTACAAAAAAACTTGACATATCAATACTTTGTAGTCTATTTTGTACTGCACAAGTTAAAAAGAATAAATTGTCTTAAGCACATACTTAGAGTCTGCACGCGTCTTGTTTATAATATAAACTACATATTATCAACAATGGATCAGCTGATTTCCGAGTAGCCTAATTTATGTCCAGTGTATGTTGAATAATAACAGTATATTATAAATACTGACAGTGTCTCTTAAGAAAACTTTAGACTTCATACTTTTCAAGGTAATTTGTAAAAATCAATATATCTATCAGAAAATTAAAATAAAATCAAATTAAATGAAAATAACATGAGAACTGTTTGGAAACTTATTGCCCATTACCATTCAGCATACAAGAATTGTGTCATCTTTATACAGTGATGTAACCCAATTACAAGCCCAGTAGTGTTATTTGCAATTCTGTTCAGTGCCAATAGTGTTCTTCAAAATTATCACTGCTATTAAAAATCCTAATTGTGAACTATGGAGCTGTTATTCATTTTCTCAGGGAAACGTAATGGAGTAATTACTGACTGACAGGCAAAAGAACTTGGATTTCATGGACTATAAGTTATTGGTAAAAATGCATTAATAGGACGAGACTATTTTTGTATTTTCACACCAAAACATTTTATTACATGCCTATTTATAATACAAAAAAAAGTAAAAATGAAAAAAAATATCAGATTGATTTTTTTTTTAATTACCTCCATAGCTTAAACCATTACAACTGCACAAAAGACAAAACTATAAAAACTTGTTTTAAAATTACCTTAACAACCTACGCAGTACCATTTTGTGAAAGCTTACTATCACTGTAATAACTGTTACAACAGATATAAAGCAACCACTGCTTTGTAAAAATGGTAAATTCTTTGTGAAAAAAATATTTAAAAAATCATTAATTTTATAAAAGTCTTGCTAGAACATAAATAGGTTAAGAAGTTATCAATGTAAAGGCAAACTTTAAGAGTGGTGTGAGGCCACATTAGTTCATTACTAAAATTTTTAAGTGTCATAAAACATTTGTGTTTTAATAAAAATGTATTATAAAAAGTAGCATAATAACTACATGTTATTGTTCACTATAAAACTGTTAAGAAGCTTAAAACCTTAAAAAGCTAGAAAGCTACAAACAGCGTGGAATGATAAAGAATACTATGCTTATCATAAAATTAATTGATTGTTCATGTATTATAAAACACATCCAAGACATATTAAAATGGTAAAATTTTTCAAGTGGAACTTATAAAACCATCCTTTTATCTGGCTCCTACTGACTTTCATTTCTTCCTCAATATATAAAACTGGCTACTGTAATGATATTCAAAAGTTTGATATTTAGAATTATAAAATGCTATTTATTTGTTTTGTTTAATATATAAAATATTAGAAAATATAAGTTAGGCCATATTAACCTTTGATTAATGCAAGCAGAACACATATATATATATATATATGGTTACAATTACAATAATCACTGTTAAAAAAAATTAATAATTGAGCTGGAGTTTATTATTATTATTAGAGTTATTATACTAGGGTCATATTAATTTATGACCAGCAATGTAAATTCATGCTTTGTTCACAGGCGATAGAATTATAAGGCAAAGATATTAAAAAAACTTGTTCACAAATACAAAATGTGCCTCAAATTATATAAAAAAGTTAGCCTTTTATGTAGAAAATTAGCTGAGTATTGTACATAATAAAAAAACCTCTAAACGTATTTTTTTAAAGCAAAATGGAACTGACTTTCTAAACAGTCTTATAGAATGGTATCTAGCCTAATTGCTTACTATTTAGAAGTCACAAGTATTTTTTTCTGTAGTGAGATATGTTATTCTTGTTTAATAACAATAAAATGGCATATTTAAAAAGTTGGAAAACGAGAAAAGGTAAAAATTCACTTTATTTTCATGCATATCATGTTAGTTTCTAGTTAGGTTATGCTAGACTTTATAACCTCACAAAAACATAGTATGCATTAAAATACATTAGTAATATTTTCAGATTAATTTGTATTTCTTAATAACAAAGAAATATGTATAAAAACAGTTGGAAAACCAAGAAAAGGTGACATAAATTCAGTCTGGTACCCTATAAGCATAATGTCTGAAACTGACCATGCTGTCATGGGCACCATATCCACTTCAATTTTTGGGTGTTAGGTAACATACTTTTCTTAAATCTTTTTTTCCCTAACTTGTTGATTTGACTCTAAACATGTCAATCTGTTCTTAGTAAGCAAAAATAAATAACCTAGCTCAATAAAAAAAAGTTGCTGTGATTACTAAATAATAAGCTATTACCAATTTTAAATTAGTCTATATACTAACTATGAGCTATAACCGTGACAATGAAATTCTAAAATAAAATAAACTGAAACAAAATAGTTCAAGCCAATATAACTTTATATGGTACAATTATAAATAAAACTTTAATAGGTAAAATAATTAAAGTACCTAACCTTAACAACTTATTTTAAACAACAGTAGGCCTATCACAACACCTTTTGTAGGCTACACAAACCCACAAGTAAATGAGCATGCAAACTGCTAAAATTGTTAATATAAACAGAATGTTAGTTGTACCTATCCAACTTCTCTATTTAGCAAGACATGATTAAAATAAATTAGCTATCATCCATTGTAATAGTTAAATTTCAAATATAAATTTTTAGAACAAAACCTACCCTGTCCCAAAAGAATAAAATGTAGCTACATACTAGCTGTGACATAACTAAGTGGTTTTTAATCTATTATATTTTTCAAGTGTAACATACTTAAAAATTTGAGATTCCATGTAGGCTTAACATGCACAGAACATACATAATAGGAATGCATAGGCAAGTCTATGCTGACATGCATAAAATATAACTTTCATCAAGTTAAAATGTATATAATAACATACTCTGCTAAACGAAACTAGAAAGACTAAAAATAAAATTACGATTTTCATTCAAATTAATGTCTCTAACGTGGAAGCTCATTAAAAAAACTTAACCTTAAATGACAATGAAAATGCAGGCAAAGCTATGCTCATGCTAATCCGCCGTACATAAAAAAGGATATACTGAATGGGTGAGTTTTTTCATAACAACTAACAATAAGAATAGTGCCTTATCAACTGACTTTTAATAAAACAACAACAAAATTTCACCTAACATGACACGGCTTCAAACCAACACCCTTCATATTGACATCATTATTCAAGTATCCAATTATCACTTATAAGCAAATTTCACTTCACTTTAAAATTAACAACTTGTAAGGTGGTAAAAAGGGCTATAAATCATACCTTGTCTTTTTTAAATGTATTTGGCATTTCAAACACGTTCAAATGCCATGAAAAATACAATAATAACTTATAACCATTCCCTAACTTCAACTTTCAATTAAATTTACTATTGGTCCGAAATATCACGTGGTTAACCTCGGGAAGATAATAAGACCACCATGATAGGCATATCTCCTTCTGTTAACTTATTATTACTATATACTACAGAATCAAATGTAATGAGCTACAAAAATTTTTTTTTTTATTTTATTGATTTTTTTGTAACTTGGTGTACTAATGTGTATAAAATAACAATTGCTAAATCACCTTCGTGCAGTGTATGTATAAATGAAATATTTTTAATTTCGATTTCTTAATATGGATGGTAACAATACTGTAATTTATTTATTTTAGTTTTCTGCTTGCAACCATTATGATATTGTACAATACGAAAAAGAAGATCAACGCTATCAAGTAACCAGTGTTGCTGTGCTTTTATTGGTAAAGTTACGTTGTCATAGAGATTGATATGTTGTGTACAAATTCCAAATTTTCAATTAATTCTATTTTCATTTGGAAAGTGTAACAGTTAAAAGCAGATAATTAAATTATATCATTATGTTTTAAGTATATTAATATAATATATAATTTATATAACAGTTTTAATTTTCCTCTTAAATGGTAATTATTAATTAATTCTACAATTTAGGAAATCTTTTATATTTATTTATTTTAGTTTGTACCTATTATTATTATTATTATTATTAAAGTAATCAAAAGTTTTTAAACTCATTAATGAAAGAAGCTATTAATGGTTAAGAGTCATGTGAACTGGTTAGTTGTTGTTGTTTAATGATATTTAAATTTTTTTTATAAATTAATTTTTTTTACCTCTTCTATTTTTATTTTAATCAGTATTTAAATCATTTCATTTAAAATAAATGTATACTATTATTTTTACAGGCCAAGGCAACAACAATTAAAGAGGCAATTAAAAGATACGAAGAAAAATATAACTGCAATGCAGCTGAACAAACAGAAATTGGCTTACAGTTTCAATGGTTGCCTATAGAAAAAATGGATAATTCATTAGGTCAACTGGTGAAGTGTGAGTAAGTAGGCTCAGTATGAAAAATAGTATTTAAATTTAGCTACCTTAAAGAGACTGAAAGAGGATATAAATTATTGAAGTAAAAACATAGGAAGTAAAATATAAGCTACAGTACACATTTAAAGAAATATAAAACATACATACTTTAATAAAGTAAACAACAGAATTTTCTTTGATAAATGAAATGGAAAACTGTACTAAATTTCTGTTAAATACAAAATCATATCTGCTATATGAATTAGTCACTACATAATCAAAATTCCTTTACAGAAACCATTGGTAATAATAATAAATCTAAGAGATTTTTTTGTTTTTATTTTGTGAATCTGATTTTACATATATGATTAAAATTTGACCAAAATCTGTCAAGCAAATTTTGAGAAATCAAGTCTCTTAGATTATCACTACTGTAGATAACTTCTGAATTAAAATATTTAAGGATATAATGGCTAAAAGGCTAATGGATCTGTTTGAAAGTTTGTGAAGTTTTTTGTGCCACTAACTTTGTACTAAAGAAAACTTCAAATGGTAACAATAAGAAGTGCCAAACTAACTATTTACATATTGAATTTAAAGAGAGAAATTTAGGCACTACTAACATTATGAGTGGATACAAAATTAAAATATAATGTTTAAAGCCAAATAAAGATACTTTTAAGACCAAGAATTTGGAACATAAAGACTGAAAGTTGTTATTAAAATTTGTTTATAAAGAAATAATCTACAGTATTTAAGTTTGAACAGATTGTATCTAAAGTGTTTTGTTCTTAAAGTTATAAATTTTGATAGTGTGTATAAATAGAAAATAATGAAAGTCCAGTTACAAAAATGTTGAAATTACAGTAGAGCACCAAATATCTGGATTAATTCAAACTGAGGCCGATCTATATAATGAAATATTTGAACAATCAGAAACAGTGTAGAAAATTCATAAAATGTTTGAAAATGTAAATTATTTATTGAAACAGAAGCTATGTTGTTATACAATAACAAAATACTAAAAATAATTTAATTATAAAATTAACTTTTGATTTAAAATTCAGTAAGTACAATTAAAAGGCGATGTTTATGAAAAATGATCAAAGTCATAATTTGCGTATCAAGGCAATTTTTAACCTTCAAGTAATGAAGATGTATTACTTAGTATGTTTAACTCAGAGTCTTTTAGAAATTTTTTGACGATTTAAGAATGCCCCATTTGACGGATGCTTTCCCTCCATTCACACAACAAGTCTAATATGTCATTACAAAAAAAAAAAAAAAAAAAAAAAAATAATAATAATAATAATAAGTTGTAATCTGGATGATAATTGGTGCTTAATTCTAGTAAACTTATAATATTACAATATTAACCATAGGAAGTAATCAGATTAAAATAAATTACTTTAATTAATTAGAAAATAATAATGAGTAATTAAATAAAATAACATAAATTCATTTTACATTATTATAGTTAACTCTACATAATTCAAAGGCTCAACAGAAACATTATACTTTAAATATTTTTTTTATTTATTTGAAAATACTGTATTATTGTTTTGTCTATTTACTTTTTTCTTTTGGTAATACTCTAAATTGAACCAAAATCTGCAATATATCCACTAAAATATGAAAAAAGTATACTATATAGGGGTTTCTACAACTTAACCACTTTAACATTAACATTAACAACTTTAAATTATCCTAAATTTTTAGTTAAAAACATACAAATTAATCATAAGTTGACTACAGTGTACTATAAAGAATTAATTTGTTGCTACTTTCCTAAAGAAATGTTTACAGTGTTTGTATTATTAAATCTACTGTATCTGTAAAAATGACAACCAAATTTCATATAGTGGGACAGTACAGAAATTAATTTGACTAATTTCTTAGTCCCAAAATTGCTTGTTCCTATTTTTATGCAAGCCGCCTCGGTGGCCTAATTGGTAGCGTACTGGGCTTTCACCCTGAGGACCCGGGTTAGATTCTTGGCCAGGGCTTGGCATTTTCATACGCTATAAATCATCCTATCATCTGCATTAGCCCAAGTGTGCACAATAGTCGGACGTTAAAAAAAAAAAAAATTACACAATATATAACTGAAACCAATTTAGAAAATCTGTAACAAGAGGATGTGCACTAAATTGGAAAAAAGACAACTTGACATCTCAACAGTGATTTTAAAAGTTAATTTCTGTTTTTATTTTTGTACTATGAATCACACAAATCATTTTGAGGAAACGAGAATGTTATATTTTCTTCATTATTGATTTTTTTATTAACATGATGCTAAATTATATGATACATTCAAACACATACAATTATTTGTTTATAAGAAAGGTTTGAACAATTGGTAACCTAATAATAACGAAAATCAACATTCATTTTATAGCGATGTTATAACACATGTTTGTTTGGGTTCTTAATGCTATATTTCCCCTTTGGATTACTGCTTTTGACTACCATAGCTGATCAATGGAAACATTCAAATTCCACCACTATAAACAGGTTACATTATAATGAAAAAAGAAAGTAGTTTCAACACACTTCACAAAATAAACTCCTAACATGTATTTTATCAGCAATAAATAAGACGTTATTACATTCTTGTTTGCAACCACTTGAAATTAATATTTTAAGTAAAAATAAACTATAAAAATCAACCTAAACTTACAACTTACACAATGCAATGCGACCATGAACCGAATTTTTTATTTTGCTCAGGAAGTTGTCACTGTCTGCAAATATGATTGAGAAAATTGCTGGACTTGGTGGATTACGTAACTTGAAAATACTTTCCCTTGGAAGAAATTATATTAAAGCATTTTCTGGATTGGTATGTTATTATAATTTAAATACAGTACTTTGACTCACAATATGAAATTAGCCAGCTGTAATAAGTAAATTTTTGTAACAGATCAAGGATTTTTCTGAGAAATATATAAAACCTTCAAAGCTGGTCAGTATGTTAATGTTAAAGTTGATTTGAGTGGGAGAACAGTGCAGACACATTACCAAATACAGACAAATAGATCTGACAATTTTGTTTTTATTTCAACTTTACTTGGTGTGCAATTTGTGTATTTATTTTATTTTCTCTCTGCAGGGGGTGCAGACTAGCTGCACCTATTGAGAGGATTTAGACTTCCCTTGCGGCACCCCAGTCTAACACACACTTACACTTACGACTTTAACACTTTACTCTCACACTTACATTTAGGGAGGCGATAATAGCCTCAATGTGCTTTTTGCCTTAAAAAATAACAACAACATCTTTTATGTTCTATTTATTTGACTTATCATGGTCAAAGAGAATATTATGAAGTTGGTTTATATTTACTAAAAAAACTTTGTTTTTTAAAGCTAAACCATGAATATTACACCAACCAAAACATTAAAAACAGGCAATCAAAGCTATAATAAAATTGTCTACAAGACATTTTCTCTGAAGTAGATCAGAATATAATAAAAACCTTGGATCTTAAACTTTCACAACCTTGGACCTTTTCTGCATATAGTTCAATGCTCATGTTCTCAATCAAACTCATATTACAGTTTCTATGCTTTTTCAGCAATGCGTGATTTCTTTTGTAAAATATGAACTATGACAATAGCATATCCTTTACCTGTAGCTGTCATGATTTTTTTTCCCGGGGTACCTGTACTACTGTGAACAAGAATGCTTTAAAAGAAATCAAAACTTCATAAATTTGAGCAGCACAACAGCGGTTCTCTGCTACTGAAATCTAAAGTCCTTTTTTTTACTCTGGTCTTGTCCTATTTTCACAATAATTCTTGGTTTGTGGATTGATATGTAAAAATCAGTAGATTTATCCAATACACATATGGATCCAGACCACTGGTGGTTCAATGAAGGAAATTTGATAAAGTATGGACTGTATTTAGTAACAATTGGCAGACTGATCTGTAGAAATATCCATGAATTATGGTCCATAAAAATCTATGAATTCCTGCTTGTGTATGGCTAGCCATTAAATATACCTTTATGTGGAACATATAACCTATGGAACCTTAAATGGAAATATCATCTCTTGTGAAATGCTTATTCTTTCATACATTTAATGAAATAATTGGTGTAAGAAATTCCATAAACCCTTCCTCATTCAATTATTTGTCCAATAGTCTACTTTATATAAATATTGTATTGGCAAAAACAAAACAAAACCGAAAATTTGACTGTTTTTTTTTAAAGTTGGTTCATTAGATTTTGTTTGGATATCCACAACAATCTAGTTTTCAAATAAAATAAATTTACAGTTTGAAAATCAATACATTGTTTTTACAAATCCTAAAGTGAGTAAACTTAAAAGGGAGGAAGAAATAAACAATGTTTATACCAGAAAGCATGGTTTAATTATTATCTTAGATCTTGGATACTATTCCTACCTTGTGTATTAGGAGACAATAGTATACAAATATGGTAATTTCAGGTGAACTGAAAATATTTCATTATTGTAACATAGCCACCGGACCACATATTCTAATGATTAGGATTATATACCTATTCTTCCCGTCAGTGGTCTATCAACTCACCTCATAAAGGCTACCGCGGTTTTTAAACTCTATAGTTTCGTCTTCAGGCCATACAAAATGTTAAATCCCTCTGTCGAGGTTGTCACAAAGTCAAACAAAACATTAAAACATACATCACAAACACTAAGCACAATTACACATTTAAAATATTCATCATGAAATTCGGCTTGGCCAAGCTACACACGCGACTCGTACGTCATTACATTCCGGACTCTAACGTCGATAAGTAGTTTACAATGTTTAAAATAATGGAGGTAGTAACAACAAAGTTACTACCTCCATTATTCCATAATGGAGCCACCTCGGTGGCCTAGTTGATAGTGTACTGGGCTTTCATTCTCGAGGACCCGGGTTTGATTCCCGGCCAGGGCTTGGCATTTTAATACGCTATGAATCATCCCATTGTCTGCATAAGCCCAAGTGTGCACAATAGTCATACGTTAAACACCAAAAAGAAAAACTCTCCCATAAATATATCTTTCTTTACTAACACAACATTCAGATAACCCTCCCGAAGTGCAGAGGTGTTCATAGAAATCATGAGACCTGGTGGGAAAAAACTTTTTGTGATGCTTTTCCATTCCAATAAATACAATTAACCCCCTTCTTACTCACCTACCAAGCAAAATGAGGCTGCTTGATAAGCTAAGCATTTTGATTTTAAATATATTTTGGTTGCTAACTTTACCTAAACATAAACTATGTGTATTTAAAAAAAATCACATGAGAGAGGTTGCACCGCTCGCACTGATGCTGAAGTGTAGTAGCATTGGCTCTAGCAGTATATTTTATATACTATGGCTGGCTCTGTAAAAAATGTGTTTTATAACCAAGGATCCCTGTTTAAACAGTATTAATTATTTTAGGAACCGGTAGGCGAAACCCTTGAAGAGCTTTGGATTTCTTACAACTTGATAGAGAAAATGAAAGGAGTTGGTGTTTTAAGAAAGTTAAAAGTTTTGTATATGTCTAACAACTTGGTGAAAGATTGGGCAGAATTTAACAAACTACAAGAATGTCCTGCGTTAGTTGATTTATTGTTTGTCGGTGAGTTAATTCTAACCTCCTTCATTGGCATTAGTCTTCTGAGAGTAGACCGTTTAAATTAACATTAATTGCAGGTAATTTAGTACAAAGTAAAACCACTATATGATGCACAGAACTGTAAAGTAACAATAACACCTATTATGTATTTTTATATAGCACCTTTTTTCTGTACTGGAATTAACTTATTTTAAGAAAATAATGTTTAAGAAATTTTTAATTTAAGGAGCTTAAAATTTAGTAGTAATTTCATTATAATGTGTTACAATTTTCATATTCAGATTCCAGAATGTTAAAATTTACATTGTCTTATGACTAAAGAACTCAAATGTTTTTGTTATAGGTAACCCACTGATTGAAAATCTGGATGAATCAGCTTGGAGGGCAGAGGCTATCAAACGTTTGCCTAATTTGAAAAAACTTGATGGGGAACCTGTAATTAGTGAAGTAGAATAAACACTGTTGATGTACAGTAAAACCTTTACAGCACAGTTTTTCTAATTGGGAAACAATCTTAATTACAAGCTATGAAAACATGAATGTATCACATTAAAAAATTATGTAACAAAAAAATAAAAATGGAAGTTTAGCTTTTACTTCAATAAATTAAAAATTAAAATTATTACAATAAATAAAATTTCTTACCAAATCTTAGAAATAGTTTTAACCTGTGAATCTTTGTAAATTAGCAAATTTTTATAGGATAAACTATTTTGGAATATTACAGTATAATAAAATATATCATACTATTAAAAATGCAGTGTATTTATAATGTAAAATATTTGTAAGGACTGGAGAAACATATTTGTGTCTAATGGGTGTCTTTCCTCAGCATTGCGGACTGAAATGGCAGACCAGATGGTCAAACTTGGATGAATTCCTTATCACCGAAAGCAAAGATTGAGAGAGAAAATCCAAAAGTTATTCCAGTCTTCTGAAAATGTGGGGTTGGATTGGAAAGGATGAACCTGTGCACGAGGGTATACATTAACTTTATAACTGAGTAGCTAAACCACGAATGCACTAGAATCTCGGCTCTCTGAATTAATAATTAAAAAAAGACTCTGCTAAGTGTTTCATGAGAGACATTCAATGATGAAAGTCAACCACCTGCTACTGTGCAACGACTTGACACAGAACAAATAAAATTAGCAAAGTATATTGGAATGCTAGAAAACTGAAGAACCACAAACTGAATGTGGCCATATGAAACAAACAATTTAATACAAAATTGAGATTAATCACTTTCATATCACAGTCAACTGCACAGTCAAATTCAAAGGAATGTTTAACAATGTATTAAACATATTTCTTTAACAACTTATTAAAGGAATTAAGAAATAATGAATTCCATATTAATAATATTTATTTATTTAGAAGCCTTCATGAGCTCTCATAATCTTCAGTTTTCATATCATTTAGTCCTAAATCATCATTTTGCTCAAATGTTCTTTCATAATGTTCCACTTTAAGTGCAGGGTCTGGATCTGGATGGGTTAAACTCTGAAACATAGATATACATCGTACAAGTGTTATACAAGCATTTCAGCGACACAGCAGAATTAATATTTCATTACCTAAAGTGTATCCATACAGTAATTAATATTACTAACAAATCTTTTAAAAACTAAAATATATTAAATCTGTTTTACCCAACTAGAAAACATCATTCAAATCGAATGTAAAAACTGAATTTAATTAATAGCTGGTTTACTGTTTCTGAATGTGACCCATGCGAAATTAAAACAATAGCATTTTGATTTGCCACAACAACCCCACTTTATCTTTAATAGTTTCAGTTAGATTTATAGACCTAACAAATAGAAAATTAATTACTATATGAAACATATAAGCACAGATAAAAGTACAAGTGAATTTATTTTTCTAATTTTAGTACAAAACAAAAAGAGACGTAACAGTAACTGTTGTAGAATTTTTTTTGCCATCTCTTAGCCAGTATCCTTGACCAGGAAACTTAAAATTAACCATCTACTGTTATTAAAGGTTAATTATAACACAAATTAAATATTATTTAATTGCACATTTTTTATACTTAGAGAAATAAAAAAAAGCAATGAATAAATAAAAGTGTAAACAAATATAGCTTAAGCTGTCCATTGCAGTTTTGCTTATAATCTGCAGTGAGTAGTGTTGTTTACTTCATTTATTGCATAGTCGTTAAGATTTTCAGCATATGATTAAACACATCCGATCCTATTTATAACAATATATTTTTTTTTAAATGTTCACATACAGTTCTCAGTATTATTGATTGCAGCAATTATCAAACATCTTATAATATTAAAGTTTGGTTTTGTTGTTTAGCTTCTTTATTTGTTGTTTTTATTATTAACTAGTTTAATTTTACTTATTAAATAAATTATTTCATTAAAAATATATAAATCTAACAAAATAACTCTGGTTAACATCAGATACAATTTTTTTTAATAAACTGTCATTCTGCAGTTCATAAACTGTCATTTTAAAAATTTTATTCATATGCAATGAATGGGGCAAGTTTTTTTAAAGGTTTTCCATTATCTGAGTATTTCATTAACCATCATGGTTTAGATCCCGACTCTGACAGTTAATCGAGGTTTCACTATAACATAATTGTTGTCACTTAAATTTTCACTGAAACTGAGCATATGGTAGAGTATTTCATTTGAAATTAACCTTACACACATACACAAAAACACAATGCAAATACCTATACGCTACAACCGTTACTGAATAATATAAACTAATAACACAAGCCTTTCCACTAAATTACTTAGTTGTCAAAATAATTTACACAGTATCAAAGTTATACCTTACGTAGCAAACAATCCTAGTTAACCAGCCAATCAGCTAATATTTACATGAATCAATTACATTTTTAACTTTCCAAAACCGATATAATACTAACAAAACTGAAATGAGTTATGTTAAATATCATAAAATGGAACTTATAACTTTTTAAAAACAATTACTTACATTCAAATAACAATGAAGCTAACTGAATTTTTAAAAACAATTATTTACATTCAAAAAGAAACGAAATTGAACAGAAGTTATAAAATACTTTGCAAATTGAAAAACTAAATTCCTTTATGGATGTATTTGATTAAAAAAAAAAAAATCATAAATCTGAATGAACTGGAATAGAAGAAGAAGAAATGGATTAAAATGGTAAGAAAACCAGGAAGGTAGAAGTATTAATGTATGGACGAAGAGTGAACCCATTTGTTTCATATTATTCCTTTCTTGAGTATGTGCAATTAACTCTGTCAAATAGTGTTTCTTTTAAATAGTAAATTTTGTGTATCTGAAATGGTTCAAAAGTATACACAAATTTTTCTGCACTGAAGATTAACTGTTTTTTTTTTTTTTTTATGTCCATTTGTCCATTGTGTATTGTCCATTTTATTCTGTCTATTGTGTAGTAGAATTCTATACTCATTAATCAGATCAAATGGGATACAAAATTAAAGGTACAACAAAATCTCCGTCTTTCAAAAAAAACTTAAATACATGATTCTGAAATAAATTTATTAAAAATACCTTTATTTTAAATCCTAATGATAAGTCTTTAAAGAGCAAATGAGATGTCTGTAAAAGCTGCAGCACAGGGACAAGCAGAAGCTCTGTGTGTACATGCATTTGTAAAACAGTTACATAAAAAACAATGAACAATGTGTGTTGGACGCCATATGCAAACCATTGGCATGGTGAAGGACAAAAACAAATAAAAAATAAATAAATTGTTCATTAATAAATGAAAAAATTATAACGATCAATGAAATGATGTAAAAATGTAAAATGCTACTTGAGAAAGAAGCAGGACTGATAAAGAAGCAGGACTGATAAAGAAGCAGGAAAAATAAAATTTTATGTTGGCCAATCAGATTTGCTGTTAGTTTGGTTGGGATACCACAATAAACTAATCTTATTTGCTGTGCCTCTTAGAAAATAATGCTGCAAGTTCTGTTGACAAGTCATATTTTCATTATTGTAACATAGCTACTGGACCACATATTCAAATGATTAGGATTATGACCTATTCTTCCCGTCAGTGGTCTATCCACTCACCTCATAAAGGCTACCGCGGTTTCGAAACTCTATCGTTTCATCTTCAGGTCGTTATACAAAATGTTAAATCCCTTTGTCGAGGTCGTCACAAAGTCAAACAAAACATTAAAACATACATCACAAACACTGAGCACAATTACACGTTTAAAATATTCATCATGAAATTCGGCTTGGCCAAGCTATACACGCGACTCGTACATCGTACGTACGACTCATACACGCAGAGTCTCCATCATTAGTAGCGCACTCGTCATTGTTATCAGTTACGGTGTGTCTGTTGGTTTTTGTTACTTACTCAAATCACTTAATCCTTAGAGCCATGTCATATATTAAATTTGATTTAAATGAAAGTTTTTCATTGAGGATGTTCTGGGGGTCTGATTTTTTGCTCTTGTAAATCTCAAACTCTTCAATCACATCCATATAACTACTTTTATGACACAAATGCAATATTTCCATGTTGGTATGGATGTCTTCGAATTTATGGTTTATGTCCATAAGATGTTCTGTGAAAGCCGAGTTTGTTGATAATGCACTTCTGGGTACGTGCTCTTTAAATCTTTTCTTAAAAGAGCGAGATGTCTGACCGATATAGAAGCTTAGGCAATCACTACATTTCATTTTGTATATGCCAGTTTTTTTCAAAGTTATCTCCACTTGTATTTGCAACTGGCTTCTTTAATAATGTTGATAACTTATTACTTGTTCTGAATCTTTTAAACATGTAATTGTGCTTAGTGTTTGTGTTGTATGTTTTAATGTTTTGTTTGACTTTGTGACAACCTTGACAGAGGGATTTAACATTTTGTATAACAGCCTGAAAATGAGACGATAGAGTTTCGAAACCGCGGTAGTCTTTATGAGGTGAGTGGATAGATCATTGATGGGAAGAATAGGTCATAATCCTAATCAGTCATATTTTGTTCTTCAGAGTACTGTTTTTCTAATACAGATGAAGAATGGTAGGTTGTATCCTGGAATTAAGATCTTATGTGTTGCTAGTTAATTTTTAACAACTACAGAAGTGAAAGAAACATACGAGGGTTGATCAAATATAAATGAGACTGACTTTCTAAAAACTTTTCCGTTGGACATTGAACTCTAAAGGGTGGGGTTTCAGGTAGCCTGGGAGGTTTGGGACGGGCGTAGACGGGCAACATTTCCGTTCGGACCCTTCAGTATAAAACTATACAATGAGTGAGAGTGAAGTGCACGTTTCCGTGGAGCAGAGAATTATTATTAAGTTTTTGGCCAAGGAGGGGGTCAATCCGACTGAAATCTTTCGTAGATTGACGGCTCAATACGGGGACAGGACCCTGTCAAGAGCTCGCGTTTTTGCTTGGCACAAGGAATTCGCCGAAGGGCGGAAGCAGTAGAAAACCTCAGCCATGATCGACGCCCGACCACTTCCGTCACGGACGAAAACATTGATGCTGTTCGGAAGCTCCTGGACGAAGACAGACGTATATCGCTGTGATTTATTGCAGATGAACTCCAGTTGAGCTATGGTAGCGTTCAAAAAATCGTTACATCAAACCTGGAACTCAGCAAAGTATCTGCAAGGTGGGTTCCACAAATTTTGACCGACGTTCACAAACGGAATCGTTTGGAGATTTTCCAGCGACTATTGACCCAATTTGAACGAGATGGTGAGGCATTATTAAACCGGATTGTCACCTGTGACGAAACATGTTTTCACCATTACACTCCCGAGTCGAAACAGGCAAGTATGGAGTGGCGGAAGAGGGGAGAGAGGGCGCCTCTGAAGGCCAAATCACGATCATCGGCCAGGAAGGTAATGGCCACTGTATTTTTCGACAATCAAGGCGCCTTTCACGTCGATTTCCTCCATCAACGACGCACAATAAATGCACAATATTATTGCGATGTTTTAGAGGTCGCAAAACAGTCTTTTCAGTAGGAAAAGGAAATCTAAACCGGCGAGAAACGTCATTCTTTCTTACGATAATGCCCGACCACATTCGGTAACGCTCACGAGGCTTAAACTCGATCAAATTGGCTGGGAACCAATGAAACATCCCCATACAGTCCAGACTTATCACCCTGCAACTATCACCTGTTTGGGCCACTCAAAGAGGCGCTTGAGGCCAGCGTTTCAAGACGATTCTGCGGTGGAGACCTTCGTGCTCAATGGCTCAATGAACGCCCGAGAACTTTTTACGAAGATGGAATTAAAAAACTTCCAATCCGGTGGGAAAAATGTGTTACTCGTGCGGGAGACTATGTAGAAAAATAAGTTGTATCAAGAATAATTTGTAAGTAAGCAATAAATTTTTTAAAAAATCAGTCTCGTTTATATTTGATCAACCCTCGTAAATATTATTTAATATTTGTATATCGTACAATACTGTCAAAAAATGACCTTAAGTTTCATTAAAAATTATTTATATTAGGTCACTTCTATTTGTTAAACTGAACAATATTTTATTACTGAGGGCTTAACCATATTTCTGATATCTGAATCAGCCTATTAATTATTCCAATTAATAATAAAACTCACTACGATGATAGCCTTTATGCGCTTTTTGCCAAGCCTTAAAAAAATAAAAAATCAATAAATAATAAAACTTTTTATACATGTGTGGGAGGAAGATAGCTACTGCTGAGTTGAAAGACATCTCTGAAGAGAATCCAAGAGGAAGGAGGAGAATAGTTTCGGAGGCAGAACATCACAGAATGAGCCAGAGAATGAAGGAGTACTGGCGTAGGAGGACACAGGGGTTAACAAGGAAGAAAGTTGTGTAATTGTAGTCCATTGATGGCTGTATAAAATTAAAAAAATAAATAAAACTTTACTGTTTTTTTCAGATTTTTTTTAACATGTCAAAGGAGAAATACATATGTATCAATATTTTCCAACTTACCTGTACATAACTGTTGCCAGTTGGGTCATCAAACACCAAGGTGATTGACTTCTTTCCTTTCAATATTTCATCAATTTCAGCTAGGAAAGAGTTAAACTTTTCATCAGATCCTGGAGCTACATCACTAAACATAGCGCCTCTATCAGCTAACTGTTCCTTCATTGCATCTATAAGGCCTTCTACAGTAGTGAATCGACCTCCTAAAGCAGCAGGTCCAACCTCTAAGTCTAGCTCAGGTATTTCTAGACTGCATGTTTCTGACTAAAACCAATAAGCAAGAAACAAATCATTTAAAAATTGGATTAAAATAAAATTTCCTGTCATCAAAACCTAAGAATTTATTCTATTCTGTAATCTTAGATATTTTTTTTTAGACCTTTTCTACTTATGCTCAAACTGTTATGGAATGGCTGATATTTCCACTAATGGTGATAATCTTTCCTGTCATCTGATTTAAAATGGCATATAACCAAACAGGGTGCTATATATATTAAATTCTGTATTTTGCGAAGTAAATAACTTTGCAATGAAACTTCTATGTTTACTAGTATTTTCATAAAAGTTACAAGAACAATGAAGATAATCCTTGCAGCATTCCCCTTCACCCATCACAATCGCACCTGACATCAGTTTATTGAATAAAGGTTTTACATAATTCTACATGCTTTAGAACAGTAAACATTTCCGCACATGGTTTAAAAATGCTGTTTCATGAGGAAAAACAACTGAGTGTAAATCACTAATAATTTCATTCACATGATTCTTTTCAAATCTTCAGAAAAAACTTAACAAAATAAAAAACAAAGGAAACTAAACATTTTGCTCAGGTAAATGCAAGAGGTAAACAATGTTGGGAGGTATTTATTTTTATTGTAAAGTTGTAATTTAATATGAAATTATTTCAAAAGGCCAAACTATAAACAAAGAATTATACGAGGTATATCTAGAAAGTTTTGTTTATTAATAAAAACAAAACTAATACTGATACAGAAAAACTACTGCAAAAAAAATCTACAAGCCTTAAACTATTTTTCTACGTAGCTCCCACCATTTTATAAGCACTTGCCATAGCACAACACAAGTTTTTATATACCGTCTTCATTAAACATTGCTGCCGGTTGTCAACAATGTGGTAAAACGTTCTTTGAGCTTGTCATCATTTTAGAAGTTTTAACCAATAAAGAAAGATTTCAGATGCAAAAAAAATATGGGGGCAAAATTAGGGCTGTAGAGATGATGGCCAAACTAGTCCCACCCAGGAGTCCTGTAGGAGTTGTCATGTCACGTTCGCAGTTAGAGGTTGTGTATTGTCATGAAATAAAACATGCTTTTTGTGAACATTCCTAGCTCACAATGTAGCTTATTCTGTTAACGTGTGATATTGTTTTCTAAGCGTATTGCAATAAACATTTACATTGTTTCACCTAATGCTAAAAAATCTATCAGTAGTATGTCGTGTCTGTTCCAAAATACTGTACAAATGATTTGTCAAGTTTAGCTTGGCTTTGCTAGTGATGACGTATACCTCCATTCTATGTATTGTTGTTTTAAGTGATGAAGTATACCTCCATTCTATGTATTGTTGTTTTAAGTGATGAAGTATACCTCCATTCTATGTATTGTTGTTTTAATCAAGGGTTTCATAAACATCCCAAGCATTACCTAGCTCGAAAAGTCATCACCATCTTTGTTATGTCAAAAGTCAAGTTCATTACCCTGAACACTGTTTTTTGTATTGCTCTGGAAGAGCTTTATCACCCTCCCCCCAAAACACAAATTTTTTAAAAACAAGTTATACAGAAACAATTTTATGAAGGGAACTTAAAATTTGTGGAAATTGTATAGAAAGAGCAATAATTGTAAATTAACAGTTTTCTTTAATATTTTCTTTACTGCAGGAACCAATTAATTACCAAGCAAAATGGATGTCCATTTTGTTTATCACTGTGCACTAGATCGTATCCTACACTGAACTATAAGACCAATCTCTTTTCTTTTTTTTTTAAGGTGAAAAGCACATTGAGGCTACTATCACCTCCCTAAATGTAAGTGTGAGTGTAAAGTGTTAAAGTTGTAAGTGTAAGTGTGTGTTAGACTTAGGAACGTCGAGAGACGTCTAAATCCTCTCTATAGGTGCAGCTAGTCTGAACCCCCTTTGGGGAGGACCAATCTCCTTACCACTGAATCACTCAATGCATTTTCTCTGTAAACCTGGCAGATCTGTTGATAAATGTCAACTGATTTAGTGTTCTTCAACAGACAACAACAAATCTAATCTCACAAGCAGCAGGATTTCAATCAATTTCATTTTCATAAGTGTGTTAATTTTTTTATATAGTAGAGCCATAATAATTCATTCAAGCCTATAAATTTCCCCCAATCAAAAAAAAAAGGGAGAAACAGCCAGAACTAAATTGATGAATTATGACTTATGAAATGAGTTTAATGAACAAGACCAACACGGCTTAGTTCACACGAATCTTCTTAGAATCCAATTTTTAAACTGTAACAAGCCACCTAATAACCTAACCTAACCTACACAAGGTGCAACAATAAACAGCAGTGTTAAAATGTCATCATCTCCTTTTCTTTTACTCGAACAACTACGGTTCATGCGCCAAACTTTGACAGGAGCCATATCAAGAAAGAGAAACAGAACTTGCTTTCTGGATGTACCCCGTACACAGATTTTTTTTTGCATATAAAGTGCTATTACAAGGAAATAAACTGTATTTTGCTGCATAATACTGTCCTTATAAAGAGTGTGTCCTTGAGTAAGTGAACACCTGAGCATTACCATTTCGAAAAAACTAGTTAAAAAACTAGTTAAACTTTTGTTCAAGTTATTACCCAAATTAATTTTTGTGTCATTGGAAAAATAAACATAATTTTAAAAGGTAGGACCCACACATATAAATTTGTATGTTTTAAATTTGGTAAAACTTATAATCCACTACTCACAGACCACAAAGGGCCTAAGTCTGCTAAATGGGTATAATATGTTGTTAATAAAAATGTTTATCACTGTATTTCCAGTATTTGAATTTTCATTTCCCCAACCAGTAAAGAGGCTGGTTATACTGAACATTCTCCTGTTTAGCAAAGGATGATGAATGAGAGCAATTTATCTAAGATTGTGTTAATTTTATGGATTTGGTGACCCACTGATAAGACAGTTCCTTTTTTCTCAACTCTAAAAGAGTTGAAAATATTTTAAATGAAACCAAAATATGGATTTTAAAATTTTACCTTTAATACATCTCTGGAAAAGTCTTCAGGTCCATTTATTTTTACTTCAATCCTGAGACCTTGAGGTTCAATACCCCCACTGCTCTTTACTTCATTGGAGCGATGACCACAGGCTTCACAATTTGTTGCCATAATCACTACTTCTCTAAAATGTGGAATGTCTATTTAGTTAAGTAACTTCCTAAAATATTTTGTTTATATACAAAAGAAAAAACATTTATTTCTAACAAATAACTGACAGCTTATAACTAATTTTAATTGGAAGAAATACAACTTCAATGTAGTTTTATAAATAAAAAATGTGCTTAGTAAGCATAACACTCTTACCAAATCAAATTTTTTTAGGAACTAAATATGGAAAACAAGTTTGTATGTGGTTTTTGTAGGTTATAGCTAAAAAACGCTACAATGAATCACCGTAAATGGTTTTAAAATTTGTTAAGCTTTAATGATAGTTTGGCATACATTTTGTACAAAAATATCTGAAGTTGGTAATCAGAGTTATTTTCACTGGAAAATTATTGCAATTTATAAAACAATGTTGAAAATGTCTTGAACCAAAATATTTTTTCCTAATCCTTTATCATGCCATAGATTTCTGTTCATTTATTATATCTACTAAATCTATCAGTCTTTCAAATACTTCCATAACATCTCTAGTATGTCTAGTTTCCCAGTGAATAGCCTACTGTTTTGAAACAATTCTCCACTAAAAAAGTATATATTATTCTTATTATCCAACCTTTTCTGCATTACGACCCTTGCCCAGTCTCAAGAATCATAGATAAATGGGGTTCTACTATATCACAATCTCTAACATTTACTAAAAAAAAAGTTGCCTGGGTCATACTGGAGTTTTATTCAGTATATATTATTTGATAAATGTGCCTAGTAGCAAACAGTGAGTCAATTCAGCAATATTCAAGTATTAAATACTTTCACTAAAAAAAAAAATCTCAAACATTAATATTTATATGGCCAAAAGCACCCTGGTCAAAGCTATTGGAATATAAAAGGATACTTGTGAGTTTCATGTTAGTACTGCAAGGTGTGGAACAGTTTGGACAATTTGTGGGAAACTGAAGAACTTCTGAACTCAGGTCTTCCAAAGTAAAACTTGTGTTATCCAATGTAGTTGGGTTTCTGTACCCAGTCTCCGCTGGTGTATAAATTCCCAACAAATGATCCTGTTCTTTGGTACGCACAAATAAATGTGACTCACAACCGTGGTCTTTATGTGGAGCATTTGGATTTGATACAAATGTGTTACCGCTTATATCTTCAAAAATCTGTAAAAATTTATATTCAAATAATTTCTTTATAAAATAAAATATTTGTGAAATTTAATGCACTGTTATGTCCTTACTGATTACAAAATAAAATTACATTAATAACGTATTAACTTATTTAGTGACATATTAGCTATTTTAAAACTAATTTTATTTTAAATCTTTGAATTATTGTAATTGTTACTTCTATATTGTTCCAACGTTTTGATTATCTTTATTCATTACAGATGTTTCAATCAAAATCTCTTTTTTTAAGTTAAGAAGTTATAGTGTTGTAGTTTAGCTGCTATAATTAATGTAAGTTTGACTTTAGTTACTACTGTTTTTTTTATGATTCATTTCACACTTCTGTTAGTCCAACTGCCATATAGTCACAACATTAAACAACAAAATTAAATAAAATCACAGTCTTAACAAGAGGATAGAAAACTTTACACAGGCTATGACAGTGAAACCTGATTTTTAATTGTATAATAAATAAATAGTATGCAAACTCCACTAACTAGCAAGGCTTTATAGCTAACTGCTATATTGTTTCAAATTTTTATTTGAAAGCTATTGAGAAAAAAATTGGTTATATATACAGAAGAATCTATCAGACTCTTTTTGCAATTTTTAATTGTTTAATGATAAAACAAACTCAAATGTGAGAAGAGAACAAAGTACCGGTTACAGTAACCAAAGTCAACTGCATGAGTTTTTAACAGTCTTGTTAAACTGTATTTTGCCACCAAAAACAAAATTCCCTTAAAGTGGGCATTAATTCCTTTACTGGCCAAAGGTACAAGCATTATTCATCAACATTTTAAGATTACTTTTTTTCAAGACCCTTACTCTCTTTACTTACTCTTACTCTATATACTCTCTTTATATTTTGTAAAAAAAAAACAATTTTTAAATTATCAATTTTGCTTACCATAGTAAAAGGTGTAGCTAAATCTTTTAAAGTTTTAATTTTTAATAAGAATGCATCAATCTGTTCTGCAACGGATGGATTGTTTTTTTTCCTTTCAGCTTGGTCTTGAGTTAGACCTTCCACTATTCGCTCTAGAATTCCTTCAACCGTAGTAACTTCTGTAACATAATATATTTACACAAACATAAACAATCATCAATTAATACAGAAGAATACGTTAATTTTTGTATATAATAGAGCCGCAGTAGTTCAAGCCTATAAATTTCCCCAATCCAAAAAAGGGGAGAAACAGCTAGAATTTAAATTGATGCATTATAACATGAAATGAGTTTAACAAGCAAGACCAACACACTGCTTAGTTCACAAGACTCTTGTCAGAATTCAATTTTTTAAACTGTAACAAAGTCAGTCTTTGTTGCTATGAATAAGTAAAAAAAAACACATTAGACAATATAAAAACAAAATAACTAAAATTTTAATTACTTCAGTAATATCAGCCTAAATAAAGATGCATTGCGTATTAACCTCAATTCTATTCATTAAAAAGTCGTAACACACTGCAATGTTTTATTCTGATTTCCATAAAACCTAATCTGAATTTCTTGTAGTTCTAAGTTTTTTCTGTCTCTAAAATTACTGAAACTACTGCAAGAGGAATTGATTTAAACAAAATAAAACAGGTGAGTTAGATTTTTGACAGTAAACAAATCAAAATGCCATAAATATATAGGCTATTTTATACGACATGAGTTCAGAAAGGAACAAGAATTTTAATTTTTTGAACAAAATATTTATTTATTCTTCTACACTGATGTTGTCGCCTTCAAAATAGTCCCCATTGGAGGTTATGCACTTGTGCCAGTGCTTCTTCCAATCCTCGAAACACTTCTCAAACTCAATCTTCGAGATAGGCTTTAGTTCTTCCACCAATGCGATTTTAATGTCATCTACGGCTGTAAAACGACTGCCCTTTAACGTTCCCTTTATTTTTCGAAATAGGAAAAAGTCACATAGAACCATGTCTGGCGAATATGGAGGCTGGGGCATCGTTACAGTACTGTTTTTGGCCAAAAATTCATGAACAAGCAATGAAGTGTGAGCTGGTGGATTATCATGGTGCAAAATCCATAAATTGTTTTTCTTTAGATCCGCCTATGGTTGTTTTTTTCGGATTGCTTCATGCAAACGACGTTGAACTTGTAGGTAGTACTCCTTTATTGAACGTTTCACCTGGTGACAGGAATTCATGATGCACTATGCGATTAATATCGAAGAATACAGTGAGCATAACCTTCACGTTCGACCGCACTTGTCGAGCCTTATTCGGTCTTGGCGAGTCAGAATGCCTCCACTGGGATGATTGAGCCTTAGTTTCGACATCATATCCATAAACCCATGTTTCGTCACCCGTTATAATATGTTTCAGTAATTCTGCATCATCGTTGACTTCATTTAATGACTCCTGAGCAACTTCCATTCACCCCTGTTTTTGTTCAAAATTCAACAATTTTGGAACGAATGTTGCTGCCACGCATTTCATACACAAAACATTGGAAACAATGTCATGACATGATCCAATCAATATGCCAACATCATCAGCAACCTCTCTAATTATGATTCGGCGATTGTTAATAACCATATCTTTTACTTTTTCCACGTTTTCATCAGTTGTTGATGTGCTGTCATCCAGGTCGTTTGTCATCTTCAACGTTTTCATACCACTCTTCTTGGAATGTCAGGGCCTTCTTGGAAACGCTTATACCACTCGTAAACTCTTCCTTTTCTCATAGCAGACTCGCCATAGGCCTTTGTTAACATTTCACACACTTTGTTACACTTTATCCCATTTTTTACACAAAATTTGATACAAATTCTTTGATCCATTTCTTTTAACAAACAAACTCATAAAAACACATCTAACCTTAGTGGCTGTCACAGACAAAATCAACAATAAAAACAGCTAAAAGTTTTACCATACTTCAAGGGCATGTATACCAACATAATAAAAAAAATGTTTGTCAATCGGACTCTCCAAGCCCGCGAAATTTAAAAATTCTCGTTACTTTCTGAACACACTTTGTATACTATAAAAGATGATAAAATGTATTCTTACCTCCTTTTTGAGATTGTGAAGGAATTTCAAAATCTATTTCTGGAATCTTTATTGAAGTAAAATCAGACTTTACTACTTGCCGATTTAAATCCAACTGTGTTTTCACCACCAGATTTATGCGGACCCCTTTCTCTTCAATGTTTCCTCCTGGTTGGATCTCATTATTTTGAAAACCACAATGGTTACAGTCAAAAGACATTATTACAACTTCTTTGAAATGTGGAATTTTTGTGAGAAGAATTTTTGTAGTGCCCTGTACATTAAAAAAATTGCAAATATCAGTCTAATTCAATAGTTAAGAAATATAAATTTGGTATTTTGAGATGAAAAGATTAAAACAAACTGCAAAAACATTAATTACTTATTAGATATTCTTCACAATTTTGTTTACTTTCTATACAATTTAAGTAAACAAATAAATAAAGTAAGTACCTACAATAGATCCTAAGGTTGTAAAAACTAGAAATAAAAAAATTAACATTATAGACAAAAAATTGGTATTTTCAAGTAAAAAATATATTATGTTCTAGACTTAATGCAGCTAACCAAATTTAAATTAACAATCTGGATAAATTTCAGTATTATTATAAAAGGCCATTATTAATTTGTACAGAATATACTTTAACAAATTACTTTCAGACAAAGTAGCCTTCAGATACCTCATATAACCTATTTCCATATTGTCTAGCCACAATGATTTTTTGCATGTAGAACATAAATAAAATAAAAGTTACTTTGTTAGCTTAATAATAGTTTAATGTTAAATAAAAAATAATAAAATTATCACTTAAAAAATAAAACTACAAAACACACACACACACACACACACACACACACACACTGAAATATTTTTTTCTCTTATAAAGTACATTATTGTACTTGGTAATAATGATAAATTACCAAGTATATAATATAATCTGACATAACAGAACTACAAACCACTGACACTATGCCTATGGACAAAACAGTCAAAACAATAACCAAGGACAAAGGTAAAGTTCCAAGGTAAAGTCAAATCCAAGCGAAAGATCCAAATCTCTGACGAAGAAAGAAAAGCAAGATCACAACGAATGAAGCAATACTGGGCTATGAGGAAGGCACAGAACATTAAAAAGTGATTGATTTAGTGTACCCCAAAGTTGGGTGAAACAAATAAAGAGAATAATATAATTTGGTGGGGTTTGTCTCCCTCCTGATCTGTAGAAATATATTTAATGATATATGTGTACATTTGTGTGTGTGTGTGTGTAATTGAATGTATGTGTCAATCGGACTCACAAAGGTCAAATAATTAACTATGCATGGGTGTGCAAATGTATGTATGTATGTATCCATGTATATATGTAATGCAGTTTTGGTACTTACAATATTTTAAGCCTCTTATAAAATACATGATTTATAATTTTTTTTTCTTTTTATTACTTTATTATTCAGTTAAGACCTATTCACCCATTGAAGATTATATTTTCGTACCATAAGTTATGATTTTATGCAATTTTGCTTTTTGCAGGTGAGTAACTTGCACTCTTTATTACAAAACCGTATTAGGTTTTTCAAGCAATCTACTTTCATAAAAAACCATGTTAATTGGAATCCTAAAACAATTTTTTTGAAGTTTTTATTACTAATTATACACTTTTAATTACTTGTCATACTAATTTCATACAAAAAATTTATTTATGGTTTTCATGTAATAATTACTACTTATAAAATTACTGATATAAATTTTGTTCTTGAAAATATACTTTTAATACCATTACACATTTAATAAATGTTGTAATGGTAAAAAAATTCATGATGTTCTCAAAAATTTAAGTTTTAATGATGTTATAAAAACCAAGTTTGATATTTCTGACTTTTCAGGACTTTTGCAAAAGTCATGGACTAACGATTTTTTTGTATTTATTATGTGCTATATCATTTCATTGAGAAATATTAACCATTAACACGTGGAAGATAAAGTTTATGATAAATTACAATTTTTAGCCATTTAATATTGAATGTCATTGATGTTTACTTTGCATGAAGTATGCTTAATTTACTACAGTAGATTAATGCATGAAAGTCACCAATCAAGGTACTGCTCACATGTGTTAACAAATAATTTGTTTCCTTGACACTTCATGTTGTGATAACATTGTTAAAAAAATGGCTGGTTTAAATTATTTTTGAACTTTGCGATTTGCCTCTTTTTGTCAGTTTAGATTGTGGAATAATGATACTGTTGTAAATTTTCTTATAAATCACTGCATCTTTAAAGAATCGTATTTGTGTTTTACAGAATACTAATTACATACCCAACAACTAAGTTAAACACCCAACAGCCAAGTTGTGTTAGGTTAAATACCCAACAGCCAAGTCAAGTTAGGTGTGAAGTTCATTGAAAAAAAATTCCTTTTTATTACTAATCACATGCATTAGTTTACTGTTTTCACAGTTAAAAACATGTTTCCTACTTTTTTGCTTGGTAGTAATTTTGGAGGTTATGTTTACCACATATATTTTCATTTTTTTAAACTTCCTCTTGTTTTCAAACTTTTATATTTTGAATTATTAATATTGGGCATATAAAAAGCATTTTAGTGCAAAAATTACCGAAACTGACAAAAGTCCAAAAAACTCCGTTTTACTAAACAAAGTAAAACTGAGTTTTTGGGACTTTTGTCAATTTTGGTTTTTAAAACACTTTATTATATGCTTAATTATATAATCCAAAATATAAAAAGTGCAGAAACAACAGGAAGTCACAAAAAAGTAAATATAAAAGGGATAAAACATAGCTATAAAATGACTACAGTGTGAAACTAAGAAACATGTTTTTGAATGTGAAAACAAATTAAATGCATATTATTAACTAACTGGTACCCGGTACGTTGCTGCTGTAGAAAAAATAAAATAATGATAAAAGAATACAGCGGAAAAAATTATATTTATTAGTTGCATAATACTGATTGTTAGTTTTCCTAATATTGAAGTGATATCCATCTTGCCCATCACAATAAATTACAGGATTCTGCAGTGCATTGTATGATCGCAGTGTTTCAGCGACAAATTGATTTGTATTATTTCGTCATTGAAGAATAATATTATGCATATCACGTTCTACGCCAACTATGACACTCACAACTTCATTGATGGTAGGTGCATTGCAGCATCCAGCATGCTATCCAAGTGGTGTTTTATTTGAATTGTGAAATGATTTGCCAGTAAGTTTTCAATTGAAATTTTGAATAATCTTATTGTATTGGTGGACAAATGTCTGCAAATAGCATATTATGTGGTGTTTGGTGCCTGGAATTGCACTGCAACGTTGATCAACTTGTGTATCACTGTCATCTGTAAATTTATGTTCAGCATCTGAAACTGGTAGAAATGAACCAACACAGTGATATATTTGTCCTTGAATTTTGAATGTAGACATGTACTGATCCTGGAAAACTTTGTTGGCTCCAAAAGATGTCATTTGAAATGCTAAATTATATTTGCAAATGTTCTACAAAGTGTTTTTAATCAAGTGAATCGCCTGAAAGCAATGACAACAATGGATCAGTTGGTGGATGCAACGTCAGCAATTTAATTTTGCCATTGGCAAAGCACATTCCTGGTGTTTCATTGTTGAACTTAATGACATCATACTTTATCCATTTTGCCAATGTTTACAGTGGGATGCAAAATTGTAGTATTTTTGTTTAATGTTTATAAAAGAAATTGTAATTTATGTTATAAAATTATATTTTTTTAAAAGTTTTACTCCTAGATATTCTGTTCTAGTTGTATGTTTTTAGGTTAGCTAATAATGAACAGTAAAATTTACTGATGAGTCTCATCATTAACACTATCTTCAATGAGGTTATTAGTGGCAGAGACAGTCACTACTTTTAGTTAGGGCTTAGTATGGCAGCTGTCCGAACTAAATTAAATGTAATTTTTTAAATTTGAAAAAATATGTTTTCTGAAAAATAAGCCTAATTAAAATTATTCTCACACCAGTATCTTACATTTTTTCCACAGTTTAGACACAAACTTTCTATCTCCGTTATTTCTGGATCAGGATCATCTGCAGTTAACGGCCTAAATATAGGTTTTGTGTTTTCTGACATCTTCTATCACAAAGTTACTTAATATTATCTGACCAAAATAAAATTACACAACAAAACAAAAATACGGTCCAACATAAATAACAATTTTTTGTACCACTATTACTTATTTATTTCACATTCACAATGGTTCAAACCACGATGTTAACCCTCATGGTTCAAACATTGATAATGAAACCAAAGATTTGATAAGAGAAAAGTTCAATCCAGACACATGTTGGATAAACTTGGAGATCTCATCTGAAAATCTACGTCTCAAGCTTATGTATTTTATCTCTGGCTTGAAGACTTACGTATTTTTCATAGATAATTTAAGCATAAAATTCGGTGCAAAAATTTCGATGATCTCAGCGTACCACAAAAACTGTTTGCCTGTTAAATAATTATATTACATGTATCATAATATAATTATTATAGACATCTTGAAACTGCAGTAATTCAAAAGATTATTAACACAGATATTAATTTTTAACATCACTACATTATATTAATATTTTGTAGTGCAATATTGACCACAGATTATGGAACAAAGATTTACATACAACACTACACGTTGCAGTATTGTAAAATTACAATACGATTGATTATCTTCTATTTTCGGATCTCTTGACAGTGACCTATGAAAGATAATCAAATTAAAATTAAATAAAATAAATAAAGTAGCTAATATATTGTAGAAAAATACTGAGATTATGTATATAGAATCTAAATTGTACAGTGTAAATAAAATTCAAACCAGGTTTATTTGTGCCTTAGTAGAATGCGATAGCATATTTATACACTAAATAAATAAAAATAACAGCCTATACTAAGAAGATTAAGAACGTTTTAAGTTCTATAGAACGTTTTTATAGGAAAATTAAAATCTAAAATATGGCTGATGACAATTTTGAGGTAAGAAAGTTTAAATTTACAGATATTATTTTTGGTTACTGAACATATTTATATACTTTTTTTCGTTTAATGGTTTTATAGTCAAGGAGAAAACGTCATAACACATATGTTATGTTTGAGTTTAGTATTCTAGATTAAAAAAGTTTTTAAATTCTATAGAACGTTTCTATAGGAAAATCGTTTTAAAATATGACTGATGACAATTTTGAGATATGAAAGTCTGAAATTTACATATTATTTTTAGTTACTGTACATATTTATATTTTTTCTCCTAAAATGGTTTAAATAGCATAACTACTTTTTTTAAAGGCAAAAAGCACATTGAGGCTATTATTGCCTCCCTAAATGTAAGTGTAAAGTGTTGTCGTAAGTGTAAGTCTGTATTAGACTTGGGTACTGCGATAGATATCAAAATCCTCTCAATAGGTGCAGCTACTTTGCACACCCCTGCAAGCATAACCAAACTAAACAACATTGTATGCCTTTTTTTCTGAATTGTGTTGTGGCGTTCATTGCATCATGGTCATGCATGTTATTATTAACTACATCTGGTTAATGCTTTTTTTTCTTAGGTTCACCATCTAACAAGTGCGTCAATTATGTTAAGTATTTTTTTAAAAATAAAGGGTTTTTTTATCATTTTAGCGATCAAAAACACGCTACTTACAGGATAACCACTAGTTCAGTTATATAGCTTTTTTACCCAACATTGTGTCTGTTAGGTTACTGAGTATTATTTCTTTCAAATAAAAGTGTTTTTTTTCAAGCAACATCTGTTTTAGTGTTCACCACCCAACAACTGTATCAGTTAGGTTATTGTTTCCTTAAAAAAAAAAAAATAATAATAATAAAGGTGTTTTTAATCACCCATCAATATATTTGAATAGTTTTGGTTATTAAATACTTTTTTAAAAAAAAAAACAAAAATTATCATTGTAACAATCAAAAACACACATGATAGCAATTTTAAGGTTATGTGGGTGATTTTCATCATACTTCTCGTGCATTCCGTGCCTTTATATTTTGGATTACTGCTTTTGGGCATGTAATAAAGCATTTAGTAAAAAATTACTGAAAGCCTGAGGACAACCTACACTGTATATTTACATTTTTAACAGAAATATATTGCCAATAAATGAGTTAAGTTAGGTAATCACCCAACAACCTATTAAAGTTAGATAGCACCCAATAACAAAAAAAAATTGTTATGATAAAAAACACTGGTCAATAGAAGCCAACAAAATTATAAGCCTCAAAAAGTTCATTTTTTAGAAAAAAAATAATTTTAGGGTTTTAGATTAACCAAGAAATTTATAAGACCTCAGCCCGATAGAAAATGTTGACAATGAATTGTACAAGTAAAGAACGAATGATGTCTTCTTTAATGAAAAAGTGGCTTAAAGATGAAGAAGTAAAACTAATGTACTACAACCTAATAAAATCTGCATATAAACGTGTAAAACAAATCACATAAGCCAGATATGGTCACACTGTATAATAAATTTAAAGTATTTTAAAATTTGTATATGTTTCAATAGATCAAAATCAAGTGTCCATATTAATTTGCTTTCTACTGTATCGGAAAAATTGCTTGTTAGTGCTAAATAATAAACAATTACAGAAAAGTGAAGTGTATTTAATAAATGTGTTCTAATGGGAAATGTTAACAAAATATGTTTATTAAACCTACTTGTTGAAATAAAGGGAATATTTAAAGGTAAACTTTAAAGGTATTTAAAAGGGGTAGTTTGAGGTCTTGTAAATAATTTAAATATTTTGCTGTAGTTAAGAATGGTGTGTCAAAGTAAGTACTAAGCCAGAAAACATATTTTGAGAGTTTAGATCATTTCCCGTTTTCATAAACCTAACATATGAACACTTCAACTATTTTATAAAAATATTAATCTAAATGATGACAGTAGGTTAATTAGTTTTTATATTAGAAATGGTTAAAACCATTTAAGACCAGTTCAGGAACTTAAATGTCACTGAAAATTAGCTGAAGCAGACAGTCACTTCAAAGAAAGAACTATTTTACTTATAAATGTTACAATGAACTGCCTTAAATTTGTACACAATGCAATTATTTTCAGGTGAATAAATATCTTTCACAAGGATAATATTAGTAAAAAATAAATAAGTCCTATTTTTGCTAATATATTTATGGACGAATTCGAGAAGAAAGTCATTGTCAAGTTACATAATATATGAATGACACATTTGTCATATGGCCATTTAGGGATAATAAACCAGAATATTTTTTTTGAAATTGCTTAGCGATACTTCTGATTTAATTTCCTTTAATTATGGAGAAAGAAAGAAAGAAACTCATTTTTGAATACATGTTCTGAAAGGAATATGAATTTTCTCGAGTTTGAGCACTGGACACTGGTTAATATTAAACAAATTGTTCTAGTTTTAAAGTTTTTTAGATAATGTTTAATGTATTGGCGAATCCCCATTGTAAAATTTCTACATTAACATTTCTTGCAACATTTTTCTAAAAATACAAAATATTTAGACTTATTTCTCGATATTGTGAGGCGTACAAAATATTGATTATTTATTTACTGTAATCTGTACATGTACACATTTCGCTTAGTCTGATTGAGTCAGTTATTACGTTAATAAAATGCTATTGATGTTTAGAGTGTTGGGAGCTATTTGGTTCTGATGTCACGGATCATCTGTGATGTACAGTATGTTGGGGTTTTTATTAGAAAATGGCACCCGTGTGTTTTTGTAATTATGGATTCTTGCAGTGTGTTTTGTGTAAATTTTGGTCCAATTTGATTCAAATGGCGTAATTATGGTCATAGCTTTTACAAATTCATTGAACAGCAAAATTCTTTCAACAGTTTCAAAGTTGCAGCTGTTTCAAATTTAAAAAAATTCATAACGTTTTTATTTACATTTTTTAAAAATCAAATTTCACCATTGTAATCAGCATTAAAAACTATAAATTAGCACTATGTTCAATATAATGACCTGCCTTCCCTAGCTTCATCAATTTGTAGCCAATCAGAAGCAAACAAATCAGGTTTAATGTACACGTGTTGAATAGAGGAGGGGTATGAGGTGGAGATAGAAAATTATAAATAGGACGGGCCATAATATTGGCGACCAGTATAGATATCATGGTTTTTGAAGATGGAGGTTCTCCGAAACGCGTCAACGAAAGTAGAATTGACGAAGCTAGGGAAGGTAGATCATTATACTGAACATATTGATAATAATCCTAGCAGAAAAGAAAAAGAATATAAAAAGAATTTATAAATTAGCTTTTGAATTTCAAAATATATTGAAATTAAGAAATTTTTTGTTGGCTATATGATTTATTTTTGTATTTTTAATGAAATTTGAAGTTTGTTTTAAAATGCTGATACATTCATATTGTAATGCTGATTATATAATGACAAAATAAAAATTTAAAAAAGGGTAAGATTAAAAAAATACTTTTCTTTTTTCATGTCAGCGAGACAGCTGTGTGCCACAGTTATATGTAAGTTAATTAGGTGTATTGTTAATTAAAAAAAATATGTAATTGTTATCACCATCTAGATACCAGATTAAGGACAGTTTGCTAATCAAATCAAATTAGACAGGTGTGGCTTTGTAATAAAAGCCTTTTACTTATTTTATTAATGTGGAGGAAGTAAGAGTTGTTAGCTTTCATTAATCAAAAATTGTATTTGTTAATGTATTCATTTTCTCAAAAAAATACAGTACATTTAGTGTTGTTCCATAAATATAATAATAAAATATGTAAACTCCATTCATCACTACACCCTGCCCAAACGGGAATGTGTAATAGCTTAGAGATTTATTAATTTAGAGAATCGTTTTTCCTTGTACAGTACTGTGTCATAAGTTAGAGACCGACCTGTGTAATAAGATAGAGAATCCGTACTGTGTATTAACTTTACACCTTCCCGCCCAAACCCAGTATGCAAGAAATCAGTTTTTAACATTTATTGATATTTTTGTAAAAAACTGCACTGCACTAGAAGTTTTGACTTTTCTCAGAAAAACTAATATTACTGGAAATTGTTTCTAGATTTCATTGTATAAATCAACATTTCAAAACTTTAGTAGTCTATGTATATATAGCCTTCCCTTTAAACAAGTAAAATTGTTCACTTTAAACAAGTAAATTTGTTTAGAAGATAATGTTTAATCTTTGAGTATTTTGTTTAGTTTGAAGATGATGAGCAAGAATCAGGAGTAACTTTGTCTGGAAGAAAAAGGATTTTCTCAAAAGAACTACGATGTTTGATGTATGGTTTTGGTGATGACCAAAATCCTTATACTGAAAGTGTTGATTTGTTAGAAGATTTGGTGATTGAGTTTATCACAGATATGGTAAGTTTACGTGGTAAATTCAGTGTTAAAAGTTTTAAATGCTCATTATTTTAAAATAAGTTAAAAGATCAATTAACAGTTGGTTCTTTATAACACTAAGTACTGGTACCATACAAATCTTTTATTACCTTTATTTAATATTTACTATGATATTCATTGTTGCTTACTTTCAGACACACAAAGCAATGGAGATCGGACGCACTGGACGAGTTCAAGTTGAAGATATTGTATTTCTTGTGCGTAAAGACGCCAGAAAATATGCCAGAGTTAAAGACCTCCTTACAATGAACGAAGAACTTAAAAAGGCTAGAAAAGCTTTTGATGATGTTAAATATGCAGGTATGTTTTACCCTTTCTGAAATATGCTTCTTAGTTGAACTTTTATTTATTATTGAGGTTCTAACTAAATTGTATTTAATTCTAAAGTGTTTCACAAGGTTTGCCAATATCTATTGACTGAACCAGTCAAATAAATGCATAGATTATCTAGTTTAAAGTGTCTTAATGTAAAATAAAAATAAACTAAAATCTATAGGCACATCTACCGAATATATAACCTATAAAATGTAATTCATTTAGTACATATCTTTAGCCAGTTCTGTAGCATAGTTGTCATCTTCATAAGAGTTTAGTAAAAAAACATTAGTTACCTATTTCTTTCTCCACTTATTATGTGAATAATTTTAGTAGTGAGGTAGCCTACCTGACTCATGTAAAAGGATAAATGACCTTGTTATTTTAATGTATGTTATCTCGGTTGCACTATCATTGAAAAAACTTCTTACCCAGTCAAATTAGGTGGCTAATTTTATTCTTAAAAAAAGTTTTAAAAGATACTTATTGATTGTCTTCTATTTTTAATTTTGACTCCATGACAAAAAGAATGAATTCTTATCTCTTAATAGTGAGAATTCTTTCTTTTTTTATTGTCTTTTATAACTTGGCTTCAGAAAAGCTTTGTTACAAAAATATTCATAACTGATGAACATAGCAAATTTTGATTCCTCAGGAGTACGATAGTTTTCCTTAAGCTCATGAAACAATATATATTCTTGGGATAATATTACATACTGTCATTTTGTAATGTGAATAGACAGGAATAGATACTATTTCTGCAAACTTTATTTTCAGAAACTTAAGAATTTGCTCAGTGTATAAAGAAATGTGTGAATATATGAAGTGTGTTTCTTCAAAGCAGAAACATGACAAGCAACAATATCTGTACAAATTCTTAAACAAGATGTCCATGATTAAAGGGAAAGATAAACTAAGGGATGTAATGTTTGGCATTATAATCCCAACTTTTCATTTGGAATTGCCACATTCTGGCAATGCTGCACTCACTACATTATTGAAATAGGTGTTGGATGATTCATAATCAGTGTGATGATTCATAATCATGGTCTTCGTCTGTAAAAGACTTTTTTTTAAATGTGCGTACAAATTAAATTTAAAATATGCTTCTTAATAAGCATCTTTTTCTGATAATTTTTATTAAAAGATCATATTGATAAAACTAGTAATAGCTTAGAAAAATGAGTTTTATTAATTCTGTTTTAGAGAATATATTGATTCTATTTATTATACGAGGTATGTCCAGAAAGTAAGTTCCGTTTCAATTTCTCTACACTGCAGCACTGCGATCGTAGTTCCGCACATGCGCGGTAGACGCTCTGTATCAAGGAGAAGAAACGTGCGCCATTTTGAGATCGCTATCAGCCACATACGCTTTGTTGTGCTTGTTTACAATGTCGGTGTTGATTGAAAATCCCGCCGCTTGTGAAATCAGATCTGTGATTCGTTTTCTGAATGCTAGGAAAGTGAAACCAATTGAAATTTATCGGCAAATTTGCGAAGTTTACGGACAAAATGCGATGAGTGATTCAATGGTGAGAAGATGGGTCCGACAGTTCAATGAAGGACATAGTGAAGTGCACGATGAAGAACGAAGTGGGCGTCCATCTTTGGTTACAGAAGAACTGGTTCACGCGATTGATGACAAGATCCAGGAAAACCGCAAGTTTACAATTAGTACTCTCGCTATGGAATTTCCCCAAATCTCACGATCACTAATTCATGAAATTGTTACCGAAAAACTTAAATTTTGTAAACTTTGCTCATGTTGGGTACCAAAGATTCTTACTGAGCAACATAAAACAAACCGGATGGGTAGTGCACTTCAGTTTTTGACCCGTTATGATGAAGGCAGCGAAGTATTTCTGACACAGATAGTCACAGGAAATGAAACTTGGGTTTCTTACGACACCCCTGAAAGTAAGCAGCAATCAATGGAATAAGGGCACACTTCATCCCCAGCAAAGGTTAAACCGAAACAAATCTTGACACCTCGAACAGGGATTTGACTGGGACATGTTTGACCATCCTCCGTACAGCCCTGACCCACTCCTAGCGACATTCATCTGATCTTACATCTCAAGTCTTTCCTTGGCGGTCAACACTTCAACATTGATGAAGAGCTGAAAGAAAATGTTTCCAACTGGTTGAAGACACAGGCGGCAAACTTCTATGAAGAAGGTATACAAAAACTTGTGCCACGCTATGACAAATGCCTGCAAAATTTCAGCAGTTATGTATAAAAGTAGTTTAAGAGTTGTAGAATTTTGTGCAATAAATAATTTTTCTGTATCTGTACACAATTTAATTTTATTACCAAACAGAACTTACTTTCTGGACGTACCTCGTATATTGTCATCTTTTTACTCAGCTTCCTATAATAACATTCGTATAACAATTCTATCGTTTGTTTATTGTATCTGTCTGGCAGCTGAACACTGCGATTTTGTCATTGTTAATTTCTAATAAAAGCTTGACAAACCTGATTGAAAAATTAGAACACCTATACTGTATAGTAAGAAAATATATTCATTTCTAGTGAGAAAAATAGGCTTGTTTGCTTTACTGTATTCTCCCTTAGCTTGCTTTTCCTGATTTCTGATCTCTAGCTTAAAATTGTTGATTTTTGTAACCACTCTGTGTTCTTCTTAGATACTGTCCGCTCTGCTTTCAGTAAAAGTAAATTACAAACACAATTTTTAAAATGTACAATAGAATTGGATAAGTACAGATTTAGAATTATTTCAGTAGCCTACGCTTCAAAATTAAAAATAACTTTCCAATGAAGTTCCAATTGTTTGGTATGAAAAGGGAAAAAATGTAAATGGTTATAGTTTATTTTATTTTGTAGATGAAGTTCGACATAATGTGAAATAAAATCATAAAGAGTGCAGCACAAGATCTTTGTGATTACAGGTAATTCACACCACAGTTTAACAATGTTTATATTATTCAAAAATATATTAGTTACTTTTTAGTATTGCAACTTAAAAATAGAAAAAGATAATTTATGATTGTGTATATGTTAATAACACTCATACTATTCCTTTGTATGTTACACTCTTTAAAAATTATTATGAATATGTAAACATATCTTTCAAAATTTAAATTTCGTCTGATCTGGTATATTTGTATCATCATGTTTCCACAATCCTGAGTACCTGCTTGCCTAATTCAGTTACACTGTTGCTTGCCTAACAAGTTTGTACACTGTTGATACAAACTTGTTTACAACAATAATTACAGACACTAGAAAGATCAAAACTGTGATCATCTTCATGATACACTGGTTTTTACAGGTGTACCAGGAAAGTAACCTCAGATGGTTACTTTCCTGAAAGTTATTCCGGGGAAATAACCTGCTGATGGTTGGTTTTAATTATTATATCTATGGTCCTAATACACATTTCTAACTTTTTGGTTTCCAACCTGACCCTCTATCCGTCTGCAGAAGATGTATTTGTCTTTGACATTTTTGTTGCTAGGTCTTTCTTCCTTTATACTCTTTGCCGGTAGGTCACCTTTTCAAGGCACTCTTTTCTGATCTTGGTCTGTCACCCCTTTCATGTGTTCTCTTTTAGGTCTCTCATTATCTTTTATGCTTGTAATCTTCCCTAATCTAATCAAGGTTTATTGTAATTGTCTTTTGTATATGTCTTTGACTTCTCTGTCTTTTACATTTGTTTTATTCGAGGCTTTGTCCTATAGCTGCTGCTGGCTGTTTCTCTATCCTTCCATTTAGCCTTTACAATTTTTCCTCATTAGCGTGCATTTCTGAACACTAAGAGAAGTTTCAGATTATTCGAGACCAAACCAAAGTCCCTTTAACATCAACTATTCTTCTTCCTGATCATCAAATTTCTGGTCTCTAATATTCCAATGACGCCTGTCATGTTTTGAGTCAGATTTGTTTTGCTATTGTCAAGTGCTATCTTCTCAGTGGTGTTCTGATCTCGCTTATCTCCCTGAAGACTGGTTATATAGGCATTTGGTGCTCCCTTCCTGCTGAATCCATAAGGCATGCTGAATATCATTATGAGTCACTATTTAAATACTGCCATATATTTTAATATACACAATACAGTATTAATATGTATTATCAGGTGATGCTGATGATATTCAATAACATTCAATGCTAGTAACAATACAGTAATTAATTATAACTAGCTTATCTAGGATTCCTAATAATTTATCTCTAAGCAACAGAACAAGTCAGGAAGGTATTGTTGATTTAAATATCTTATAAGTATACATGAAGAGTTATTTCATATTTTGGTTTTAAGAAACAGTTGTCACGGTAATAAGGAAGTTATAGTACTTATTTAACATTTGAGGTGTCTATCTGAAGTAGCATCTTGCAAAAGCTACTGAATTCTGTATTGCTTGAAACAATGTGTAGCACGTATTTTACTAATAGAAAGCTTAAGTTTTATTAATGATGAGATATTTTCAATAATAGGATTAATATATCTACATGCAAAACTAAGCATTTGCATGTTTAGTATATGTTAGTTTTCTTTGATAGACTAGACATCCTGTTTCAGAGATGTAAACAGGACTCACAATTACAAATTTTGGACCTAATAATTTAATATGCAAATATTATTGACTTATTTGTACACATATTTACTTAATTATTTGTTAGGCGATACTAAGCCTAAAATCATTGAGTACTGATTTTTAGGAATAAGTATAGGTATTAATTCAATACTCATTAATACGAGGGCTATTCAGAAAGTAGATTACGTTTTTGGATAAAAAAAAACTAAGTACAGGAAAAAAATTTTATTATATACATTTGAAAGAGGAACTAAAATATTATTTTTCGACATAATCGCCAAACAAATTTAGACATTTGTCATATCGGTGAACTAGCTTTGAAATTCCCGTGTCGTAGAATTCCGCCGCCTGTGGCGCCAGCCAGTCAGTCACGCCCGCGAGATCTGCGTCGTCATCAGCGCTGTGTTGCAAGCCAAGTCTTCATCTTCGGGAATAAGTGGAAATCACTAGGTGCCAGGTCGGACTGTAGGGTGGATGAGGAAAATCTCCCATTTGAAGGCCGTCAAGGCGTCTTTTGTTCGATTTGCCGTGTGACGGCGGGCATTGTCGTGCAAAAACAACACTTTTGCACTCAGTTTTCCTCTCCGCTTGTTCTGGATAGCTCGTCTTAAGTTTCGTAATGTTTGGCAATACCTTTTTAAGACGAGCTATCCAGAACAAGCGGAGAGGAAAACTGAGTGCAAAAGTGTTGTTTTTGCACGACAATGCCCGCCTCACACGGCAAATCGAACAAAAGACGCCTTGACGGCCTTCAAGTGGGAGATTTTCCTCATCCACCCTACAGTCCAGACCTGGCACCTAGTGATTTCCACTTATTCCGAAGATGAAGACTTGGCTTGCAACACAGCGCTGATGACGACGCAGATCTCTCGCGCTGGCGTGACTGACTGGCTGGCGCCACAGGCGGCGGAATTCTACGACACGGGAATTTCAAAGCTAGTTCACCGATATGACAAATGTCTAAATTTGTTTGGCGATTATGTCGAAAAATAGTATTTTAGTTCCTCTTTCAAATGTATATAATAAAATTTTTTTCCTGTACTTAGTTTTTTTTTTATCCAAAAACGTAATCTACTTTCTGAATAGCCCTCGTAAAATATGCTCAAACGTTTATACATGTATGATTAATATTTGAATAAAACTAGTCAAGCTGATTTTGAAAAATAGGGTCCGTAGATTGTTGACATTGTCAATCTTTAGATTTAAAGAGATTTTAATTTATAAGGAGTTATAAAAAAATATTATGTGGCAAAATATTTTTTGAACCACTTATAATTATAAAAAAGTATTATTTGGAAAAACATTTTTTATTTTAAAATTTATTAAAAGTTATTTGACTAAATCTTAAATTATAAACATGTCTAACCAAAATTAGACTAGAAGTACTTCAATAATAGAAGAAAAGTTTTCAAAATTGAAGTATTCAAATAAATAATTCAGTGTTTTAAATAATTGCTGTTTTTTATTAAACTGTTAAGTTAAAAAATAGCTGTTATAATTAATTAATTTAAATAATTTTTATTTCAGTGGATTCGTAATAAGACAGAACAATTATTAGCCAACTGAATTAAAAGGTCAACAGCAGCATTATGCTAAATGCATTTTCACAAGGACTGGAGTTAATTTATAGCATTTTGGTTAATATTTTTCAAATGTATAATTACAGAATAGAAGTTAAGCAGGAAACCAGAAGTGTTCAACAAAATTTTAAGTGTTCATCAGTAATTTCATTATCCATCACATATAGGACTATGGAATAGGTCTGAACACATGCAGTCAGTTACTGAGGGTAAAAATTCATGTAGTATGAACTTGAGTAAACTAAATGAAGTGTCAAAAATCCAGATTTGCAATTAGAAAAAAAAGAAATGTATCTGTTAGTTAGCAAGAATTTAGTATGTATAAAAAAATGAGGTACTAAACAAGCAATGTTTGTCACTTGGTCTCACGTAGAAATATATTGTAGTGTTTGCGTTCAACTAATCTTGGCTGTGTGAGTGTAGTATTTTGTATTGAGCAGTGGGAACAAACACTGACTTAGCTACACATCATATAAATCGTATAGCTGCTCAAGTCTAAATATGCCCCACTTCACATAATTAGCTTAAATAATATAACTACAAAGCCAAACAAAGAGATATGTGGGGGGATTTGTTAATAAGATATTAACAATATCTTAAAATTAAAGTTTATTTTAATTCGAGATTTATAGAAGGGTAAAAACAGAAGTGCAAATGAAAAATGTAGTGGTGTTTACATATTCATAATGTAAACAAAGTATGCAGTTGATAGTCTTGTATTATGTTGATTAGGATTATATACCTAGTCTTCCCGTCAGTGGTCTATCAACTCACCTCATAAAGGCTACTGAGGTTTCGAAACTATATAGTTTCATCTTTAGGCCATACAAAATGTTAAATCCCTCTGTCGAGGTCATCGCGAAGTCAAACAAACATTAAAACATAAATCATACTTTACACATTTAAAATATTCATTATGAAATTTGGCTTGGCCAAGCTACACACGCGACTCGTACGTCACATAATTGTATTATGTTGCTCGTTGTTTCTGAATGGGACTGTGGACAATTTAAAAATGATTGCTGCATATCTTAGTACAGGTATGTCGGGGCTAATAAAGCCCTGTTTACATTCTACTAGTAACTGGCAAGGTGTAACATTTTGTAAACAGTGACTGGTTACGGTGCTAATATTGATTATTGTTAATATATATTAACAAAATATTTGGTTTACAGAAAACTGGCATTCCCCCCACCACATTTTAAAAACAAGTTGATGTCTATCGATAATCATTAATCAATACCATTGTGACAAATTGTGGATCTTTTAATATTTTGTAATTATGGCTAAAAAAATTAAAGAAAACTACGAAAACAAAGCTCCTAAAAAAGTTTTATCATATGAACGTAGAAGAAACTTTGAAAAGTAGGTTTGCAGGAAATAGTGGATGAAATGAACATAGAAACTTTTACAACCAATCAGGTTTCAAATAAAGTGAAAAATTTGATGCAGTTATCATTTGAAGGTTTTGAAAATTTAAAAAACAAACATAGTGGAGGTGGTACTGAATTTGTGTACAGATTACTTCAACTTGCTTTCCAGTTATTGGCAACATGAAAACAGCTACTGGTCCATCCCATTTCAATGTTAATGCTGGCATTGCCAGTAGTATCTCAACTGGCTATGTGTAAACCCTATAACTGATAAGAGAGCTACCACCTGTAATGTTTATAGAGGTAAAATGACTAAGAAGAAATTACCTGAAAGATGCAGTCTTTGTAAGACAATTGTTATGAAATGGCTGCCAGCACATTGAAAGCGGTGTTCATTTTTGACTACTGTTGTTAATAATTTATTCTTGTTTTTTGTGTTATATTTTGTATTTGTTATTGATTTTTATAAAATAAAAAATAATATAGAAGGAATCTTAATTTATTCAGTTTACTCAATGCAAGTACAGTGGGACCTTGATAATACAAACTAATTGGGACCGGAGATGGTTTAAATTGCCAAATTGTTCGGATTATCAAACAAACATAAATGTGACTAATAACATGTTGCACAAAACTGTTTATATGGTGTTTAAAAATAATAATACAGTATACAGTATAATAAAGTACCAAAAGAAGACAAGTCTTTTTGTTTAATACAATGATACATTATTTTGACATCATTGTTGTTGTCAGAAAGTGGAAATATATAATTAGCAAAGTATTCAGTCACACTTCTTATTATCTTGAAAAAAGACAATGGGACTGTACAAACTGCCTTTATCAGTACAAAGCAGTGCCAAGCAATAGCCACTATGTCTAATGTTGCAGCATTTCTTACGCAATACACAACCAATCCAGGTAACCTGATGAAAAGAAAATATGTTTTTTTTACAACACATAAGCAGGACCAAAAAAAGGAACTAAATTATGTTTGAGTGTTGTGGCTCTAAAGTATAACTTGTCCTCATTAATCAAACTAGCATAACCATTAAGGGGGTAGATGAATTTTGAGGATTTATTTTGTTTTGTTTTGATATGATGCATTGTTTTTACCAAATTTGATTGTCGTGATTTTCAAACCGTCACAATTTCCTATATTCATGTCATGGCAATTACCTTTCTTCTCTCCTAAATTAAAAACAAGCATTGAATTTGTAATACGTCAGATTAATTTCCTGGATGAACAATATTTTTTCGTTTTGAATTTTTTTTCCAAAAATCACTTGTCAGATCATGCAAAACTTTAATATGAGTTGTATGAATATAGCTTTCATCACAAAAAAATGCAGTTGTTTATTGATACAGGGTGGGGCAGGGAAGTATCCCTACTTTTGAGATGGCGTGTGTAGTGAGGATGTGTTGGAGGAGTGGGTGTAAGCTCGAATGACGCTGTGGCCATGGAATTTTCCGTTAGTACCGCCGTCAGTTGTAGACAAGGCTTGGTCGAATGAGCAACACGCTTTTGCAGTCGAAACATATTTCTCTCAAAATAAGTCTATTGTTGCGGTGCAGCGTGCGCTGCGAACTCGTTATCAGATTCCTACCCGCAATGCTGTTCCTGACCGCAAATCCATTTTGTTGTGGGTGGAGAACTTCCGTGCATGTGGTAGTGTAGTGCGAAAGAGAATTGGGGCTCAGAGGACCGTCCGAACTCCAGAAAATATTGACCGTGTCAGAAGATCGATCTTGCAGTCTCCTAAGCGTTCTGCTCGCAAGCACGCATCCAGCCTGGCGTTGTCTAATCGTACTGTGCGTTGTATTCTCCACGAGGAACTACACTTCCATCCATACAAGATGGTAATCGTTCAAGAACTCACACAACGGGACTGGCAACAACGAATACAGGCATGTGAAACTTTCATTGCTGACTTGCCAAATGATGCACGGTTTTTGTTCAGTGACGAGGCGCACTTCCACATTTCTGGAGTTGTAAATAAGCAGAATATGCGTTATTGGAGTGGTGCAAACCCTAGGGTAGTTCACGAGAGGCCTCTACACAGTGACAAAGTGACGGTTTGGTGTGCAATCAGCAGTGAAGGCATAATTGGGCCTTATTTCTTCGAAGACAATCGTTGTGTTACCATCAATTCTGAACGGTATGTAAACATGCTCCAACAATTTCTTTAACCACAATTGCAACAAAATAATTTGGGACTAGTGTGGTTTCAGCAGGATGGTGCCACAGCCCATACTGCTAGAAATTCGATGGCTGTTTTGAGGGAAATGTTCCTGGGCGATTGATCTCCGGTATGGTGACATTCCATGGCCCGCGCTACGCGCCGGATTTAACTCCGTGTGATTACTTTTTATGGGGCTACCTCAAGAGTGAAGTGTTTAAACATCGACCCAGGACCCTAGAAGCCTTGAAGCATGCAATTCGCCTTGAAGTTGGCCGCGTTCCACAAGAAATGCTTCGCAGTTATGCGGAACTTTAGAACCAGGCTACAGCAGTGCATTGACAATGAGGGACATCACTTGCGTGATGTGTTATTTAAAACAAAGTAAAATTATTATTACAATAACTTCCATATGTACCCTTTTGATGCCACAATAAAGTTTTGTTCAAACATTTTTGGTTATTTTTTAATTTACCTTTAAAATTAGGAATACTTTCCTGCCCCACCCTGTATGTCCATTGGTGATTTCAAACATGGTAGTTTTTTCATATTATAAGTGGAAAGTAATAATTAATTGTAATTCATAATGTGCTTTTCTTAAAATTATTGAAGCTTATTTTTTGATTAAAAATCCAATAGTTCTTTTTTCATTTCTGTTTATATTTCAGCAAAGTGTATATCAAGACTTATTTTACACATTAAAAAAACTTAAATTACAAACTTCGTAAAACATAAGAGAGCACAAATATATTCCATATTCTGCTTCTAAACCTTATTATGAAAGTGTAGCTGCACTAACTGCATTTCGAAAAGGGTCATAAATAATAAAAGTGAATTTAATATTTTCAAATATTTATTTGCAAGTTCTCCACTGCATTTCTAGAAGACATTATAACATCATTAAGCCCAACACCACCAAAAGATGATCCTACTAATGATAATGGCATATTATTGTCTTTAATATATTTAAATATTCTATCAACTCTTTCATGATGGCCAACTATGTATTGAGGAATACAGTCTTTTAAAACTGATACGTGTAATTTGTCTGGTTGTTGTTTAATTCCTAAAACCTTAGCAATTTGTTCTAATGCTTTATCTGCAATTTCATTATCACTAATATCAGGTCCAAAATAATGATCAAACCATCTACCACCCATCATAACTGTTAATACTGTTGTATCATTGTATGAAAAATTACACGAATCAAAAATTATTCCTAAAATAGGTAATTTTTCCAAAGGTGGCACTAAGAACCCAAAGGCATTTTCCTTTAAATGATTTCCTTTGTACGCTACATTTACTACAGCAACTGTGACCATAGGAATTTCCTTTAATTCTTTGCTCAATGCTGGATGTTGTTTCTCGAGTAACGGTGCAAGGGTTTTGGCAGAAAGAGAACTTATTAAATGATTAAATGACTGTTCTCCATTTTCACTTTCACATTTTACAAGACCATCTTTAAAATATAACTTTTTACATGGTGTATTAAAATTAATTGTTGCTCCTTGATCTTGAATGTTTTTATTTAATGCATCCGTTAAATGTTGACATCCTTCACTTAAATACCACACACTCCAATTTTCATTTTTCACTCTCTTACATAATTCGCTATTTTCAATATAACTAGGGTACTTTTCAACTTTCAATATATCTCCTTTAATAATTCCTTTTGCAATAGATCCATACTTTTGTTCTGCTTCAAATATTGATGGTATAAGGAATTTTACACTGATTTCTTTAGCATCACCAGCACAAATACCACAAATCATTGGGCTTATTGCATAATCTGCAAGATCTTTACCTAATCTACGCTCTACAAAACTATAAATACTCTCATCCAAATTAATTTTTTTTCGAGAAAATAAATCTTTTAAAAGTGCAAAAAAAATTGGTTTAGAAAATGGTGGAACTGTTTTAAACAAATCAGAAACACTTGAAGGCAATGTATACAGTTGATTTTTTACACATATCATCCGATTCTTTGCTGCAGGATGATTTCTAGAGATTGGAATAACTTTATCGTTCAATTTAAGTTCTTCTATTAGACTTAGTGTATTCAAACCTTGTAATCCTTTGGGACGAAATGTTCTTGGTCCTTTTTCAAATAGAATATTCATTTCTGGTATCTTTATTGACTTTACCCATCCTCCAACAACATTTGATGCTTCAATAATGGTTGGTTTATGTTTTGTGAACTGAAGCACATAATAAGCTGCAGAAAGGCCACCAAGTCCACCTCCTAAAATACCAACAGACATTCTTTTTGAAAATCTGAAACATAGCACAAATAAGAGAAAAAAGTAGTAAATTAAGAATTTTATTAACAAAACATGACCGAAAATATAAATATAAAACATACAAAAAACAGTGTCATACAAAAAAAAGTTTCCAATAAAACAGTTTTGTTGTAAATAATCAACACCTGTATATCCAGTAGGCTAAATGCAAAAATAGTTGCTACTTATTTAACACTAGCTTACTAAGTATTGAATATTATTTTAATTTTACTATGTTAAGTTAGCTCTATAAGATGTTGAAATTAATGATGTCTCGTTTTTGTTATCTTGAATATATAGAAAACTTGATATAAAGAATCTTGATCGTGAATACGAAAGTTGTATAAATACAAACTATAAAAGTGAAGAAAATACTGGAGGTCAATATAAATAAGGAAAGTAAATCAGTGTTTTCGGGTTAGATATCCAATAGTAATAGTACAAAATATAAAAGTGTGGAAACTACAGGAAATATGGAAAATACAAGTTATGCAGATAACCTCAGACTGACAGCATGACAGTAGGTAACATGTTTTTTTTTATCATGATAATGATTAATTAAATGCGTGTTATTATTAATAAAAGGAAAAACTTTAAAAAATGAACTTAAGAACCTAAGTCGACTCATTGTTGGGTGTTTCATTTGCTACTGAACAAAAGTAGGTAACAAGTTTATCATCACAGATTAATTAAATGTGTGTTATTAATAATGAAAAGAATATAATAATAAGAAAATAATTACATAACGACTCGGTTGTTAGTATTCCATAAAAGCTAATAATCTTTGTAATGAGTGATTGCAGAAGATAAAATGCAGCCGCTTTATCTTTATCGTGTTATTGCTTTGGTTACCGCTTTTCAATAGTTCCATTAAAAATTGCATACAACTGTAAATTATTATAAGAAATTTAATATTCAGTGGGTGAATATTGTTCAATAAAAAATTAGAAAATCATAGCTTAGTAAATTACCAGAAAGTACAGAAATACCATAAGGAAAATAAAAAAAATAATTGCCAAGTATTTTGGTGGGAAAATATGGAAACAGTCAAACCCTGCTAATGTATATTTATACTAAATGCTCTTTTAATTGTAATTTGAAGATGTTTTACTTATTCACATTAAAAATATATTCTTGAGCAGGAGGGTCTATATATTAAAATTAAAAAAAACATTATTCTTTAATATACAGAAATATCTTATAATTACTGTGGTATTTCTGACTTTTTGGGATTTTCACAAAAGTAATAATTTTTTGCTTTAGAAAAAAAATGATATGTACTATATCATTTTATTAAGAGATTAACCAACAGAATACTGAATTTATTACAATTTTTAGCCATTTATTACTGAACTATACTCTGATGTCATTGATGTTTACTTTGCATGGAGCATGCTAAATTTGCTACATGTGAAAGTCACCAACTGAGGTACTGCTCAAGTGTGTTATCACTTTATAATAAATCACTCATTACCTTAATAGCTCTTGTTATAAAAACATTGTTAAAAAAATAGCTCCTGTTATTTATGAACTTGACAATTTGCCTCTTTTTGTGAGTTTAGGTTGGAATTACAGTAGTACTGTTAATTTTGTTATAAATCATGAAATCTTTAAAAGGTAAAAGTGCAATTTAGAGATTTCTGTCAATTTTCATTAATTTATGCACTGAAACGCTTCCAAAATATCTACCCAATATTAATAATCGAAAATATAAACGTGCGGAAATAACGGAAAGTTATAAAAAGAGTTAAAGTAAAAGTGCTAAATATAACCTCAAAATTACTATCAAGCAAAAATGATAAATGTGTTTACAAGAGCAAAACGGATAAATTTCATGTGTTTTATTAATAAATGTGTATAATTAATAATAAAAGAAATATATTTTTTTTTTTTTTAAAAGAACTCCATAACCTCTCGAGTCGGCTGTTACATATTTAATGACGAGCATGTTATTAACAAAAGAATATAATTTTTTCTTGTTAAAAAAAAAAAACTCGACCTGACTGTTAGGTGTTTAACTCAGTTTTTATGTATACAAGAAGTATTCTAAAAAGTACTAACCTTAGTAGGTAGCATAAATTAGGCAGCTTTTGCTTATGACGAACATTGGAATGCTGGTTGCAACGAAATTGAAACTTTTCTTTATCAATTTCACAATGATTACCACATTTAGAACATGAATATGATTGCTTATAGATACCATGATTAATAACAATACTGTAATTCCAACTTAAACTGACAAAAAGAGGCTAATCGCAAAATTCACAATTAACGGCAAACATTTTTTTGAACAATGTTTTCAGAACAAGAACTTTTACAATAACTGATTTATTTTAAAGTCCTTATTAATCTAGTGAAGCAAATTTATCTTACAATGTAAACATACATGCAAATCCATGTAAAGTGAACAAGCAAGTACATTCATGCAAAGTAAACATCAATGTCAGAATATAGGTTAGAAATACAGATTAGAATATGTGTAAGAAATAGCTAAAAATGTAATTTTAAGGAAATGGTATCAAGCAACAAAAATGGTGTAATAATGATTTTCACAAAAATCCCTAAAGTGCATTAGTCACTTTTTAAAGAACTGTACAGTATTCATGTTTTACAAGAATATTAGTTATACACTCAACAACTGAAACACCCAACAGCAGATTCAAGTTCGGTTGAAGTTCTTTATACATACACACACACACACACACACACACATATATATATATGTGTGTGTGTATGTATATATATACATATTAATTAATAACATGCATTTAATTAGTTTTTTCCTACTTAATTAGTTCAAGAACACATTCCCTACTTTCAAGCTTTAGTAATTTTAATGTTTGTCATTTTAATTTTCAATTTTTTGTGACTTCCAATTCTTTCTGCACTCATACATTTTGGATTATTAATAATTACCAAAAATCGGGAAACAGTTTTACTGTAACTAGCAAAGTAAAAAATCTTACTTTTCCCTTGTAACAAGGTTAGGTTTTCCCCAAGCATTAAAAAAAAAAAACGTGTGTACTTAAAGCTTATACAGCAAGGTAAGACATCCTTATAGCATCTAATCCGTTATGTGGCGACAAATAATTAGGAAAAATAAATCCTATACTAATTATTCCTACCAGTAGCGGCTACTGCCTACTGATATAATATATTCTTACCTACCTAAACTTACCGTTATCATCACTAGACCAATGTCGTATCATGGATCTGTTGGTAATAAAAAAGTTAATATGTATAAAAGATACACTAACATACTGTGAGTGTATTACAGATTATAATCAAAGGTAAGGATATAGATAAAACATTAACTAATCAAATCAGGAAATAATTACACGTATCTACATTCAGTACTGTATATAATTAATTCATATTTATTATGTTAGAAGTAGAATATATTACTTTATTTTCTAAGATTTGAATGGCTTGTTGATTATATGTCGATTTACATAATTACCGAATAACAAAGATTGTTGCCTTTTAGGTTAGGTATTTTTGCAGCCTGAATCATTAGCAGACGACATTCAAACTAGAGATACTATCATACATGAGTTTAATCCGCCTTCTCTATGAGGAATGTTTTGGCAAAATATTATTTGCGAAACTATAAGAATATAACTTTTTAAAAAAAGGAATTGATAAGTTAAAAACTAATTAAGTGGAAGGATTTCTTGGAAATTTCGCGGGATTTTTTGAATAAACTCTGAGTATTGGAAGCTTTGAAAAATTTCCAGGTTTGCAAACTATGAATTTTGTATACAAATTAAACATGGCAGAAATCCGCAATTTTCATTCATTACAACTTTCTCGTTCACGGTGGAACTTCGGCATTTTTTTCACTCCTGTCTACTGTACTACTAATTCAAACCTGTGCTAAAAATATTATCTCAATCTCTGGTTCGAATTTGATCATGTAAGTTAATGTAGTGTTGTGTAAATTGTAAAAGTAAATACATAATAAAAAAATGTTTAGTTTAATTTATATTTAATTTTATCAGCAAATACTCATTTTAAAACATAATTGTTCGTCAACACTGCTGCTCTAATAATAATAATAATAATGTTATTAACATTAATGCTGTTAAGCTCAGCATTGTAAACTGAGAAGTTAATTGTAATACTTTTGGGATGTTTCAGAAAATGAACTTTATGCAAAAACAGTTCAAAACGAAGTAAATCTTGGATAAAGATCTGTTGAGTGAAGTAATTTGAATATATTAACCTGTGTTATGTTTATTCTTTCTGATATGGAAATCCATTTGGTTTTTATTACGCCAATCTTTTAAGTTTTATTTCAGTAAAGTATGAAATTTGCCCCGTTTTTGTTGTATATTTTATTAGTAAAAGTGCAATTTTCAGTTGTTACCAGTAAAAATATCAATTTTTCTCAAGTAAAATCAATAGTATTGATGCAGTAAATATTGTCCTTCAAGTAACTTAAGAAGCATTTAATTAAATCTGATCAGGTAAGGCTATCACAAAATACCCTGTAAGGTTGATTAAGCTAAATCTGTAGTTAGGTTAGTTGCTGCCTTTTGCCTACTTTAGGCAAGAACACATTAACACCAAAACATTAAATGGTAAAAGTAAACTCATACTTTTGTCAATTTTAGTAATTTTTATGCTAAAATGCTATATTATAATTTGACTGTTAGTAATCCAAATATAAAAGTATGGAAACTGAGAAGTTGGAAAAGATTAAAAAGTGACAAACTTAACCTCTAAATGAACATTGTGCAAAAGTAGGCAGAATGTTTTCCATGGTGAAATGTTTCCATGCAGGTATTTCTGACTTTTCAGGACATTTCATAGGGGGGATGTTAACTAACCCATAGAAGATTAAATGTATGATAAATTAAAAATTTATTACACAACTACATTCTAATGTCCATTTGACCATCTGCCATGATACTACTTACAAAGGTCAGTACATTTTAAGGAATAATAGTTACATATGTAACAACTAAGTTAAAACATCTAATCGTTGAGTCAAGTTAGGTTATTTAGTTCTTATTTAAATATATATATAGGAATTTGGAACTCCCCTAACTCGGGTCCTCTAAAGAATCAGCTCTCTGTGATTCAACAAAGCCCTTTAATATATTTAATTATTATTGTATTACTCTATCAAAATGTTTTCCCCCTGAAATATGTCAAGATCCTTTCTGGAAACCCGTGCCCTAATTTTTAAACCAAAAAGAGAAAAGAGGAAGAAGTGTATGCATAAACTGTGTACTTACATAGACTGCCAATCCATTGTTCCCCAGCATCGCCTGACTGTAGAGGTGGGTGTTTCTGCTATTTTTACAAAACGTCAACAAAATGTTTGTTGAGGGAAAAAAGCTGCTTTTTAAAACAGTTGGAAAAAAACAGGTTTAGAAAACTGAAACTCAAAGTTGTATTAGCAGATAAAACATAAAGCACATATGTTCAGTTTTCTAAGACTACTTTTTCATTCCCATTACCACCTGGCCTTAACTTGTTTTTGGGTATAAAGCATTTAGAAAGGATAAAAATAATCCTTATAAGTGTAGTAATAATTAAATTACATTCTAAAAATGTAATAATTATGTATGCCATTTTATATTTACAAAATGCAATGAATTTCTAATAGAAACATTCTTTTTTTTACTTAAAAATTAAATAGTCCTTTGCATATTTACCAAAATGCAAACGATTTAGAATATTTTTAGTTGATTAAAAAATATTGATGATTAATAATAAATATGTTTAAATAAAATTAGGCTCTGTATATCCAAAATGTGAGAGGTTGTTACTACAACTCGCAACAAAATAAAGTTAATCGATGACATTGACCAAACAGTTTTTACTTCACTACAAGCAACAAACAACTTTGAAATAAAGGGAAAAAGCATAAAAGCAGGTAGAAGAAAAGCCGTTAGCAGGAAAACAGTTTTAGAATAGAACGTGGGTGTGGGGAAAGTCTGGTCCTTGTTTAACAAATCATAAAGCAGTCCAAATCCAACTGCTTGTTTTCGTTTGAAAAAGCAGTTTGTTTGTCGTTTATAGAAAAGCAGTTTTTTTAACAAACTGCTTGGTGTTTTCTGCCCCACCACTACCTGAATGAAATGTTCTCTTGGAGCACTTTTTGACACTGGTTATCCTATGGCCCTCTGGTCTCCGCTCTAACCAACTGGCCTTCCAGTCCCCTCAGAATCTATTGACCACAACCTACTTTTCCTTAAGTAAAACTTTTCCTTATATAAACTGCTGTTCTATATACCTTGTTGTTTATTGCAACAGGCAGTTTGTTAGCAGTTTCGTAATTTTTCCAGTCTTTGTTTCTGTGTTCATAATAATAATAATAGTGTTCATTTCTGTGTCTATGACCTCTTTACAATATTTGAAACTAATAATTAAATTAAATTTTTTATTCCTAACAATACCAGGTCTTTGTAGGATGTCTTAAACCAGGTCTTCTATATCAGTGGGGTTTACATTGGTGGATAGTCTTTGCAGGGTCTAGCTATATATCGTAATAGCTAGATATAATATTAATCCCAAAATCCATGTGATAAGGAATAGTTGCAGGAGAGAAGTGCAGTCCACAATGTCTAACCATGTTTTTGGTAGTTCGACTGAATGTAGGACGTCCCCTTCTATGTGGTTATGAATAAACAAACCGGGGATGGTTACAGTCCAATTCTGATTCAGAATATGTGAGACTTTCAGGAACTTAGGATGGTTCTGTGATAAGAACGGTTTGATTACTAGGGATGTCAATGTAGCCCAAGAAATAGAAACAGTGTGGATTATATTGATGTTCAAGGATGCCCTCCTGTCACATAGGAACTGTTTATCTACCAGGATAGTATCACTTTCTTGTAAAAACAATGACAAGGGATTTTTAATTTGATTGTTTCTGGAACTCATGCAGTAACATGGGAGTGGGTTTCATTCCATTAGGACTATATTGGGTGTAGGATTTGTGATGACAAAAAGATCCCCAATTACCTCTGTGATTATCTCTTGCCATTGGGAATGCAGAGTTGTGCTGTCACATGTAGATTTCCCCCTTTCATTAGTTGTACTACACACTCTTCAAAAATCATTCCAGATATCTTGTGTTAAGGTAACAAACAGCCCTGTGATTTCTGGTTGACAATAGTCCAGTTGGTCTTCAGATATAGTTCTGATAGTTGTCCTGTCCAACTTGTAGCAACAATTGTCAAAATTGCGAAAGTGTGCAGGTGGTTCCCCCAATGTAAGGGTACTATAAGAGCTGCCACATTATGTATGCCATCATACAAAACCGTGTTAATTGGGTTTTTAGGGTAATTTAAAAAAAATGTTGTTTTTGTTATTAATTACACACATTAAATTAAACATTTTCATGATGAAAAACACATTTGTTACTTTTACACAGTAGTAATTTTTAGTTTACATCGGTGACTTTTATTTTTTTTTAACTTCCCATTGTTTCCGAATTTTGACATTTTATATTATTTTATTATTGGATATGTAATAAAGTAAAGTGTTTTGTTGCAAAAATTATGAAAATTGACAAAAGTCATATTTACATGTTTTATTTTACAGTAGGTTATTTTTGTTTAATTTAATATTTTACTTACATGTTGTAGACTTACTTCTGAAGCAGTGGATAGCGGTGTCCAGAGAATGTTTAATCCTACATATTTTCCTAGACAAAGATGGACATATCCAAAAGATCATGAAAAGAACTTTGTTGCTGCCTTGTTTCATCTGGCTACAATAATTATGTTTTGTTTTTCTATAACACAGTTTGAATGGTTTTGTATTTGGGGTGGAAACTGTGCACATCAACTAGCTCTCTATCAGTTTTTTAGTTTTAATTCAAATTTTGAAACAATTGGAGTTCACAATAATTCACAGTTTACTGGGAACGAAATCATATCATCTCCATTTATGATTCAGTATCATTCTTCTAATGGTGGTAAGTTAAAACAGACTACATGCCTATATCTGACTTGTATATACAGTAGAGTCTCGCTAAACTGGGCGCGGCCAGGTCGGATTTGCAGGAAAGTTGGATTAAACAAAGAACCACTAAAAAATGTTTAAACGTATTGACTTAAATTTATTACATTAAACTTCTTTGAATTACAAATATTATTACTAAATGTATTGTACTAAAACATAAAAAAGCACACAGAATCTCAATACAGTAATAAAGAGCAGTACGTCAAATCATCAAACGACGAAAAAAGTTTGTAATTGTTTTTCGTGTACCAACTGTGATGTTTTTCTTGCCGCTACATCTTGTAATCTCATGAGAAGTAAAATATCGTTTACCTTTTAGAAAACAGCGAATAAAAAAAATATGTGAACGTTACGAAATACATATAAGTAGAATGCACTCTAAACGTCAACTCTTCCACGAATCTGAATTGATATTGAAAGAGCGAAATAAATGAGCAGAGCAGATATAGGGTGGTTGACCTTCTCTTTCTTTTAAAGAAAGAATATGGTCATCGGCTGAGCGCATACTTGATATGTAGGCATAAAGGTCTGAGACAAGATTGGCATGCAGTCATTGTACATTCGGTTTCATTACAAATCTTTTAAATTGCTTGAAATATTGTTCTTGGAGGCTAGGTTGGATTAATTGGAAGGTTGGATAAGCGGGACTCTACTGTATGTGTGTACATAAATATATACAGTACATTTGCAATAATCTGGAACTTTTTACTCTGGCACATTCAATAATAGGCCATTGTTTTTGTGTACTTTAAAAGAAAAATTAGAATCATATGTCAACAACCCCAAGTCTGTATCAAGTAAACGACAAACAATGAAATTTGATGAATTCCAGAAATTGAAAAAGCGCTTTTTTGCTAGTTTTAACATGAAAGATGTAGGCATAGACCAATTTCTGGGGAGATAATGCTTGAGAAAGTGAACATTTTTATTAAAAAAATAATGAAAAAGATCACTTTAAATTACGGATTGCTCGAAAAATGTAAAAACATTATGGAATCTGTTTTTTATTTATTTCTGGTAAAAAAACTGCCATGCAGTGTTAATTGTGTTGTTCTGAAGTTAAAGAAACCATAAATAATTTAGGATTAAGTTCAACTCAAGTTTACAGTGTTAACAAAAGTCATTTATTTTGGTGTCTGCTTTGACAAAAAACTTCTTTTCATGGGTACTGTATTGTAAATTGAAAAAATTTAATGTTTTTTCTTGTTAGTAAATTGTATGAGTTTACCAACTGTATATATTTGTAATAATACATAAACAGAATTGGAAAGAGCATAATATTTTAGGAACCATTATAATGTATAAAGCTGGAAAGACCTTTCATGTTATATTTCTTGACCTCGTAGATTTACGAAGTGATGGTAAAATTTTAATGTACACAGTTTAAAAATATATGGATTTTACAATTTTTTTTTCTAGAAACCAAAGTTTAGGATTTTTGAATTAAATCTGGTAAAACTGCATTTTTTGGACAATTTTGCACGAAAACATTATATGCTCAATAGTAATAATTCAGAATATAAAAGTGTGGAAACGACAGTAAGTTAGAAAAAAAATAAAAGTGATAAACATAACCTCAAATTGACTAGTGTACGAAAGTAGGTAACTGCTTTTTATCAAGAAAACGAGTAATTAAATGTGTGTTATTAATAATGAAAAAAAAATACTTAAAAAAAAACTTGAGACCTAATTCGATTCAGTTGTACTTACTAACTTGGTTTGGTTATGTTATTATGCGAACATACCTGGCTGGGTGATAAAGGTGTAGTAATCTTGTATAGTCCATAATATCTATAGTTTTTTTACAAGATAAGTTTTTATTTGTCTCATAATGTAGGGCAACACAACACTAGATAACCTGAACATAATGTCTATGTTTTATTTGAAGTGGTAAGAAAGTTTATGTTTTTACACCTCAAGCTATATGTTTATGTTTCTTTAATCAGCTATCAAAGGGAAGCAGTTCTGTAAAACAATTATATAAATAAACATTTTTTATACTGTACAATTATTAATTTGTTCATAAATGACATGTAATATCAAAAAAATGTTTATTATTGATGACAAAAATTTTAAGGGTTTCTAAATGACTAGTGACAAACCATTGCACAAAATTTACTCATGTGTTACTGCTTTTGAAAATCAAGGAGATTTTAACAAAATTTTTTTTAATTAAAAAAAATAGTCCTATATATTAAATTTGATGGATTCATTTAGTCTTATGCAATAAAAACAAACATGTAGGCCTATACATATGTATGCATACAGTCAGACAGACTGGTAAAAACTTTTCTTTTTTTTTACTGAGGGGACGTGAAGACGAGTATATTTATTGAAAATCTCATGAACAGGAGAAATGAAAAATCTGTTAAATTTCACTGACATTTTTGTAAGATTCGTAAATAAAACCGGTGTACCAAATTTGAAATAAAAGAAATTTACGATTCAAGTATAAAGTACTGGCAGATATTGCAGCTGCACATCTAAATCACTAAATCAATTATATTAATGAAATAATACCTTTGTATACTCCCACAACTTTTTTGCTTGAGTCTTGCACCAAGTTTTCATTCCTTAGAGAGCATTGTCAAAGCCACTTATAGTGTGTGTCTTTCAAAATTTTTCCTAATTTATTACTTATTTTACCAAAATAATTGTTTGTTTTTTTTGTTAATTTGGGATATATGTTTTTATGGAATGGTTTTTTTGTTTGTGAGTTATTTTGGTAAAGTAAGTAATAAATTAAGAAAACTGTTGGACAAGTAACATGATTTTTATCAATATTTTTGTTGTGACACTAATTTAGGTAAAATATTAATGAATCATAAAGATAAAACATCTAATATGGATAAAAGTAGTGTGTACAAATTAACACCCAAAATTTGTAAAGCTAGTTATACAGGCGAAACTGGTTGTAAATTAAAATTAGAATAGAACACAATAGAAGTTTGTGTTGGAGCATGAAGACTGTAGTTTTGCTAATCACTTGAGAGTTCATAATGTTTCTGATTTTTATAAAAATATGAATTTTAAAATATTACATGTCTCTAATACATTTAGGAAATAAATAATTTACAGAATCTAGAAATGAATTGTTTATTTTTAGGAAAATCTCTATTAACCTCTTTTAAAGCCATTATTTAGGTCATTATCTCATAGGTTTCAGGCCTGTACAGTAGGTTTTTTTCCTTAACAGAAATATAATGTTGTATTACCTGTTTTAAATTCAGTGGCCTTGGCAATGCTGTAAGGAGTAAAACCGTGGTTCGCAAAACTCAAAAAAAAAAAAACTTGTGGAAATATACAAACGTGTGTTATTTCATTAATTGTGTCTTAGCTTTTGGATTGCTCTTTAGTATAAGCCCTACTACATGTACATCATCTTCTGCTTCTTAATGCTTGTTTAAAAATAAAATTTATACAATATACAAATTAGTATAACTATTTTCTGTCATTTTAAATCATGTCTTTCTATTAATTCTATGTCAAAATGTATAAATTTATTAAATGATTGATTCTGTAATACAATCAAAAATGTGGTACTTTATATCCGTTATCCATTAATTAATTTTGATAACTGCTCCAAATTAAACATGGGTATCTTGCCAAAACATTAAGTGGCGAGATAGCTACTTTGAGTTGTCCAAACCCTGTATTTAGAGCTATTAATTTGATTTGTTGTGAAATATAATAATAATATGTTTATATCTCTGTGTTTTTTTTTCAGCGTTACTGCCTTGTATTACACCTGATGTGGTTGACTTCATGCATATAATTATTATACTCTGCTTTTTATCAATTCTCTTTTCTCTTGTTGGATTATGTTTGGATGTTGTTGGACCAACCAGAAAAATATTGATAATATGTCGAAGAAATGCATTGCCTAGTATTATAACTGGTAAGGTTTTCACCATTTAAATTTTTATTAGCAAAGAAAAAGTCATTCATCGTTATCATGACCCAATAGTTGTCAAGGGAACTGATAGGTGACCTGACCTTGAAGAAGCTAATAGGAACCTTGCAAGTTCCCAGCTATTACAATAATTTTACTGCAGTATGTTCTTTTAAGGCTTTTGAAAAAAAATTAGTGTTGTTATATTCTAGTTCAAAAAAGCATAATTTGAGGAAACATGATTTTTGAAAAAATTGGATCCTTAGCTGTTTTTTTATAAAAAGTAACAATGAATAAACTAAAAAAATAAACTATGCATTTAGTTAGTTACAATATACTACATTTACTTTTACAAAACAGTATATAGGCCTAGTAATTCCTGCAATATGTGTATAGCCTATTTAATGTGTAATGAGTAGTCTGTTTTTGATTTTATACGACCTGTTTTATTTTATCTTATACTGTATTTTTGAATAATCAGTTATTTGGTTTATTACGATATTTTCTAAACATCTATACTTGATATTAGCGGATTAACTAAATATTTAGTTATCCAAGCTCTAGTACTACCCAGTCAGTCAGGCTGCATTATATTCTTTTAATCTAACCTCAAATGTATTATTACAGTTTTGTTGATAATTACAATAGTTGGAGTATGTTACATGGTCACCAGATCCTTAGAGATTTCAGTTCAAGAAATGAATGCAAATACGAAGGTACAAGTTACTTATGAATATGGATGCTACATTGTAACTGCTGCTGGTATGTAAACATATTTTATTACTCAAACTTTCATTCAATTCAAATGTTCAAAAGAAATATAAATGAAGCATTTAAAACACCCAAAAAACGTATGACCTCTCCCAAATTAGTTCAGAAACATTTTTAAAAAATTTGGGAGAATCAACCCACATTTATTATGCTAAAATTTGTTCATGTACAAATGTTGTTATTCTAGCCATTGCAGTAAGTTTAAACTAAAACAAATAATAAATATAATAATAACAGTTTTGGAATAAGTAATTAATTCTGGCTGCCATCAGTTATATCTCCAAGGGCTTCTGACCATGTTGGTGGCATCAGGAAGACATATTGTACATTTGTTTAGCAAAGTTTTAGTTTTGTTAGAAAGTGGAATTATGGTATAATTGCTATTAGTAGTGTGTGCTAATTTAATCAACACAAACAGTGTTATATTAGTATGATCATAGGCTGCCTGGATTTAAACTTTAGAAAGACTATTTGATCCGGTGAAAAATCCAACTTAATTAACTGTCAGCCCTAGCTGCTTATATCACCTCACTGTAGCGTATTAGTCTTTTCTCAACATTTGCTGATCCTTTTACTTTTTCCACACCACAGCTGTCCCCCCACACTGTGAGAGTAAAATAAACTTCTCATGACAGCTTGAGAGTTAATTTTGTTCTTTCCATACATCTCTGTAGCAATATACAAATTTTATCCCATCTGTTTGAACCTACAATACAATAACAGATAAACATGATTCTTGAGTTTGTCGAGGGCACTGGAGTCAGTTTAAAGAGCAGTAAAGGGGGAACGCAAAAAGCTTATAGCGGATATGTTGGGGAACACAGATGCCCCCTGTTATTACCACAGAGAAACAAACACAACAGCTTAGCATAAACACTATAGACACAAGATTGGTTGAACTGAGATAGAGTGACAAATAGCTGCTTGTTTTTCTTTTTTAATCTGCACCTTTTATGAATATAGCAACCACTATAAATATCTAGTCTGTTTATTAAATAATAAATGAATACTCTGGCAAGTTAGCGCTACTGTAATTCCATCAACAATGATTTTTCATATACCGAATATGGATTATTGAAGTCAGTAAAGTAAAATTCACTAACCGACTGACTGAGGCAGGTGACAAACACAACCATATGGAATAAAAAAAAGTCTTCAACTGACACATTGCTTTCTCCAGTTAAGCACAAATAGGGAATAAACTGTTTACTATGGGAAACACCGGCATTGTATGTTTATATGCAAAACATTGTGTGTGTCTTAATTATGTCCAAATAGTATTTATATTAAGAAATGTAATCTTCACAATAAAATTAATATTAAGTGATTTCCAAACAGCTGTTCACTGTTTATTGTAGTTTTTCTCAAATCTATTACAGGGGCTGTGTCCATTTTAGCTACAGCGTGCAACCTTCTCCAACCACACACTCAGATGGAAGATAATCAAAATGAACATCTTGTTGAAGACTGGGATGGCTTAGAAACTTTTTCAGTTGGTATGCGAAACATACCAATTCCTCCTCCACCATACACACCATAAACAAGTTTCTTTCTGTGATAGAAGTAAACAAAAGATCGTTATATTTTTGGGCTTCCTTGTAATGCAACAAAAAATATATATTTTTTGCGCAAAAGTCTCTAGTCCTAATAGTTTTATATTCTAGCATGTAATCATACAAAATATAATTTATATTGTAAATATATTTAGTAAAGTAATAAATCAGTCATTTTGTTATCATTGAACACCAATCTAATATGAATAAAAACATATATTGCTTAAGTGCTCTGTTATTTATCATAAAATCAATTACTGTTAACTATTAAATTCTACAGCAACTATGTTTAGAAAAAATGCTTTATTAACATTTATTTTATAAAACAATATCCATTATAACATATGCATTAATTTTGTGTGTAACTGTTATACATTTTATAATGTAATTATTGTAGTACAACAGTGATTGTAATTTAATCACAAAGAATTCGTCCAATGTAGTATAATAAAATCCGACAATATGTGTTACTTTACAACTTAGTTGGCTGTGAAAAACAATTATCATTAAATGTTAAAACTTTAAAGAGTACAGCATTTTAAGCATTAAATATTAATATTGGAACAAATGTAGTATTTATTTTTAAATTCAGAGTAATGTATAGAATAGAATAATGGATCAATGGGCCTATTGCGCAACTAGTTTAGCAGACTGGTGCCCTTAATAAGTTTTAGCAATCCATTGACGAGCCTGTCCTGCTGGAGGTCTTCAGGGTACTGGAAAACAAATACCCTAACTGATATATAATTTTAAAGCAATTATATTGTTAAGTAAGAGCAAGGCTTTAAAATATGTATTTAGATATAATATTGTTTTACAAATATGTCTTTAAAAGCAAAATGGGCTTGTAAGTAAACTATTTAGTTCATGTTTTAATAATATTAAAAAAAAACTTGATTCTATCTTAACCTAAAATTAATGAGTTTTCACAGTTTTGACATTTATTTTGTCTGTATGTACTGTATTTGTAAATATTTACTAATAATTTATTTTCTTAACAGACATTTTTTACAAATTTATTGGAAACTATTATAAGCACTTAAAAAAAATAAAGATACGTATTCTTACATAATAATTGAAAACTTTTTATGTAGTGGATATATTGCTTCCACAATATTTGTAAGCTTTGTGATCATTTTTAAAAGTTGAAAAAAGTTGTTTGATTTTGTATCCAAACAATAATACAAACTTATGTAACTCCTGTTCTAATTACGTGATTGATAAGGAATTTATACCCTATACAATTAATTATCTTCTGCCACCCATGGAGTTTGCATATCTACAATAACTTTTTTGCTGTTGTACAACAAACTCCTAGTGTATTTGCATACTTCATTATAATTTTGGGGGGAGAGGGGTGGGTTCCTATTTCCCCTTCTCCAGTGCCCTATGTGGAGGCTGTGGTAGAAGATAGGCAATTATATAAACAATGCTTATTGATTTGTTTGACAATATAAGACTTGTGGACATCAATTTATTGTAAATGCCTAATATTTCCTACATGTTAATTAACAAGTTTTGGGAAATGTATGTTAGCTTTATTTCAGTGCTGCATACATATTCTTGTTATACATGTTTTGCAGCTGCAGCATGTCACTTTTAAGCTCCACCAGAGGGAAGTGTGCATTATGTTGTCTGTTGTCAGATGGTAAAAGACAAAAATTCATTTTTTTAATGTAAAATATTGGAAAAAATAAAGTGTTTAATAATAGTAGTCAGTCGTGTTTAATAATACTAGTTTTTTTAAAAGTAAATGAAACATAAAAATAATTTGTTATGTGCCAGCTGTACAGACAGGTTGCAGATTGCATAGGTACAGTGAGGAGAACTAATGGTAAATTAATGAAAGTCAGTAATGTTTTGTTCATTAAAACTATAAACAGCAATGTGTTTACTTTTTGTAACAGAAATGGCTGCTTCTGATTACAGAACAAAAGGTAGTGCTGTATTTCAAAACGTTCTTTTGTAATTCCAGTTCAAATTTCAATAATTGGGCGTCAACGTTTGGCGGAATTGGAGATACAAATTGCAAAAAAGTAGTCATTTATGCGAATGTGTGTGTCATTAATCAAATTCATGTCCTAAAATAAATGTAGTCCCATATAAATTTTGGCTTTTTATATCATTTATTGAGCCCTTTTCTCAAAATTAAAATTTTTCTATATGTGTAAATAATATATTACGAAGTGTATGTATGTTTTATAAGAAATACATACTTGTTTAAATTTTTGGCTTATGTTGTGAAATTTGAGCTTAAATAATTTTAAAATGGATTTAGCAAGGTCGCCAAAGAATGTGTATTCAATAGCAGTGTATTTTTTAAATGATCACAGTAGTATTGATAATATTTTTATGAGTACTGTTATTTTAAGTAAGATCAGTTTGTATGTATGGAAAAACTAAAATACCGAACTTTTTTTATTGAAACATATATTGTCGAAAAAGTTTTTATAAACCTTCCTCAGAATCAGCTAGCTTTAGGGTTTGGTGATCGATGTGGCTAAGACGCCGATCAGTCTACTATGTTTTTGAACTGTTCACCTGAAAACCTGAGTTGAAGTTGTAGGTATTGCCGTGGCTTTAACCCTTTCATTAATGCCCATCCCTAGTACTCATTGGTCTAACTAGAATAAAGTACAGACGTTAAGAGGAAAAACTCATTTATAGTTGTTTTTTCTTTGCATTATACTTTAGATGCTGAAAGTGGTTTAGGCAAAGGACGACTTGTCTTTTTTTGTAAATTTGGCATCAACCTATGTATCAAATTGTTTTGCCATTATAGACAACTATACCAAGCATGTGTCATCAGACATTTCTCAACCCATCTATGAACTGCTTGATTTGTTTTCATACTTAATTTCACTAACGTCAATGCACTAGTAATGTTAACTTCAGATCTGATTACGGAAAATCTACAGCTAGGATGTTTTTTTATTCTAACTATAGTGAACTTAGATCCCCTGGTACTGGTGGGACCAATAGAAAATTGTATAGTAAAAGATGGTCAAAGAATTAAAACTTACAAGAAATATAGGCCTATTAAACATATTTTGTCTGAATTATTGCTTTACATGAGACAATCAGAAAGTACTGAAAATGTGAGTACTTGAGGTACTCCTGACAACAAAATGTAGTTAATAACATAAGCACATGTGGCTGACAAAGATTTGCCACATATTTCTCTAGAGTCCTGTATGTGTGTAAGTTCCAACTGATGCAACAGAAGCTTACAAGATACTTTTAAAAGAAGTAGATTTTACTATACACGTGTTTGTTGTATGTGAATGTGTAAAGTGTTTCAAATATATTTTATTTCTTACAAATAGCCTACATATTTTCATTTATCAATTTTTCCCTTATTCTCAAACTCAGATTTTTTGTGTGTGTTATTTTAAGGTGAAAAGCATATTGAAGCTATTATTGCCTTCCTAAATGTAAGTGTGAGAGTAAAGTGTTAAAGTCGTAAGTGCAAGTGTTAGACTCGAGTACCGCGAGGGACGTCTAAATACTCTCAATAGGTGTAGCTAGTCTGCAACCCCCTGCAGGGAACTTTCATAGACTTTGGTTATTTAGATTCTGCTATGTTATACTCTTAAACATTATACACTGTACTGAAATACTGAACACAGACTAATAAAGGGGTTACAACTAACTTCTATCAAGAAGCTAGCTAGACAACCCATACAATCTTTCCTGTTTGTTAATGAACCAGATCTGAGATGTTTTTTTTTTATAATGGGATCTAATTCTAAACTGACACAGTTTGTGAGTTAAATTTTTAGAGATGACTAAAATTTAAGCAAAATCTAACAGCTGATCTCGAAAAATATGGATTTTTTTTAGTTTTTGATCCATAACTTCTAAACCATATGTATAGGAAAAAACCTATCTACATTACTGGGATATTAGGGGGGAAATGTTTTTTTTTGCCTAAAAATGGCTTAAAAATATTCTTTTTAATTACAAAAATTATTTCAAAATATGGATAAATTACACCTACATAATAAATTTACTCAAAATTGATAATTTGTTTAATTTACAGAACACAGACACACTATATCTATCCATGTAAAAACTTTTTTATTTCAATGTGAAAACAAATATACTGGTATCTCTAAAAATTTATGTTTTTATGATCATTTTATAATATACTTTGTGTTGCCAAAAATTATTACTGATATTTAAATATCTTTTAAATAAATAAGAAAACAGGTCATAATAAGCACAAAATTAGTCATAAAAGTGCAATAAGAAAAATTGTATATATATTTAAAATTTAAGTAGTTACACTAGAATCACTTTGTACATCACACTTTTTTTGTGTAACTTCATCATACAGTTTACGTTTCATTTTATTAAATTCACTCCTTAAAAACTGTTGTTTTTCTAACAATGTCTTATTCTCTTTTGCTGCTTCAGGTGAAAGTGGCGGTATTAAATCTCTAGTAAGCGTATATTGCAACATTGTGGAATCAGGAGCCTTGATGACCAAGTTGAATCTTACAAAACAGAATACATATTTTTTTAAGTATAAATCACTGTATTATTACCGTACTATCATTAACTAATACCAGTTGGTTATTTCTTCTACAATGTCTAATTCATGTACTGTTAATAATTATGAGGGTCATCCATAAAGTAAAGAACATTTAGACATAACAATAAACACAAAAGATATCAACATAAAACTTTATTAACAATATCAGTGGACCTATCCTATTTTTCTACTTAATCGCCATTGTTGTTGAGCCACTTAGTGTAACCAGGAACAAGTTCAATGCCTCATTTGCACTCATGTACCACCAATAACTTAAGCTGGCCTGTCAAAGCTGTTTTGAGATCTTCATCATTTGCCAAATGTTTTCTACCAAAAACTACATGGAGTATGTTAAAAAATTTTCCACTTGAAACGAAGTTTTCTTTGTTTTGCTGCTGCTGCATGAGGCCGTGCATTGCCTCGAATCAAGATGATCTTTGGCTGACAGAATTCTATGTTCCTTGTTTTGGATGGTGCATAGAAGTCACTGATGAGTCTTGCAGTAAGCTTATTTAAGAATTTATTGTTTCCCTCTTGGTATAAATTCCACAAGAAGTAAGCCCTTGCAGTTCCAAAAGACTGTTGTCATCAATTTTCTGGTGTTTATATTTGGTTTTTCTTTTTGGGGATTTGAAGAAAAGCTAGTGGATGCAACTCTTGACTGACACTTATTCAGGTGTTTTGTACTAATCCCAAGTCTCATCTCCTGTTAAAATGCAGTCAAGGAATTTGTCACTACTCCATCATATCGGGTAAGAAATTAAAAGACTCATCTGTTTTGTCTTATGGACTTCAGTCAAAACCTTGAGGTTCCACCAAGCACATAATTTTTGTATACGTGAGATGATTTGTAATTATTTTATGTAAGAGGGATCTTGGAAAGATTCATGTAAAGTGCTCAAACTAAAATACTGGTTTTCTTAAGTTTTTCGGTCAGGTTTTTCTTTCAACTCTTCTGTAATGAATGAAGGCCAGTCACTCTGACCTGTATCGTGCACACTGATTCTTCCTTTGTTGAACACAATACGTAACTTCCTTACTGAAGATTCACTCATTGTACCTCTACCGTGAACTTTGCTTGATTTGCCTAAAGAACCTCAATTGGCTGAACAGTTTGTGCATTCAGAAACTGAATAATGACACTGTGGACTTCACACTTGATGAGATGTTCTATTGTCACTGCCATTTTAAAAACCAGGAAGACGTATTTAACCTCTACACAACAAAACTTGGCTCAGACTGAGGCAAGGAGGCACACAAACATTCTTTACTTTATGAACTATACTTGTAACAGTTTTCTATGAACTGAAAGGAAAATATTGGTTTAAATCTCTGTGGAGAGGTCACTGACATCAGGAAGGAACATAGATGCCCACATTACTGGCTAGTGGCTTGTACTACTGCTCCTCAAATTCTAATAAACCAGTTGATTTATGAAATTTGAATTTTTAAACATTAAAAACTTTGTTCTATAGATTAATATTTATGTAAATTTAGAAGCGTTGGTAACACAATCTTTCACCAGAGGTTAGTTGGGATATTCAGTTTTTAATTTGGCTTCACAGTCACCTTTAAATTATTACATTGGTTAGCATAATTTAAATTATTAAATCTTAGGATGTTTTCTCTTAATTACATTAATTAATGTAGTTATTTTGCTACATGACATTATTATTAATTATGTCATTAATTATTGTATAATACATACAAATAAAATATGTATTTTATGCACTACTTGTGCAATAAATTTACACTTATGCTATTGTACAAATAAGCAATTTATTAGCAACAAATTTTCATTGGGAAAATGACGTACACCATAAAAAATGAGCCACCATGGTAAGACCCAGCCACCTATGAGCATTGAACATGACTTCTAGATCACTTTTTCCCGCAGGGGGTGCAGACTAGCTGCAACTATTGAGAGGATTTAGACGTCCCTCGCGGTACCCGAATCTAATACACACTAACACTTACCACTACACTTATGACTTTAACACTTTACACTCACACTTTTAATTTAATCTAACACTTTAAATTTACACTCACACTTACATTTAGGGAGGCGATAATAGCCTCAATGTGCTTTTCACCTTAAAAAAAAATCACTTCGAGAGGTTGTTAACTTACTCAATATTGGTTACAGTTGGTTTTTTACAATACAATGTGGTTTTTGATTCAAAGTTACAAATAAAGTATAGAACAAAGTTTGTCTTTTTATCTGTTACGAAAGATTAATTCCAGTCTGTATATGTGATTACAGATAAACTTTTGTTGTTAAAATATTTACAATGTTAGTGTTAATTATAAAACATTAAATTATGATAGTTAAAGAAAGGTAAACTCTACCATATTTTCACGTTTCGGATATCATGTGCCCTTTATTAATAACCTTACTAGTAATACTTATAAGAAAGCAAACAAAATTGTATAACCATACTCACTTAGAATTTGGGTGCAATTGGTCCAGTGATTTCTGAACAGTAAAAAGCCAAGCTGGTTTAACAGAGTCATTTGCAGAAATGGTTAAAAATAAAAGAAGGTGTTCATCATTTTTCTTTTCTTTCGCTGCCAAGTAAATAAGGTCAAGGTCTTTCATGTAAAAATAATTTACATCCCATAATTTTTTAACTGAAAAAATATTAACTATTAAATAAAAACTTCTGCATAATATTAAAGTTTTTTTTTCAAAGTACTGTATTCTACATAAGATATTAAATATTTAAAGAAGATTTCTTGATAGATATCAAACATTGAAATGCATATACATTATTAATACAAATCATTCAAAATTAATCAACTAATATTACTTTTTAATTTGAGATCAAAATAAAATAAACTGAGCACAAAAAATATAAACTTCCTCATATGTTTCTACCTCCCACAAAAATTAGGTCCTAAGTACTTATGTATATTTAAAATATAACTAGACATCAGAAAATATATATCTTTTTCATGACATAAATAATTTTAAGTAAAAGAAATTTATAGCTTACCTGAAGATATTTATAGTAAACTGAATAAAAACCCAAACAGCATGGTCAGATTTAATATGTATTATTATTATTATTATTACTATTTATTATTGATGTAGTCAAAACAGTAAATTTCAAATACTGTACATTGAATAACCATACAACTTTATATATGAACAAAATATGATGAATGATTCTGAAAAATTAGGGTAATTTTCAAGTTCCTTTTGTTGATAGTAAGTTAAAAACATACATACCCACACAGACATAACACTCCTTTTTTGCCAGTTGTGTAAAAAAAAGAAGTTTGTCCACCAAAAGTTTTGAAAAATTAAAAAGTAGTACTAATTGACGGCAAAATAAACCTATATACCAAATTTTATTAAAATGAGTAAATTTGTTTATTTTTATCACTTGTTGTTAAGATAATAAGCTTAAGGTAAAAATTATCTGTCTTAAGGTAAAAAGCTACCATTGTCTGAAAATACTTTTGTATTTGATTCCACACTTCTGTATTGACAGTTTGTAACTAATATGTCAGTGTTGGATAGGGCTGTGGATTGGCAGCGCAACTATATTTTGACTTGGGAGTCAGTGGATGGGGAAGTCAACTCAAGGTCAGGCGTTTACTTCTTTGCTAGCCCATATAATTTTGCCCTCACATTCCTGAGGGCCTAAAATGGGGTACATATTTTATTTATTCCCCATCATTTTTTTAAGGGATTTGCTGTGCTGGATGCATTTCAAATAACCTGGGTTTCGATTGACCCAAGTTTGTTTAATCAAGATTTTATTTGACTGTATTTCATTCAAAAAATTGATTGAACTGTTTCAACATAAGAAATATTGTTGTTCAAGCATAAGAAATATTTTAACATTAGGTAGACATTGACATAAAAAATATTTGGACTAGGTAGTTTAATAAACAATACAAGCTATTTAAATGTAACTGGAGACAGACATGCAGATATTAATCAGATTACCTTCACATAAATTCATATAGGTTTGAAAAGTAAGAGTTATGTTTAATCTGTTGGTGCAACCCAAATTCATCATTTCCTGAAACTAAACAATAACAGGTAGTTAAAATATTGCTTTTTTATTACTGTAAAATATAAATCTAATATGACCTAATACTTTAAATAGCTTGTTAACTAAACTATCAGCAAAACATTTTGCATAAAAAGAAGCAAAGTTAATTCCAAGCCTATTATCAAAAACCACTGTTAAAAGTTAAGGCCACATTTTTCAACCAATAACCGGATGCAGATTTTTGTTATTGAAAGATGTGAAATGTTAATTTAAATTTTATGAATACAAGCAGATGTTCCTTGTAAAACAAATGTTCTAAATAACATAATGCATTATAATGAACATACTATAAATTAAATTCATGACAGCCCATTAAAAACTCAACAGACATAAAAGAAAGACAAATTTAAAGTTTGTTTGTTGCACAGTCTGTTTCACCTCTATACAAGGTCTGTCTAAAAAGTATTTAACCATGAAGTTTTCCATGGACAGTAGTAGCTAGGACGACAACACTTGTGCACAGTGGAGAAAGACAACTTAATGCACAAGCTTGAATTTGTTCACCGCAATAGAGTGTACCAGTTGCTACCTACTGGCCACTGTATGGTTACAAGTGTTTTTTTTATTTCAATTGAAGTGTGGTTATCAAATTTGTTATTTCTCTCAAGATGACTGAATGAGTAAAGATACTGCATCAAATTTTGTCAAAAGCTCTCAAAGTAAAACAATTTGTAAAATTCAACATGTGTTTTTGTTAACAATGTTATGAGGGTAACACAAATTAAGGACTTGTTCATATTTGATACAAAAATGGCACATATTGTTGGACAGTAAAGAGCCACAAAGTTCTTGGAATGCAGCAGTTGTTGAGAGGATAGAAAATCTGATACTGGGAGATTGTCAATACTAGGGACCTCAATGACAGGTTGCCGAAGTTAGAATCAGTCAAAATTATGTACATGCAATTAGCACGGTGATTTGAACATGTGCAGAGTAGCTGCAAAATTTGTGCCCAAGCTACTGTTGACAGAACAGAAGTACAAAAGTACTGACGTTGCACAGGACCTGCTGGACAATACCAACACTGATCCTGAATCTCTGAACCCATTGATTACTGGATATGTAATAGATATATGTGTTATATATTTTTTCCAGCCAAAGGTTGGAATACTTTTTAGACAGTCCTCTGCAACACTACTAGGCTGTTAACTTTGTTGATATGTTCCTAGAAATAGTTCTAAATTTGATTTCTACTCATCACCAACATGACTAAACCTAAAGAAAGGACTATTTACCTGATTTGTATAACATTTTCACAATACATATTTTTATGCAACATAAGGAATACCTATAGAACTTTTTCTTTTTAACTTGAAATGGAAGGCTATTAATATATATTAAGGGATGAAATTTTAGTTCTCTGTACATATAAATAAACTACTATAAAACATTAAATTAAAGCCATCTCATTTCAATTTTCGTTAATACAATATATAAATTCTAACTAATAGGGCCTACTACATATATGAGCAGGACATATATATTGTGTATATATGTATATCCATATACACAATTTCCATGGATACTACGTGAAGATAAGTTAGAAAACATTTCTATAAAGTATCGTAATATATATTTTTTTATTTTTGAAAAAAATATAACCTAATTCAATAATGTATTGTTTATACTGGAATTTTAATTTTCTGGGTAAATATCCATTAGCGGACAAGGCATATATTCCTACCTTAAATCCTTTATTTCATTCCCATTTGTAATAATCAAAAACAAAGTGATAAAATTATCATTGATTGATTGATGCTGGCCTATAAAATGAACTGTATTGATATGGCAGAAGCAGTAGAAGCACATTTTCCCAAGCCAAGGTTAAATAACTTATGCAGATGGCTAAGGGAATGATGATGGAATTATAAGGAAAAAAATAATATATTTATCCTCTTTTTTCTGTATCAAATCATTTACAATTGTAGATTCTTAAAGTCATGGCAGTTGTAATGCAATGTGATATTGAACATGTAGGCCTAATTGATGACCAAGGTTAAGAAAATGCTCTTTTTAATTGCTAATTTTAAGGTTTTACTGTATAATTATTTAAGCTAAAAGTGGTGTTCTTGAGGTATTTATATTAAATGATTTTTAAATATCATAAATGAGACTTATAAATGATTTTTAAATATATTTTTTTATTAAAAGGTGTACTCACCCATGTAAGATTAAATTTCTAACGGTCTTATGCAATGTTTAATGGAACTATTTTGTGACATTATCATCATCTATATAATTTCATAACCCAACTGCGCTGCTTTATACCTGCCATAACTATTATTACAAAATGAGCAACTTTCACACAATAGATTGATGAGGTTATTGTGTATTTGTTTAATTACTAATGCTGTTTAAATTATTTATTTGCATAAAATAAAACATTTTAGGGAGAAAAAGCATGTTAGTAACTTCCACACAATAGTAATGTTGAAGTAGGTTGTGGAGGTATTTTTTGTTTTTTTTCCAGTATTTCCTAACTTTTATTCAATCTTCAGTATTTCCCTCACTTTTATATTTTGTATGACTACAAATAGATGTGAAATAAAGTATTTTGGTAGAGAAAATATTCACAAGTCCCGCTAAAGCATATTTACCATTCTTGAAACTGAAATGTACATAGATTTGTTAAAAAAAGCTCGAAAATGCTATATGCCCTCAATAATACATTAATATCCTTGAACCATGTCAGAATGTGCTTGCAAGTTAGGATATTTTGTAAGAAACTTAGTTATTTTAAAATGTTTTTGCAAGAATCATTCAGTTTTTAAAATGTACAACATTTTTAACCACTCATGAATCGTATTTGTGTAAAGAAATTGAGTATTGTTTATTGCATTATTTTAAGCAAATTATAACCTATATTAAAATATTAGGTTATCCAAATGATATTGGTTTTCACACCTCCAACTTAATCTACGTAAATATCAAACTTTCATTTAAATCAATTACAGGTTACAGTATTATACTTACTGCAGGATGTTGCCAATCCATTTTTGAAGTTATATTAAATGTGGATTAGATTTTCGAAATTATTTGGTTAATATTATTATTCGCCTCAATTATAAATATACTATTTTATCTATAAATATGAGTTTGATCCCCATACTCAAATATACTACTACTATTTTGTGTAAGTATACATTCTTGTATATACTACTACAATCAATATTTTTATTCAATTATTAATTATAGGTTAATCATTATCAACATTTATTTATATTTACATAACCTTAAAAAAACTCAAAACAGTGGTAAACTAGAGGTGGTTAAGAAAACACCAAACTGTTAAAACAAACTGTTTTTCTATATACGAAAAACAAACTGCTTTTCCAAACGGAAACAAGCAGTTTGAATTGGACTGGTTCGTGATTTGTTAAACAAGGAACAGCAGTTTGGACTTTCCCGCCACCTACGTTCTATTCGAATGTTGCCGCAAGCGTTAAAACTTTTTTCCTGCTATTTTCCCGCTAATTGTTTTCCTGCAAATACCTTTTCTTTAACCTGCTATACTTTTTCCCTCTATTTCAAAGTTTCTTGTTGCAACGTAGTGAAGTAAGAACTGTTTGGGCGTTGTCAAAGTTAATCTCTATTTTGTTGCGAGTTGTTTGAAAGTTTTAAATGTAAAATTTGTTGTTCAAACATTTTTTTAAACTGTAAAAACAGCCATAATTGTGTTTTATATTAGTTTTTCTCCGTAGTTTACTTTGTGTTTAGAAATTTAAAAATATTTAGTGGACAATTTTGAAAGTTTTCTTTTACTTTTTTTATGTTTTTAGAATTAAGTGCATAGTTTTTAATTATTTATTGGATGTGTGGACTTTTTAAAATTCACAATATCTACTCTTGTATATATCTTGAATAATTTTAGGTTATTTTAGTACTTTTTCTAAAATTTTCTTTTAAAACATTTGTTCTGTTAAATATGTTATTACAATGAAGTTTATATTTTTTCTGTGTTGAAAAATGGAAAACTAATTTTTTTGCTAATGCTAATGTTAATAACCTATCGTTAACCTATAATAACCTAATGTTAATAACCTATAATTTAGTAGCCATATAGAACTAATTTTATTTAAACACATTTGGCCTATATTCTTATTACTATATTGTACTTATTAAGTTACTTTTTTCAGTGTTGAAAACTGAAAACATACTTTCTCCCAAATAAAAATATGACAGTAACATCTCACATTTTGTAAATACATAACCTAATTTTATTTAAACGTATTTTTTATATTTATTATCAATCATCAATATTTTTTAATCAACTAAAAATATTCTAAATTGTTTGCATTTCAGTAAATATGCAAAGGACTATTTAATTTTTAAGTAAGAAAAAAAGAATGCTTCTATTAGAAATTCATTGCATTTTGTAAATATAAAATTGCATACATATATATTACGTTTTGAGAATGTAATTTAATATTTAATTATTACTACACTTATAAGGATTATTTTTTTTAAATGCTTTACACCCAAAAACAGTTAAGGACATGGTGGTAATGGGAATGAAAAAGTAGTCTTAGAAAACTGAACGTTTGTGCTTTATGTTTTAGCTGCTAATACAACTTCGAGTTTCAGTGTTCTAAACCTGTTTTTTTCCAACTGTTTTTCCAAACAGTTTTTTTTAAGAAAAAGTTCGTTGATATTTTGTAAAAATAGCAGAAACTCCCATCCCTATGATAAACAGATGCATAAATCACAATTTTATTTCAGTTACTATACAGCGGCTAAATAATACCCTAAAAACTGATCCTGGATTAGACTACCGAGCCATTTATTTCATTACACTATGTCATTACATGTATTGGGTTAATCTTGTTCATAGATAAATGCTAAATAGGTTGTGTTCGTTTTAATTTGTATAGCTGTTTAAAACATGCAGTTAAAATTAAAAACTATTACTTTTTCGTTATGGATAAACTTTCGTTTTAGTGCCAGACTCAGATTTTTCCCCCATAACGCTCTGATATTTTCGGATGGAGGACCGAATAGAGACGAGAGGTAAAATATTCATAAGCCTGCTCACCAGTTCGATCAGCTCAAACCAAACGAAACAAACAGGTGAAAAGAAGTCTGACGGGCGCTACATTGTAATGTATTTCTTTCTTTTTACAATAAGGGTCTCCAAACGTTTTAACTCGAGGGCCAAACTAAAATTTTTATGGGTCTCATTATTATGGGACGAGAACATGAAAGAAGAAAAGTGGAGAGAAAGAGAGAGAGAGAGAGAGAGAAGAAAGAGATACAGAGAAGCATGCACGTTGTATGTACATACAGGCACAAAACATACATATGCGCGCGACCAACTCAGTTGGAACCGGTAGACGAAAGAATGCAGAAGGGCTGAGAACTTACTTCCCCTACTCGCGTTACTTACGCTTTGTAAGCCTACTCGATGAAACCGAATCACTCCATGGTGACAAATACAAAGTGCACAAGATGGTATAAGAAGCTAACGCTTCAACAGCCACTTTAACGTTTATAACAAAATTAAACTAACAAAAAAAGTATGGTATCGTATAAAAAAAAATTAAATAATGTTTGGAAAAAAAATACATTTTTTAATAAAATAAAACCTGAACGTCAATACACGTTTGGAAAAATATAATTTTCTTTAAGATTTTCTTATGCATCATTCTTTAATTTTCTCTTATCGTGTAAAATGTGTAAAATTTCTTTTGACCAACAATATCTGTCCACTTTGGGACAGATAACCTCTGTCACGATAAGTATCACCTCTATTAATAAAATATGTTCATCAGATAAGTTTTCACTTTACTTAGGCAGGTACATCAGTTAAGTAGACTCTATAGTGATTACTGAATTTATTTAGTAGGCTTGACGGGTGTAACCTACCTGTGAAATGAAAGAAGGTCTGAATTCTTAAAACACTCCTTGAAGATCGTTGAAGTTCTGAGGGTGCATTTTCAATTTCATATTAAACTTGATTTAAGGGATAGCTTTTTTATTTTTTCTCTTGTTTTGGTTCATAGAGCCACAAACGTCTTTAGTTTTTTTTATGGGAATGTATATGACACCACATTAACACATATAGGTTAACAAATAAGCTATAGTATTCAGTAAATATAGTATATTTACTCATATACTAACCTAAAAATGTTTTGAAAAACACAATATGTCTCAGCTTACTTACAATTTTCATGGTGATCATTGATATATCGATCTTAGCTTTGTGAATTGTGAATGTACACTGTTTTACAGTTATCTTTTGTTCGATAGTTTACTTTTTGTATAAAATATTGAGTCATTTAGGTAAGAAACTTTAAATGACCACGGCTACTGTAAGTGGCGAACTGTTGAAGGAAGTTGATTTTCTTACTACAATTGATCTTTACTTTCGTGAGTACGCTACGGTATAACATTTCTACTCAATCTGTTCTGGATTTTACTATGATGGTCTTTATGGAAATTCGATAAGTATTGTAAAAAAAACAAATAACGTTGAAAACCAACAAATAAAGTAAACTATCATTTCTTGTTTATAATAGGATTACAATAATAGTTACTTTACAAAAAAAACATTTATTTTTTAAACTATTTTAAGTTGGATTCGTCACAGTTTCCTCTTGGTCAGGTTCTAATTCCAGTACAAAGCTGTGGGCAGACTCAAAGTCTTCATTTTTGAAAAGAAACTCCTGCATAAATAGGAAAATAAGTGTAATTAAAAACTGAAAGATTATACTTACATAAATGTAATCAAGCAATACGGTAGGCAGCTTTGATGTTTATAACAGTAATAAGGTATATTTTGTTATTCAGTAATACGGTATACCTTTAAATTTATAACTATTAGCCTAGGTTAGGTTTAAAATGTGTTTTATATTTTTACATAACCAGTGAAAGTTTAATACTTATAGGCTACTGTATTTAAAGTATGCTAACATACTGCTTGATTATAATCGACGAAAATGTTTTATTAGAGAATTTCCATTAGAAAATGAGCCATTGGAAGGGTCGTCACGGTAAGACTCAGACAACGACCTTGAAATGAGCGCCGTTAAAAAAAATAACGCGCGAGCGATAACAATTTCAAAAACAATTTCAAATTGAGGTTAGGTGACAAAAAATGCGTTCGCAGACCCTCAGTCCTCGTGTGTATACCGGTGTTTCTCAGCCCTGCGCGTATACTCTTGCAGGCTATACGAAGTTGATGAAAGTTATTTTATATTGATAAATTATAGTCGAATGTGAAGATTTAATATATGTGTAAATCTCGTAGTAAAACTAAACTAATTTATTTTTCTTACATTAAACCAATTTTACATTCTGTTTCCATGGAATCCATTAAATCAATATTTCATTTTGTAGCTCACATTACAAACAAAAATAATACAAAATTGAAAGTCACATTGAACGACGATAAATATTAGTTAAAAAAACTAATTTCAGCTACTTTTTAAAATTGAGTTTCTTAACAGTAGGTAGGCTAGTTAAATTTTGTTAGAAACATTTTGGTTAGAGTTAACGGAATTGATGAAAACTTTAATCAATAACGAAAAATCATTAAATGCAGGTAACAACTTAATATGTATTAAAATTAATTCAAAACACTAAGCACATGCGCATAGACTGCGATCAACTCAAGGCTAAGATTTTAGAATGTCACTAAACGAACATTCTAATGGCCCAGAATAATTATGTAAAAGAGAGTAGGCTAGATATTTTACGCAAAAAAAATATCATTACATCATTGCTTTTAGTTTTTAACATCATGTAAAAATTATCTGTGCAAAAACCTTGAACGAAAATTCTCACATTTAATTAAATTGTTTAAAAGAGATTCAAATGAAGGACGTAAACACCTAAATAAAACACATTTGTAATTTGTAAACAGATATTTCAGAAAAAATCTATCTGCGCATCGAAAAAAATGGCAAATTTCTTATTTTACCAGATATTGCTCATAGTTTGATCTTGTACGAAGATTCATAATAATACATAATAAATTTGAGATAAAATATATCTGTCGAGAGCAAAACAATCGGTAGTCAATTTTCATAAATAATTTTTCGATTTATTGCCGAATCATAGATTTCTTTTTCAAATTTGTTATACGGGCTCAGTTACAAAAAATCTTCAAATATATCCAAAATTATAAAACAATTGTTAATAATTAGGCCGATTTTTTAGTTTTTCTCCTAAAACAGAACGGCCGCTAAAGGAAAGCAATCGAAGTGGCCAGGGAGCGTCGAGAGTGACGATATTATTAAAATGTTTTAACAATAGTTCTTATAGTAAGGTTGTCGACTAATGCTATTTTTTATAATTTCAATTATTCTTGAATTTCAAAGTAAAACATTAAACCTAATTTGCATTATTTCTGAAAAAACATGGATGAGGAGCGATTTGTTGTACCACGGCCCGTACGCCATCGACCTACGCGGTAACCCTGTGCTAAAATCTTCCGAACGAGATAAAATACTATATTTTTGAAGCTAGCGACCCATAGCCTAGGCAAACTACACTATATGCTAAGTTTAATTGGTCAGTTAGTTTAGTGTTCAGTATACAATGAATACTAACTCCTAACTAAAAGTAACTTTCTTGGAATCGAGTTAGGCTACTCGAAAGTAGATGTATCCATTAAAATCACGATACTGTACTTAGTAAAAAAAATACAATTTTCTATACAATATGCTGATGTTTATTATTAATTTTAAAGTATCATTATTTAGAAATTATTAATAATTTCACAGTAAACATGACAAGGAGGTTGAACATGTTAGAACAAGTCCTAACGGCGGTCTATGTTATGAACGAACCGGCCGGCGTTACATCACAACACATTATGCATTTTGTGATGGACCGAATGGACGGTTTGTTATCACAAAAGCGGAATGAAATTAGAAGAGTATCGGTAAGCGTGAGAAATATTTTGGACAGAGAAGAAAAGGAGCTAGAAACATATTTACCACAGCAAAGAAGCTTTAAAGATCCAGAGAACGCGTCGTGTTCAATGTCCAGCCTAGATGAATTTACAGGTCGGCTTAGGTTAGGTTAGAAATTCTTTTACTGACGTTGAATTGGTATAGTCTTTAGGTATACAAGTCATTGTTAGAGGGTTATTAATATTATTATTACTATTATTAGAGGTATTTTATTTTTGTCAGTTAATTGTATTGTATTATGGTCTCCTGGAGAAACAATAAGTCCAGGCGTTTACTAGGTCGGCCGCGAGCTGGCGAGTAACTCTTCCGGTTTGGAATAGTGAGGTGCTTGTAGTTCGTGTCTTTTTTTAAGTTGGTCGAATTCCTGCTATTCATTTCCTTCTTAGCAAATTGTGGTGCCTTGTAGAGTATTTCCGGATGTTGGTAGGCTGCCTTGTAGTTGTTCTGTGGTGGATGGTCCTCCTCGATGATCTGCCGAACAACGATTTTTTGACCTGTATTTATAGTCGAAATTGTGGCGGAAATCGTCTCAGAAAGAAATCCATTGTTAAAATCAGAGAAAGAATGCAACAGTCATAATGAAGCTATTGTGTACGGGAGAAGTGCGCCGGCAATAATGCCTGGGCAGAAATGTAATAATCTAGTGTAAATTAGATCCGAGATATGCGAGCACTGAGAACTAATAAGAAGCGAGTATTGGTTGATGGGAGAATCGTTAACTGGTTCACAAACGTAGGCTGTTTGAAAGCCGGGAGAGAAGTTCGGGAATTTAGCATGAATGTTTTTCTGGTGTTAGAAAGCGGAACTAGGTTATGAAACTCAGTTCCTATGTTGTTTAAGCGATAACAAATGAAAGTTAAGCAAATTCTAACTAATATACAATTCTAATTTTAAACGCGCACTAAACAACAGCTTTTTGTTTGCCAGTAACCAACACAATATTACAAATTTATTTTTTTAGTAGTTTGACTTCTTTGAATAAAACCAAACAAATTTCCGTTTGGTAAATTTAAAATGGCGGCTACTATAAATGTGGTAGAAGTGCAGTTAAAGAGCTGACATATTTAACAATAGGGAGATTTTTTTCAAAAATATTTTTATTACACTGTCACAACGAAAACTCTATTCCAAGGCTAGCAAATATGCCAGCTCGCATTATTAATTTTTATACGTAATTACGAGTATATCAACTTTTTCTTTAATTAAATACACTATCTCCACTTAAATGTTTCATTTCTTTGTAGCGTTGATTAAAACTAGAATTAGCCGCCTCGGTGGCCTAGTTGATAGCGTACTGGGCTTTCACCCCGAGGACCCGGGTTCGATTCCCGGCCAGGGCTTGGCATTTTCATACGCTATAAATCATACCATCGTCTGCATTAGCCCAACTGTGCACAATAGTCGGACGTTAAAAAAAAAAAAAAAAAAATAATAAAATAAAACTAGAATTTCGACCACACGGTCGGTTAATTTTCGGTTTTTTTTTAGTTTTTTCTGTAGGCCCGTAGTAACTTGCATTTATTTCAAATGTTTACAACTCTTTGAGTTGTTTATCTTCGTAAACGGTATATTTAAAGTCTTAACAAAATCTGTCAGAGCGATTTTGAAAAATTTTGTTTCAGATTTTCATTTTCACCGATTTCCAAACTTTTTTCAAGGACATATCGACCAATACAATTATATTAGACTGTAAGTATTTTGGTTCTATTGAGTCACACTTAGTGAATTTCAATGAAAATCGTTAGAAAAATGTTTGTTTTTACTTTTTATGGTAACCATTCTAAAGTTAGGGTTAATTAGCTAAATATAGACATATCTTGGAGAAAGGTGGAGCTTGTTTTAAAGTACATATGTAACAAATTTGAATAGTATTTGCTTTGGAACGAATAACATGCACACATATTTTTATTGCGATATTCTTAAGGATAAAATATTTTAAGTGATTATGGATGTGTGAGAAATTTACTGTTGTACGTTGTACATCAACCCTGCAGGAGAGTGTAGACTAGCAGCACCTATTGAGAGGATATAGACGTCCCTCGCTGTACCCGAGTCTAACACACACTTACACTTAAAACAATACACTTACTACTTTAACGCTTTACACTCACACTTTAGCCTCAATGTGCTTTACGCCTTAAAATAAATTTAAAAAAATTTAAATCAATGAACCATTTCTCTGTGTAGACAACAATAACGTGACATTTCGAAGAAGGATTCTGCGCAAGAGAAGAGTAAAGAATAGTTCACAAAATAAATTAAATCGAAGATGTGTACGTAAAGTAAAACCTCGCGTCAAATATGACAGGCACAAGAGTCGGACACCAGTAACATCAGATTTAGAATCAGATACCCTTGAAAAAGGTACTTTGTACTTCCCCAATGTTAATCATTATTACGGTTAATTGTTTAACGGCTTTTTAAATTTAAATTTATTTGCTGTATTAACTATAATTTGAAATAAAATTTGTCTAATTTTTCAGTATAAATGAATAAAAACCGGTTAATGTAAGAATTTATTTATTAAATAGTGATAAAAAATAAACAAACATTTTCACATTTTAGCCATTTATTAGCGATTTCAATTGGAAAATTTTCTTTTGAAGAAGACATAGTTGTAAGACCGAAACCATTCCAGATTTTTAGAACAAGTTTTTTTTAGATTCAGTGTTTTTCAGACAATATTTTTTGTTTAATCTGTATTGAAAATGTGATTCAACATCACGATTTTTTAAAATTTGGAATGACCACCAGCTGAAACGCATATTTGTTCTCGAAACTGAGTTGAGTGTTTATTCTATCCCACTACACTTAGGCTCAATGAAGATTGAGATTACGTAATTGATTCCTCTCTTCTGTTAGTTAGAGATAACCGGATTATCACCCCTAATTTGTGAAATCGAATTAATACTGTATTCAACAGTACGGTAGTATTCATAAAAGTGTAAATTACACGACTTTTTTATGCTGTATTTTAAAGTATTAAATGTACTGTATTTTCTTCATCGTGATTTTTTTTGTATATCGCACCACATTTTTTTCGTTTTTGAGTTTGTAAGTTTTTTTTACATTTCAATTTCACGTGACGGCGATAATAACCCTTACTGACTTTCCACCGGGGAAAAAATATACTGCACCACAAAATATTTTATAACTAAACATATAAATAATAGGCCTATGGTAATAAGAATAATATTCAACGGTAATCTTTTTTTAAATCTTATTCCTCACTAACTTAAGTTTTAACTAATGTTAAAATAATGAACTAGAGGTTGGCACCAATTTTTGGAGTGTGGGTCTTACCATGATGGCCACGCCAAAGAGCCAATTTTTCAACGAAAATTCACCACTAAGCATTTTGTAAGCACAGGTAGGCCTACATAAAATATTTTCATCAATGAAACCATTTTGCTGAATATCTTGCTCCCTTGGCAGCCCGTGTTAACAGAAGCATTGTGACCATTTTAAAAATTTGAAATTTATGCCTATAAATTAAAACATTGGTACCGTGCCAACAACAATCATTTTACGACAGCTGATAGCGTTTCTGGTGGTTCTATATCCATACGTCTGTGACCTTTGTATATTGTCTAAATATCAACAATTCCCATGAACGCTAATACAGTTCTAATGACAGTATCTGATTGATATAAAATGTATTCCATTTTATTTCAAGGAAGTAATGTTTCCATACATGTGTGAGCTTAGTTAGTCACAGACTTCCAGTAAGGATGTCTCAAAAGAAGCGAAAAATGTAGGCCTAGTTTTTGCTAATTGTCATGTTAATTATCTTATCCTGTTTTTTATACGTCTGATATGAAATTACGAACCAATCAGACATGAAATACATGTTATTGCAGTTCATAGTTTTTCACAGCCCCTTGATGAATTTCGTAAAAATGTTTTGCGAAAGCGGACATCTCATATTGTACTTAAAATATTTGACAATAATAGTCTAGTTTATATTTTACTTTCCGTTCAGTAACGGTACCACGTAAGCTTTTTTAGGTATAGTAATCACTGTCATATTATTGCTATTAAGCTCTTTTTGTCTGTTGTGTAAACACATTACTTTTTCAGTTTCATAAATAATAAATTTTGTCTTATGAGTTCAATTATTAGTTCAGTTTTGCGCCAAATAATTTCACTGTGTTCAAACAATTGCATCATATTTATTATAAAAAAGTCATACCTCATTGATCAGATCGTCCGCGGTGCCAGAATAGTCAAATATCTGGGTACGAACTAGCCTGAAGTCCACCACACAGAAGCACCTCATTATGATCCAACAGAAACTTAAACACCAGAACATAAAGTTAACCCACAACGAGATCTGTCAAAAACAAAATGTCACTTAATAACTGTGAAAGTGTACCGAGAATCAAACGTCTTACCTATAGTCGTTTAATCGACTTTTAACGTAGCCTACCTGATTTGTATCGAGGTAAGATAATAAGTCAGCACCTACATTTTGGTTTCCAATATAGAGTTCTTTAATTGGATCACACCTAAACATAAAGAAAATTAAATTGAAAAATATAGAGTCCGCCAGTAAAACGGGATGATTAAATAAAGTAATTGATTGTTGAAAAAATTTTTTTTTAATATTTATTTAGTAAATAATTGAAAGTACAAGAATAGCTATTATGGGTACAATACGAAAAAATATTTTCTGAACACTACGTCTACCAAATGTCCTCATTTACAGTTAAGGCATTCCTGGAGCCTGGTTTGCAAGTTTTGCATGACCTCTCGCAGCATGTTGACAGGTATTGCCGCAATCTCGTCTACAATTTGTTGTTTGAGGAATTGAATAGTTGTGGGTGCTTGAAACACTTTTGTTTTTAGGTATCCCCATAAAACGAAAACAGGTATCCCCCCCCCCCAGATGTGTCACTTATTCCAATGCGAATAAGTTGTTTGGCTGATCGGCGAGGACTTCTAACCGTGGCCTGTTGAACAGCTGCGATGTTTTCAGGTGTTTCAACAGTCTTTACACCCCTGCCTTCTTTTTAAGACGTTTATCCTGTTTGCTCGAGGCTGTTTATCCATGTTCGAATTGCATTATCTGACAGAACAGGCTGGATATATTAAAATGACGTCGGAAAGCACGTCGAGTTTGCAAAATCGCCATTTTGATAATATGCTTTCAGTGTAGCCTCGTTGTTTCCCCGTCCAACGACCCATTGGAACTAAATGGTAGATTCTGCAGGTGGTGAAGCGCCAGTAACCATACCCCCACTATCTGCCAACTTTGTCTCAAGGCCACCAATCATTCCGTTTCATTGGCAGACCCTGTATAATAGTGTTTTAATTTCTTAGGTTGTCAATAGTCTAATGATCTTAAGACTTCAATATGTAAATACCTTCTGTGTCAAAAAAGTAGTTTTTATTTTGATTTCTGTCCGTCTGTTTCTCTGTCAACGTTTCGCTGAAGACAAAACTAACTAATCGACTTGGTTGAAATTAGCCATGTAGCCGAATTTTGGTTTGCCTACATCTCGTGGAAACATCGTTTAACGTTTATCTAAAAATTTGGCAAAAAACCCTTGGATTAGAAATTGAATTGTATCAAAATCGACTTCAAAGATGTTATTAATTTTTTTTCAAATGTAGTCCATAATTGGGGGTCATAAACATAAAATGTAGTCCGAAATAAAACATACGAATAGGCTACATCCCAAGAAATTCGTCTCATGAGCGATTGAAAAAATCCTGGAAAATAGGCCTATTTCTTCAAAAGCAGTTATCAGACTTTGTTGAAATTTTTGGTACATAAATTCTTCCTCTTCCCTTTTGTAGTATCTGCAAGTTGCATCTTCTACTAAGCACTCTATTGCACCGCATTTTTATTGTGCTTATCCAACTTTGTAATAAGTCACAAAGGGTTCCTTCCAACTTGTCTCTGGTCATTACGACGATGTCATCAGCGTAACCAGGTTAGAAATTTCTCGGTCAACTGCCCGAGTAGCTCGTCATATATTGTGCTCCATATTAAGGATGACAAAACCTCTCTTGTGGACATCCTTTAACTGTGCAGAGTTGAATGGTGTTTTTCTCACCGTCGTCTCTGCAATTCTTGTAGGCAGAACATTGTATATCCACCTCAATGTCACCTTGTCTATCCTTCATTTTCTAAGGTTCTTTTGACAGTCTCATGAGAGTTATGTCAATATCTATGAAGACACTTACTGCTATATCTTTTTCGTCAAGAGTACGTTGAATGATCACCTCCATTGGCACTCCAATATGGCAGTGTCAGTGGATCTGCCCACCCTATACGCGCGCACCTGGCCTAAATTGCATTTTCACTTTTTCCTGTGCCACCTTTCGACTTACATTTTTTAAGGTCGTTATATGAAGACAAGAGGCGTATCCCAACGAATAATACAAATACCGACGGTCTAAGATCATCAAGGGCCAATAGGCCAACGCCATCCCGTAAAAAATATTAATGGAAATGGTAAGCCTAGTATTTACTGAAAATAAGTACTATATGCAATTTTAATGTACAGTAGTACTGTAATTGATTGTTTAAGTTCTTAAAAAGAATTAAAATTAATCTCACCAGCTGATCGTGACGTTTCGTCTGTAAGGCTTCAGATTTTGGCAAAATTCATTAATGCCGTTATTAAAAGTTATACCAGTTGCCCAACTTACACTTGCACATACAAAATTAGCAAACAATAAAGGCATAACGATTCTCCATGGCTGTGGCAAACTAAAACATCAAAAACGTACAATTAAAAGATTGGTTGTTATTAAAAATAATGTGCAATTGTAATGCTAAGCCATTAGAGATTTACTTGTATTCAAAAAAAGAGGGAGGATGTATCAGGTATTAAATTTTAGTCATAAAACTTACATTCTCCTACTGTTTACAAGATACACACACATGCTGTAGGCCTAATTATTTAACAAAATAAAGAAACTAATCAAGGATTTTATTGTTAATTATTTTATGTATTAAAAAAATATACAGTGAAATTCTTTTTATATTCTTCTTCTTTTCTGCTAGGATTATTGTCACTATGTTTAGTATAATGATCTCCCTTCCCTAACTTCGTCAATTCTACTTTCGTTGACGCGTTTCGGAAAACCTCCATCTTCAAAAACTATATCTAAACTGGTCACCAATATTATGGCCCGTCCTATTTATAATTTTCTATCTCCACCTCGTACCCCTCCTCTATTCAACACGTGTACATTAAATCTGACGTGCTCGCTTCTGATTGTCTTTTCAAAATCATACGTTTTCGCTCGCTTCTGATTGGCTCCTTTCAAACTTTCTCTTCAACGGTCGTCCCTCCTGTTAATTTTTGAAAATTTTTAGATTTTTAAACGTAATATCTGCTTGCGACGATATCTGTTCATTTATTATGTTTTCTCCCTTTAATTTAGATTTAAAAATTTCCAAGTTCTCTAAAATGTTCATACGTCTTCCTTTTTCTGCCATATGTAGTATCTATTTCTCGAGGTATGTGTCCCTCTTTTATTAAATGTAACGCATAATTTGAATCATTTTTGCCGTATTTGAATGATCTTACATGTTCTTTAAACGGGAAAGAATGTTGACGGGACGAAAATTTAGAAATAGGTTAGCCCTATAACCTTTGACGAAATGTAGACTATTTGATTTAATTTAGTTCAATACTCGCATAATTTGAATCATTTTTGCCATATTTGAATGATCTTACATGTTCTTTAAACGGGAAAGAATGTTGACGTGACGAAAATTTAGAAATAGGTTAGGCCTATAACCTTTTACGAAATGTAGACTATTTGATTTAATTAGTTCAACGTTACAGTATTGAAATAGCACGGTAATTGTTGTGTAGGCTATGAGATCAGTTTTTCAGTTGTGTAGTGTTTTGAAGCCTTGTAGGTTACTTATACGAAAAGATCGATTTATGCCATCTCCTGATAGAGTAAGCGCAGTAAGGCTATCACGAATTCATCGTAAGATGTTTTGGTTTTATAAGTATTATTGTTGTATTATCAACAAATAATTTTTGTTTTTGGCTATGTTTACAATTATCTTTTACTAATAAATATAAAATTTATTGTACGATTTTAAATAGCGTCATTTTCATTTTTTTTCATTTACTTAATATTTTAATACTTAGAAAGCAGCTTACCCGGTTCCTTGTCCAACGCCGCCTCTTCCACAGACAATTGACAAAGTTATAAATACAAAAGCAACTATTGATGTTACAATGGGTTCGTATAAAATGAAATTGCATTGTTCTTTTCCCCAGTCGGACAACAATAAATTGATTTGGTAAGTACGGTTGTCGTTTGGGGTAGTCGGTGGATAAAATACTAATTTGCTGTAAAGAATACAATTGTCTTGCAATTGGATCTTTAGAACAGAAAAACAGTAGCTACAAACAATACCAGACGTTCCAGCAATGGCGAGAAATATTACCTGAAAACCTATCCACAAAACTGAAACTGAGTTTGAAGATCGTTCAACAAGCCAATAATTAGTTTCAACTAAAACTGGACTTAGTGAGTTTGACATGCTTACTATAAATGAAATTTATATTGACTTCATAGTAAAATATGTATTTTGTATTATTGTAGGCACATTTAAAAACGTAAGCTCAAACGTTTATTAATCAGCTGATCAATTTTTTATGTAAAGCAGAAGGAGCTGTTTTACTTTCTTGCTATACGAAGTATCGTAATCGTAAAAAAAAATCGATTGTGCGGTTTTGATGGTTATGTCAGTTTTCAGGCCTTCGGAGTCATAAAGCGTGATATACTTTCTTACTGTTCGAATTATGAAGTAAGTATGTCAAGAGAAATGGAACAAATCAATCAAGATTTTTATGGACGTAGTTTTCCATCTCCGACTACTCTGGAGTAAAACATTTCGCTATTTCAAGTGAAGTAGTTTTATTTAGGAAATGTTATTTTATTTTTCTGTATGTTTACTATACAAAATATAAGGTTTTTGAAAGTTTGGTTATATACTGAACGTGAAGAAAACAAATTATGATATTTTGAAGGACAAGACCTCCAAAAGGGGTGGGGCAAGGGGAATGAAATGCGTTGGAATTCGGTCACAAAAAAACTTCAAAATTGATTTATAATATCCCGTTACCAATTAATTATATACATTTTATTCTTCTTGATGTTTCTAAATACTGTACTGTTATACAAAGATCGTAATATTTTTACTTTACAATAAAAAGTATCTACAATACCTTTAATGAAGACCAATTAACATGTCCACCGTTGATTGGTTACAATAAAATAAATTCTAATTCCCAAAGCCTAATGTAAACAATTTTATAATACAGTTACTACCGAGATGTGATTTTCGGTGAAGCGCTGATGGCCAGTAGCTGGCAATACCCTTCCACGCAACATCGGCGTGACTTTAGCTAGGGTTGCCAATAAATCTTAATGTTGAGAAAAATTAAAAGTGCAAAGTTAGATAAAATCTTCTCAAATGTATGTATCGCCTTGCATATTTTTTGTTACATACCAGTGATTGTGGCAGAAGCGAAGAGAACATTTAGTAAAATGAAAATTGCAAAAAGTATATTCAGATCTTTTATTATGAGTCATATAAACTGATTTAGTGAAAGCATTTTCCTTCAGTGACATTATTGTTGGCTTCATGGCAAAGAAAGCCAGAAAAGTTATGTTTTAATTTATTTGTTCTTCATCACCAAATAATAAGTTAAAAATGTTATTATAATTTTAATTTCTAGTACTTAATGGAAAAAGCATATTTCTGAAAAATATTCAATAATATTAACAATAAACTACTGATTAATAAGGGCCTACTAGCCTACTGCTATTTGCTACAATAGCTTTCCACTGTACATAGATAATTTTATTCATATTCATGGTAAATAACTCTGTTATCTACTTTTCATTGTCACCTTCTGCTTTTCATTGTTTTTTAAACCTTATGTTTAGTAACAAGAAGGTTAATTAATGGTTGGTAATATTGTGGGAGTGTTTGGGTCTCATAAAATAATTTGTGTAAGGGCTGCATAAACATCTTAGAGCCCGTCTAATGGATACATTAGTCTTCAGACCTCCTTAAATACAATAATGGCTGTTCATATGTGTAGATAGTTGCTGGAGAAATATTTCAGACCACTTTAAAAGTTTTCGTATGTAAAAAAACTCATAAAAATCAATTTTTTCAAAAACGGCTCGAACAATTTTGATAAAATTTTATGCAAATATAGATCATAATTATAAATACATAACACATGGGTTGCTATTACCCTAATAATAATAATTATTATTATACTTAATTTGAGCAATTATAATAATACACTATTAGAGAAAGACTATAAAATTTTGTGTAGCATTTAATTTACATGGTTTTATCACAATTATTTATTTTAACTGATAATTTATATATGTTGTTTGTTTGGGCTGATTTGTATTTATTTTATCTTGTGTATTGAGCTATACAAATTATAGATTCCATATTGTGATGTCTTATACAATAATTTATATTGTAAATGAAATAACCAAAATGAAAATTTCATTAAGAAAACTTTACACTTATTGCAACAGTGACACTGAACAACATTGTTGTAGGAAACAAATTTGAAGCTATGACCTCTCAAATTAGATAGCAGAAGAAAAATCATTTATTAGTGATTTTGTTTAGATGTTGAAACACAGTAGTGTTCCACTCCACCAAGACACTCTCTGAACTGCTGCAATTTATATATACAGGTGACAGTACTGGTTTCAGTTATCCATAATTTAAAAAGAAAACTTCAATAGAGTTCACAGTACTATTATCTATGGGGAAATAGGAAGTGGTATGAATAAAGAAATATTTTTCAAAAACCAGTACAGTCAAAGAGGATAAAATGATTTGAAAATAGCACTTTTCAATTTTGTATTTTCTCCTTCTTCAACATTGACATGTATAGTCTAAACTAATGAACCAGTTTTCATCAATGAGATCACTCATTTTATTTGTCATGGTTGCAGTATTTAAAGAATTCTAAACATAAGTTAGTTTACAATTAGTAAACTATCAAAACAGGTACAGTATGAACAAACCTACCACTGCGATCTTTCACCATGGTAGCACTATATTATCCATGCATGGTAAAAATGGTCATAACAAAGAATGAGTGAGTTGGGTCATAGCAAACAATGAGGCCACAGAAAAGAAAAAAGTGACCAGTTTGTTGTTGAAAAGACTAACACGTGCTGCTCCTTGCTGAGTCATAAGTCCATGTCATCGCTTTCACCATTAAAAAGATATCTTTTTAAGTTCTCTGCAATCCTGAAAAAATTTCTTCAAGTCTAACACTGAACAGGGCACTTCATGGTAGATTTGGAGGTTGAAAAAAAGGCCTCATAAAATCAAGTTAAAATCGTAATCACTGAAATAATTTCTTTGAATATACATTTCATTTTCTTTGGCAATGTTAAGATAATTTATCATGATCGTGTTCCACAATATTTGGTACCACTGCAAGTCTTACAAAAATTATCCCAATCTAAACAACCACCAAATGATAAAAAGTCCTCCACCAAGTCTATACAGGCATTTATGCAGTTCAATGAACTGCTAACTGCTTCACATTTGTGTACCTTCCATGCTACTCACTGTAATGACAATGGGGATCTTCCATATTGTTCCCTATGAGCAGCATACTGGCAAAGGTGTTGGTGCAGATATAAAATCCTGATTATTAAACTTGAAACATGCCCTTATTTAGTTCAAAATATATACTGTAACACACTCTGTGACCAAAACCAGAGACCTACCTGTCTCTTGATAAGTCCCATAAATAAATTTCACATATATAAATAATTTACATTTAAACTAAGAGATTGCTTGATCGGAACACATTCAATATTATGTATACCTATTCATTAGTTTTGCAGGTGTGGCTGGTAAGCTGTAGTGTGATTGATGTTGTTTACGCTATTTATTGCTTAATGCATATTGATATCAGCATAACTGTTTCGGCATATGATTAATACATTCGATCAGAACAATGTTAAGTGTAGTTTCCAGTATTAGTGATTATAGCACTTTATATTTTATTTTACTTTAGAATGTATATCCAGTTCATAAACTGCATTTTTTAAACTTTTTGTTTATGTGAAATTGGGTTGTTTTTCAAAAATTTTCAGTTATTTATCGACTTAATTAACTGTCATTATCCTGGTTCTGACCCTGTTTATTAATTGAAGTTTCACTGTATGTAGAGATTTATTACATAATACAGGTAAAAGGTAAATATAAAATAATATATAAAACAAGTATTAATATACATTATATTTTCTAATTAAAAAAAAAATGCCACTTTTATATGATAATACATTTTAGCTCAGTTCATTTAATAAAACAGTTTTACAGTACATTTTTACTGTACATTATTTTATTAATAGACAAAGTTTATACTTTTATGCGATAATAAATTTTAAATCAGTTCATTTTTTATCATCTGCAGTAACACTTGAAATACCAACTGCTTTTTTATAGTGGTCTGGTTCCACCAAACAATCAACAAAGAATCTTGCAAGGTCATATTTTGAAACAACTCTTCGACTAGTCGGCTCACCCCATTTGATTGTATACCCAGATGGCTCATCACCTGATATGTGAGGTGGATAAACTGCAATCCAATTCAAATCAGAAGCTTTTAATATGGTTTCCATTCGTTTATGCTCGGCATTAATCTCATGGAACATAGGAGGTACTTTGCTATCTTCCCAGAAAAGAAATGCTAAAAATCAAACAAGCAAAAAGTCATAGTTTGTATAAAAAATAATAAATTGAAAACTATTAAGTTTGAATAATCAGTATAAAATGTTTACCAGAATAACAAAAATGTCTAAACTAGTAGTTCAAAGAATATTTTAAAAGAAGAATATAAACTTAGCAGTACATTTTTAATTAATTGGCCACCGCTCCACAACAGCGCTCTATCATGTACACACATTTTTTTACCAATTTAACTGGAACCATAATACTTAGGAAAAATGTTACTGGACCAACTTTATTGGAAATTTTATGTTCTTTCTACAAGAGGTCAACACTGATAAGTCTTGCTGTTCAGCCAGTATTACAGGAAACACACAGAAATTACACTTGTCATTGTTAAATGAGATGCCACCACCTTGAAATGTTAAGTGAATTGGAAAAAATCTTACATGGGGTTTATACAAGATACCAAATTTCAAAGCAATCAGTTAATGTGTATGGCTTAAACTATGAAAGAAACACACAAACCAAATGTCGAACGGTTGAGTAAAAAAGAGAAACATCACTTTGCTTGGTCAAAAATATTTCATTCATAATAGAACTTAGAATTCACTATCAAACAGGTGTTATTTACATGTCTGGATATTAGTATGATACTTGAATACATTTATTTAAAGTATACATTTCCTGAAAAATATTGTAAACAAATTTCTTAGAGAACTTAAAAATTGACATTGCAGTTATTTTTTTGTTTGTTTTGAAAATCAATATTTCAATGTTATTAAATAGCTATGTATAAATAAACTATGTCATAAATGAAGCTTATTTTTTTAAGTCATAAATTTAGTAACTAAACTGCTATTTTTATTTATACACAACTCTAGTTAACACTTTTAAAACACACTACACTTTCATTCTATGTTATATTCAAGTACTACCCCTCGCAGGTAGCTCCACCTATTGAGAGGATTTAGACGTCTCTTGTGGTACCCGAATCTAACACACACTTACAACACTACACTTATGACTTTAACACTAAAGTGTTAAACTCACACTTACATTTAGGGAGGCGATAATAGCCTCAATGTGCTTTTCGCCTTAAAATAAAAAAAAAAAAAAATCTATGTTATATTCTTTTTACTAAATGTTTTACAACCTTTTTCCATTTTGAAATATATGTTGACATTTTTTGCAATGACCATCTTGTTCTACGATTCATCATTAATTCCCACCTCCCTTGGATTTAGACTGCCATATTTGTAAACAAATAACAACATGTACAGTGATAGATGTTTATCACACACTCAGGATTTTGAGTAGTTTAAATGGTTCAAAAGAAGGATGAGAAAACACTGACATGATCATGTCCAGAGCAACCTTCGACATCAATGATGGACAAGAACATTGAAAAAATCAACAATTTAATATGAAAAGACTGCTGGTTGAATATCTGCGCTATCGCTGAGATTGTTGAAATCGACAAAGAATCAGTTTAGCAGATTTTGCATGAATATTTTAACTTGAAAAAGTTTGCCCAAAAATCTCACACCCGAAGAGAAGGACTTACGAATGAACATTTGAACTGACACTTTGAAATCCATCCAAAAAGATTCTAAACTCTTGGAAAGAGTAATAACAAGTGATTAATCGTGGTTTTTTTATTTATTATCGAGAAACTAAGTGCCAATAAATGTACTGGAAGAACACCACCGAGACTGAAGAAAGCTAGAATGTCCAAATCAAAACTCAAAGTCATGATGATTGTGTTTTTTCATAGCCACAGGATTCTGAGACAGGTGAAGCTGTGAAAAGAAAGCAACAGAACTTTGAACATGCTTTCAAAAGCACTGCTTTGACCAATGGAAAATTCCCATCGAGTGATGCAGGTATCATGGAGGAGAATATACTGAAGGGGACAATGTTAAAGTTGTGAAGAAATAAAAAAAAAAAATGTGATCATTAATCCGGTTATTTTTTTAGCCACATAATAAAATAAATAAATAATAATAATAATAAATATAATTATTATTACTTATATATATAATATTACATTATTATTATTATTTATTATTATTATAATATTATAATATAATAATAATAATAATAATAATAATAATATTATTATTATTATTATTAATATTATATTTATTATTTATAATAATAAATATAATAATAATAATAATAATAAATAAATAATACAGTTTTTTTAGTCATCATTAATATTAAGAAGAATACAGCTCATCAATAAAATTATAAAAATATTCAAAATTAATTATTTAAAACAGTATATACTTTATAAAACATACACAATCTCAAGATAACTGATATCATATCAATCAGTTAAGCAGGCTGTTACACAACTGCAACAAATGTCTATTTCAAATTGAGTTTTGTTTTATTAAATTAATAATAAAATACCACTTCAATCATTTTAGCAGTTTTGTTTTAATAAAGTTTAAAATTTTAAGTAACAAATTTTGGTGTCCTATAAAAATACATACAGCAGACTTCCAATTATCTGCTGGATTATCTGTGGATTGGGTGACAGGCACCGCAGATAAACCACAATACAGAAACCAATAAAAAACCACTAATTATATAATGTTCTTATATAGTTTGTTTAATTTCATCACACATTTAAAATAAACTACAGTACAAGCAAACAAATAAAACTATAGCAATTGTCAATTGTGTTTAAACTTGAACAAAGTTAAAAAAAAATTAAATACAGAGTTTTTACTGTAAAAAATATCCCAGTTGTATAATGAAGAACAAAAATGTTTTCAGACTTTTTAGATTACAGTTTAAGCTTTCCCAAAATAATTAGTCACTTGCATCTGTTTATTTTTTTTTTAACAAACAAATTTCTTTACAATACCTTTACCTACAGTATGATGCATCTAAGTGAGTATAAGACCTTTTTTGACCACCATTTTATACTAGTCAAGCACAAAATCACATTCTGCCAAAGCAATTAATTAAGGATGTGAATTTTTATATTATCAAAGGAAATTCAGTATTCATAAGTATCTTGAGAGATGGCATGTCCCCGTTTATAAAAATGCATGGATTCCGCTCTGCTTTTAAAAGGTTGTTTTTATTTGTTTAAGTAAACTCTGAATAGATACAAAGAATAACATTATAGAAATTTATCCATATATTACTCAACTCACAAGAAAGACATACAGAGATTACTGGCACTTTTAACTCCTTCATGGCTGATAAAATATTTTTCAGTCCTTCCGACATAGAAGTTGTAGGACCTAAAACAAAGATGAGTATATTAGTATATTAGTTCCCATTCACTATTAAGGACTAAAAATAAATAGTTTTTTTTTTTTTTTTGGTGTTTAACGTTCGACTATTGTGCACACTTGGGCTAATGCAGACGGTGGGGATATGATTTATAGCGTATGAAAATGCCAAGCCCTCGCCGGGAATCGAACCCGGATTCTCGGGGTGAAAGCCTAGTACGCTATCCACTAGACCACCAAGGCAGCTTAGTGTTAAAAAAAAAAAAACAGAGATTGTTTTTATTTAAGCCTGTACCAATACGCATTAATACTTGAGGCCTCCTTAAAAAAATTGTATACATAAACCATCCTTGAAGGAAAAATTGAAGTCACAGAACATTGATAAAAATCCTACCTTTATTGACCTGAGATAGTTAAAAACATATATTGAGCCTCCCTTGGTTACTACGCTTATTTACAAAAATCATTTATATGTTTGTACATAATTTACAATTATTTCATTTCAAAAATAAAATCAAAAATATTATACACATATTCTCACACTAATTCAATTGTTTCAGCAAAAAAAACATGGCGAGAAAATCAGTCTACTTTTTCAACAATTCTTTTATCATATTTTGTTTACATTTTGGTCATAAAAAAAATAAAAGGAATAAAGTTAGTGTACCAAATTTTAAATAAATGAAAGTTACTGTTTTACTTGTAACAGCAAATAAAAAAACCATGAAAGCAGTTAGTTTATTTGTCTATTTATCTTCAAACTCTAAAATGTCTTTGTTTTAAAATTTACTACATTACTTTTTCAGAGACTTAAAGCCACATCACTCATATATTGTGTAATATCAATGTTTTTGCAGTCTCTAGTCTATTCATAGTTCGCTTATCAGAGCAAGCAGTAACTGCCAGTAAAAGCAGAATTGTGTATACAGTATACCATTTCATTTGGATACTCTTAATGTAATTATGTGGATAAATTAATGCATTACTTTTAAACTTCCCACTTTTTCACATTCAATTCTTTTTCACCTTTTTCATTTTTATCATTTATTTCTTCTTCCTGATTGGAATTTTCCTCATCTTCTGATTTGTCATAAGATTTATTAACCCTTATTCATTAGGGGTTTCAAATTTACACATAAAAATTTGCACACTTTGCACATAATTGTTTTGAGTGTCGCTGATGAAAATGTAATACATATTTTTTAAGCCTTCTTATGTTCATATTTTAAGCCCACCAAATATATTTAATGATAATAATATTTTCAGCTGTGTGCACACAGGACATTGTAAGACAAAAGTAACAAAACTCTACGTCATGTGTGCAGCTCACAAAGAATTCACCCATTCCTACCAGCTTCCACCCAAACTATCTACCTTTTATTTATGATGGGCCTCACCTATCCTTCTACCACAGACAGGCAAACTATAAATGCATTGCAGAGAAAAATTAACAGGTGATGTGGAGCTTGAAACTGGTCATGCCCAACACACTATAATGGCCAAACATAGCGCCACAGACCACTCGGCCATTTGATCAATGTGATATTTTTTTAACTTTATCAAACTTCATAGGCCATAAGCTGTTGACTATTGTATTATTAGTGTATGGTTATGTTAACAATTGTCAGAAGATTATATTTATGAAAACAGTTGTCTGATAAATCGGACGATGGGATTCAAAGGGTTACGTATGCCTGCTAAGTCTATTTCATGATTAGTGAATTTGTTGTAAAACAGCTGGGTGAATGTTTTCATTTCTACGATTATGAATATGCTATCCAAGTTGTAATAGTAGCACAATAGTTGATGATTTTATAGGTTTCTTTTTTCAAGCTTATTTACTGTTTCTAAGATTTCCTCATGAGAAAAATTTTCTGTAGAAGTTAATTATTCATATTCTTAAAATATGTACAAATAATAGTATATAGTATATCAATAATAATTTATGAGTGAACTTACTAATTTATTTTGAAAACTTTTATCCCCCTAAATTTCATTTTTTTTTTAAACGTTCATACTTTATGACAGTTAGACTAAAGAGGATGAGGGATCAGTGTTAACGGTAAGGGAAAAGCAATGGGAGCAACTTTTCCTTTACTGTTAATACTGATCACGTGACCTCATTAGCCTAACTGGCATCAATAGCTCAATTTCATGAAATAAAGACTTTCAAAAAGTACCGATTTTCCCGTTTCTTGTTGATAGTGCTTGAACAGAAATTTTGAATATGATGAATCAATGAACGAATTCCAGAGTTATTAATGTACTGCAACCTTTGTATATCTATTATGCCTCATTTCTATATTCCTGAGTTGCTTGGTTACAGTGCCTTCTCCAACCCAACTCTTTCATAAAGTTTAGGATTTGGAGAGGATTCGAAGTGTGTAACTTCCCCACTTTTAATTGATGACTTCCCAGTTTTTTATTAAAGTGCTTGCAGATCTTTGCTCTGCTATTTCCTTTCATTTCCCCCTCTTATTGTTACCCTTATAGTGGAGGTTATGCCCCATTTGGCCAGGTTTTTGAGATGTGGTGAGATCCCACTCTTTTTATTTTACATTATCACTCATGGTGATTTCATTAGGAGCTAAGGAGATGATATCTGCCCATACAGAGCCTCAACTGTACGCTAAGGTACACTGGGCTAAGGTATGCTGGGAGGTTGCCAGGTATCCCAGGGCTTTGCTTGATACACCATTAAGTTGGTGTCATTCATAGTATCAGCACTGTGAACTGTTACTATCAGTAAACTACTATTTACTATCAGCAAATAATAGTTACTATCAGTTAACTATTATTAGCTGAATCATTTTGACCTTGAACTTCAATTGCTTTTAATGATAATTAATTATTGTTATAATTCACACAAAAGCTAACCAATTGAATTCATGTTATCATAGCTGTGACAACTCAACATAGCTATGACAATCACAACAATAAAAACTGTATGTTAATTCACAACACAACAAATCACTTTACAGTTAGTGATGCTATGTAGAGTAGTGAATGTTTGTACGTGCGAATGTCTAAAATAGGTAAGTGACAGCGATACGCTAAACTCTTTAGCTGTCTTTTGAGGGTGTTTGAGACTCATAACTTTTGTTTAAGTGAATTAAGGGCTGTTATATTTTACAGAAAATTTAATCAAAATTGTTTCAAACTTTTTTGCATATATTTTTATTTTGTGCTTTTAATGGCAAGTACTTTTTTCTTTTTGTTAGAAAATCATTGAAAAATTTGTTCAAACACAATGCTGTCCAAGTTTATTATTATAGTAAGGAAAGAAATTCAGACATGATGATAACAGAGTATGCTTTGTATTCAATAATTTTAAACCTGTCGGAAATGTAATGAAACCATAAATTCAAGATAATGTAAAACAGACTTGTTTGTTTTTGCATTCAATTGCACCTTAATTCTTCAGCAGCATACTTCCATGCACACCATGATAACAAAACATATTTGTTTCTTTTACTATTTATGTACTACCATGGAAATCTTATCACGGACTGGCTATAAGAAACCAATGAAATAAAATATTTTATACTGTAGTTTACATGAAACTGCTTGCTGGATTGTGTTGTAGTATCATAGCATACGGTAGTTTATGCTTGCTTATGAATTTCCAAAATAAAATCTTGGGAAAATTAGTTAGTAGTCTTAATTTAACTTTTAATAATCCAAGTTTAATAATATATTCATGTATTTAAACAAATTTATGGATTTTTTTAGTTAACTTTTCTTGTCAGACAAGTCCTGTGAATTGTAAAAAATAATCCTAATAGTGTGGTATTAATGTTAAGTAGTGTTGTGTCAATTATTTACACTGTTTTGTTAGTTAATTTTTTTATAATCATATCTGTTAAGAGCTTCAAAGCTGCTCAAACCAAGTTGTTGGACTTTCTGAAAAAAGTTATTGGACTTAGGCTATCTCTAAGTCTGGCAGAAATATTTAAACTTTTATTCAAAATCTAGTAAATCATAGTCACAATTATGAATGCTTGCACCCAGACTATTAAATTAGCTTTGGAAGCTTCCTTCATTTTTAATCTTACACAAATTAATTTTCCTTTTAAATTTGTTTTGACAAATTGCCTTGATACTATAAATTCAACTATTGAATATGGAAAAAAATATAAAAGTGAATAATGATAGTTCAGATTAAAGGATGAAAATGGCCAGATGTTACTACAAAGTGACTGGTTTTCCTTCATTTAGACAATACCATGGCACACCATAATGGAAAATTAACAAGAAAATTAATGTCTGGAAAACCAACACCATGAAATAAGTTTTTTGTAATGGTATTCAAAGCTTACTTACACAGATTTTCTGCATATGGAAATATAAAAAGACACATTTTTTAAAATTGTTTTATTAGATTTGTTAAAATTTTAGTCATTATGTAAATCCATAACTGCAGTTAGTGTACCAATTTTAAGATATTATAAATGATTTTCTTCATTATGAAGTAAAGTTCTAAAGTATGTTAAAGTAATTGAAGCATATTAGTAGATGGACTTACCTAAATCATTTCGTGTACCTAAAGTAACAATAGCAGCATCTTGTCCTTTTAAAGTTTCTTTAACATTTTCTAGATTTAGTACATCTCCTTTAACAACATCAACTTTACCATTAAACTTTGATGGTAACTTTGATGGATCTCTTACCAAAACACGAACCTTATATTCTACAAAATAAATAACCATTACAACTTGAACAATCAGTTAACTATTAACTAAGCATTATAAATTATAAATTCCATAATAAATAAATGATACTTAGTCAATTATAAATATTTTAGCAATAACCTAAACAAGAACTTTATTTTACAACACAAATGAATTAATTTTTTTTTTAAGCAATACATTATAACATAGGAAGAATTTTTATACCACCAAATCAAATTTTTTTGCTATAAACTTCTTAATTTCAAACCTCCATAGACAATTTAATTCCTGTGCAACTCATAGACAGTAACCACTGTACTAAATGAGACTCTGCATGATTTATATTAAGAGTGTGATGATTTTTTTAGATTTCTTTTGGTTTTAAGGCGAAGAACACATTGAGGCTATTATTGCCTTTTTTTTAGATGGAACAATGCTACTAAATAAGAGGAGAAGGTACCTATGTTATGCTTTTTTAATTATTCTTCATACCCTTACTGTTCTCCTAATAAGACTACAACATATAATACAAATTTTTCATTAGTTGAAAAAGAGGTTAAATGGTTTTGAATATTGTAGGTCTAGTATTAATTTTGATTATATACACCGAACTTTTTCCTAGGGACTTCATTATGCAAACATGATGGACCCAAGGTTCTTTCAGATTAACAATATTTTGGATAAGCAAAAACATCATAAAACATCACTTTTGTTAAGGCTTGAGGTATCAAAAATAATGTTATCATGAGCATATTATATATTACGTTATAATGCATCATTGATTGATGCAAATGAGCACGATTACAGACCAAAGATAGTTCTTGCCTACCATCAGTGTTTTGTCTCATAACGAATCAAAAGTAGTAGGTTTTTGGGTGCTCAGTAATACTTACAACACATAAAAATTATTTAACAAGACTAAAAATAAAGATAATAAAATAAGTGAAAAATGAATGTTGTATATTACAATAGCCTAATTGTACTTTAAACAAATACACAACATGATAAAACAATGTACTGCTTTCTTAAAACAGGCTCTTTTAAAAAGAAAAACACAAAAATCTTGTTTTTAAAAACAAAAATCTGATAGCACTGATACTTGACATCAAAAGTCGCACAACATCTTTACTTATTTACTTTTATCATAAAACAAAGTATCAGTACTTGCTGTTTTGTTTTGATATTCATTTCGTTGTTGAAACATACATATATGATTAGTTGACATAATATAATCAGTCAGGCATATCATGCATGTTAAAAATGATTTATTTATTACTTTGAAATATTTATAAAACATTAAATTCTCAATATAGATAAACTTTTGTTAATATGGAAATGACAAAAAAGTTCTTTTATATATATATATATATATTTTTTTTTAATTAAACATAATCCAGATAATTGTGTCCATAGCATATAAAATGTAATTAAAATATATTTACCTTGATTCAGTGCTTCTTTCAATACACACAGACCAGTCATGCCAGTTGAACCAAATATTGCTATGTTTTTCATTTTATGTATTCCACCCTTTGTACAAAAGGTAACTAAATAATACTGAATAGTTTGTTTATTTTGACACACCCCAGCCCTACAAGACCTAACTAGTAAAACAATGCTCCAAAAAAATCTAGTTATCTACCTAATGATATTCCTATCAGTAAACTATTATTAGCTGAATCATTTTGACCTTGAACTTCAATTGCTTTTAATGATAATTAATTATTGTTATAATTCACACAAAAGCTAACCAATTGAATTCATGCTTTAAGCTCTGACAATTACATCATAACAATAAAAATTGTATGTTAATTCACAATACAAACAACTATCTTCAAGCTCTGTTTTTGAATTTTTGTAATCATATGTCAAAAGTTATCATTGTTGATTAATTTTTTAAGTATAACACATCCATAATATACTATCTTGTAACAGCTGATTTTTGTTTTGTATTATACAACATTCGGGCTTCACAACACTTTATCCTTTATTTACTTATTTTAAATTTATTATATCTGTGTTAGAAAAAGTCAATCTGTCTTCACCATATAATAAAAATCATAGACTTAACCCTGTATGTATGAGTCTTACATTACAGTAAGTATATGAAAATATTATCCTTAAACAGCATTTCATCTTTTTAATGTTATATACATTTCTTTTTCTCAATCCGTTATATGCCGTTAATGTTATATAACATTTTCTCAATAAATGTTTAAGCTGGGTAAAAAGTAAGATGTAAAAATTAGTCAGCTCTGATTCAGTTCTGTTTAGACTAGTTAGTCTTAAATTATTCACTATACACTTGAATAATGCACAGATTATACTTATAGAAAGTACTACTTATAGAAATGTACTATTCATTCAGACCTAAATCCTAAGTGTTTGTTTCACGTTTTTTTCATTGGTCCTGTAAAAGTCAAACATTGCATCTGAAAGTTTGTTGTTTGTTGTAAGTAAGTGAGCTGCGATTTGCAATTATAAATGAATGTTACATTTTTGAATGTAAAACTGAGTTTTTGGGACTTTTGTCAAATTTGGTAATATTTACACTAAAACGCTTTATTATATGCCCAACATTAATAAACCAAAATAAAAAAGTGTTGACAGTTTGTAACAGTTGTTACAAAAAAGTAAAAAGTGACAAACATATCCTCAAAATGACTATTGCATAAAGTGAGAAACGTGTTTTTAATGGCGAAAACGTTAAATTAAATGCGCGTTAATTAATAATGAAAAGTATATATATATATATTAAAAAAATAACTTTATAACCTAACCCTACTTGGCTTTTACCTGTGTAACATAACTCAGCTTGGCTGTTGGGTGTTTAATGAAATGTTTGTTAATAATGAAAAGAATATATTTCTTTTTTTTTTTAAAGAACTTGATAACTTAAGTCAACTTGGCTGTTTGATGTTTAACATACTTGTTACGTTTATAAGTAGTATTTCTTAAAAGGGGTTTCGTGGTTGGAGTGGCTAAAGCATATTTAGTTGGTCAGTCTACTGTGCACCTATCTAAAGGTTCTTAGTTCGTGTCACAGTTCCTCCCATTGCTTTTTCCTTACCGTTAACACTGATCCTTTTTCCTCATTAGTGTAATTATGATAAAGTATAGATGTTGCGCAAAAACAATTTTTTTATAAAATACTAACCTTTGTAAGTGTTGACATTTTGACAGATATAAAGCTGCGGCTGCTTTGTAAAAATTGTAAATTCTTTGTTTATTTGTATATTTTTATTTAAATTGAAATTCAGCAAAATATCCCATAAAATGGTTTTATTTTAATAATGCCAAATTGGGGGGGGGTATGTCGAAATTCACTCCATGCAAAGTAAATATCAAGACATCAGAATATAATTTAGTAATAAATTGCTAACAATCATAACTTATTGAAATAAATTTAATCTTTCTCAATTTAATATCTCTCAAAAAAATGACAAAGCACACAATAAATCAAAAAAACTGTTAAAATCATGACCTTTGCAAAAGTCAGAAATACCATTTTGTAAATTAGGTATAATAGGCTAAAATTATTATTCAGCAACTCTGGATTTTTTTTGTTTTTGTAAATATAAGAGACAACTGTTGTCGATTCATACTCGCCATTAAATATTGGTAATTATCTAAACGTATCTTTTTTATATGGTGTTATGCTAGCATAACTTATAAAGAGAAAAATTGGTAGGCTAATTTGCATTTTTACTTGATTTACTAAAGTAATTGATTTATATATATATATATATTCAACAACGTCGTGGATCGCACAAGTCAGAATAGACCTACATGACGCAGGAATAGACTCAACAGATGTTGAAGATAGACACGCATACAGGAGAAAGATGCTCGGTTGGAAGGTCCCAGAGAATGAAATCCCAAAGAGAGCAGGGGTAAAATGGACGGAGGAGCGGAAGAGGATCCATGGGGACAGGATGAGGGAGGTGTGGAGGCTTAGAAGGAACAAGACATGAGTCGGCGTGTTTTATGTGATCCAACAGGGTCTTTTATGAGATAATAATAATAATAATATATATATATATATATATATATATATATATATATATATATATATATATATATATATATATATATATATATATATATATATATATATATATATATATATTGTTTTATTACATACTTTATTATTGAATTAAGAGATCAACCTTAGAAGTTAAGATAAGTTATGGTTTTATACAATTTTTAATGGAACTATATTGTGACGTCATAGCTATGTATTTCGTATTTAGGTTTACTACTTCAAGGTCACTGATCAAGGTACTGCTCATACACGTTATCACATTATAATAGTCATTATGTCTGCTGTCAAACAAACCCGAAATATAATACTAATTTCGGTAAAACTGCACTTTCAGGCTTTATGGCATTTTTAGTCAGTTTTTCACTAAAACATTAATATATTCCCAATCCAAAAATGAAAGCGTGGAAACAATAGGAAGTTAGAAAACATGAAAATAAAAGTAAAAAATATAACCAAATGACTAGCGTGCAGAAGTATTTAACATGTCTTTCATCGTGAAAATGATTAAATATGTATTTAATATTGAAAAGAATGTAAACTTTTTTAAAAAAGAAAGAACTTAACTCGATAGTTGAGTGTAATCATTTTTTAAAAAATGTCTTAAAAACTAATTTGGCTTGGTTATTGGGTGAAAACATGGTTGTTGGGTATGATGGGTACCATGTTATCACTACAAAAAATGTCAGGATAATGAATGACTTCTTATGCCATGATAATATCATGAGCAGTACCTTAGTGGGTGATGTAAGCATAATAATATTGCGTGAGAAATCTAACATTTTCCATGCAATGTAAATAGCATATTAGTCACAATATATTTCCGTTAAACAGGGTTTAAAATCATAAGTTAAAATCATAGTAAAGCGAATCTTCCATGTGTGAATATGTGTTACTGTAATAATAAAGTTCAAAATATATTGTGTGTGTGTGTATGTGCATGCACGTGTGTGTGTGTGTGTGTGTGTGTGTGTGTGTGTGTGTGTGTGTGTGTGTGTGTGTGTGTGTGTGTGTGTGTGTGTGTGTGTGTGTGTGTGTGTGTGTGTGTGTGTGTGTGTGTGTGTGTGTGTGTGTGTGTGTGTGTGCATGCGTATGTGTGCGTTGAAATCATTGCTATAGCATGACAGCTGAAAGTGTACAAATACCTTAATTTTATTTAAACTGTGTTAGTTGAGTTATTAAGGTAATTTTTTTTAAAGTATTGTTTTTATTTTTAATTACATGCATTTAATTAATTGTTGCATGATGTTTTCATTAGACACTGAAAAACATGTTAGTAATTTTGAAGTTATGTTTGTCACTTTTATTTTCCATTTTTTTCGAACTCGTCATTGTTTCCGTACTTTTATATTTTATATTATTGATATTGGGCATATAATAGTGCTTTGGCTTAAACATTATCAAAATTGACAAATCAACTCCTCAGTGATTTGAAAGAGTAGATGTAATGGAATATTTTCCAGGCTAGTTTGTATAGGTAATGGGGACTGTGTGGTAATGAAGTACATACATTTTAACGTTAATACTGACATTGTTTTTTCTGTAATCATATAGGCTTAGTCCTGGTTAAGAATATTTTTTTTTTTAACATATACTATTTATGTTCTTAGTTATAAATATGCTTTTAATATTGTGCTGCTTTTGATTTTTTCTACAGTTATTTAAAAAATGTATTCAGAACAAGGAAGAAAATCACAAGGACATTTAAATGCTCAAAAAAGATTAGAGAAGAAGCAGAATTCATTAAATGTTTTACGTAAGTGTTAACATTAAATGCATTAAGTCCATCGCAGGGGGTGCAGACTAGCTGCACCTATTGGGAGGATTTAGACATCCCTCACGGTACCTGAGTCTAACACACACTTACAACAATACACTTACGACTTTAATACTTTACACTCACATTTACATTTAGGGAGGCGATAATAGCCTCAATGTGCTTTTCGCCTTAAAAAAAAAAAAAAAGAATGCATTAATTATTTTATTATACTGTAGTGTATTGATGTAAAGCCTCTTCAGCTACTTCTGAACATGTGCCCGTAGCATGACAGTACCAAAGTAAACACTATTGTAATTTTGCAACTTTAATAAATAATAAGGTTTCAACCTGATTTTCCTTTTTCCACTATAAAAAGTTCAGCAAATTATGAAATGTAAAATTTAGTATTATAAGAATACTATTTTAGTATAAGTTCTTGATATTTTAACTTAAAGTAGATATTAGTCCCATATTTTTTGATAGTTGTGTCCAGTGAGCATTATAAAGAAGCTCCTGCAGATGGGCCTCTTTCATTTCCCGAATCAATAATTCTAAAATAATTAACTTCTTTTCCATGTATGAGGCACGAAGATAGACAACCATGCCTGATAACAAAAATTAGTGGAATGATTTGTGAAAACCACCAATATTCATAACTGCATTGTTCTTGTTTAAGTTTTCACAAAGTTTTTTGCACAAGATGTGACACGAAAGCTAAGTTTTAGGGAAATATATACATACTAAAATCTTGTCAGAAACCACAAGATGCCTGGTAGAATGTCCCAAAGCTTATTACAAAATGGTGATTTACTATTCAACTGTCATAACTTGGGGTGAGATTGTTTTATAAAAAATAATTGTAAGGGAAGGTTGAAATTATTAATATTAAAATATATTTTATATTAGCACTTTCATTTTTAAAGTTTCAGATGATGAAAAGGCTATGATATTGAAAATATTAGGCAGGAATCCATTTTATAAAAACAAAAAAGATTGTTTCATTACTGAAAAAGAAACTGTAAGTATTAATAATTTTTATTTTCTTTAAGTCAGTCAGAATATTCTTTTACCTATAATTCTTTAAGCCAAAATGTTGCTGAATAAATGTGTGAGAAATGTTTAGACACTGAAAAATTTCATATCACAAGACAATTTTAAGTATAGTTGCTGACTCTGAAAAGATATTTGTCTGTTTTAAATAAATTTGTCTGATTAAATGAGATGGATAGTATTCAAATAGAAAAAAGTGTATATATGAATTGTCTAATTTTCTGTCTTGAAAAATAATTTTTGAATGATGTTATTTTATATGTTCTAGAATTTATATTTTGGAAATTCTTTATGTATCTAAGTTTATTGATTTTAAATTGCTAGTTAAAAATAAATTTTGGTGATGAAATAAAATTAAAAACTATGTTAGTTGCCAAATTCTTTATGACAGTTTAATCAAAGACTTCCTATTTTATTATTTTAATTAGAATTGTTGCATTGTTGAGTCCTTTGGACAAAAATTTTGAAATTGGGCTACAAATTAAGTTTTTAAATGATGCTAATTATATATTTTGCGAAACATGTTTTCTGCAATCAACTCTAACTAAGCAATTATTTTGTACTTTCATAAAGTGAAAGTTCAAATAAATAATGAAACTGCAAACATTAATAATGTCCATTTACCTGTTAATTATCTTTCATTTGCGATTTTTCTCTACAAATTGTTGAGAAGAGTTTCAGTCAGCTAACAAAGGCAGTGTTTTGTCTTTATACACCTTGGATAGAATATTGTTGCATAAAAGCAGATAAAACCATCAAACATGGACGGTGTCTTACGAAAAACTAGTGATTATGAATAGTAGTAATGAAGTCATTCGATTATCACAATCACTTCCCAAAATTGACTACTAATCTGCAACACTACTAATTTGTAATTACTAATTATTAAGAGAACAAAGTGAGTTGTACTGTTGTCCAACAAGTTTAACTTGACAACCGAGTTGTTCCTGAAAAAACTCAAGATGTTTACAGAAGGCCACCATCCATTTACAGTAGTGTTGAAAATTGTGTGTTTCATAACGAATCTGCTTTTAGTATCACTACTAAGAACTGAATATAGACCAAGATATGTGCTGCATGTTTTCGTTGTTCTAAAAGCTTCCATACATTTTCGAGTGTTGTATTCTAGAAATTTCCAAACCATTTCGTAAGAAACATTCTTATTTTTGGCAGTTCTGATTTGTGGATTAAATTAAATGCAGGCTGGATTTATTATTTGGCTGTTAATCGTTGTTTTTCTACGACTAGTATGAGGACTGACTAGAGCAAGCTTTACTTCTGAATTATTTTATCTATGGAATGTTTCTTTCTTACAAATTTATAAATAATTTTTTAAATTATTTTTATTGTTATTTATTATTAAAATTTAACACGTTACATTTTCACTATTCACTTGTCACCAGTAACACTTTTTCCACTTTGAGAAATGTTTTTTGTTATTGTTATGTTGTTTTTGTTATGTTATTTGTTTGTTGTTGTTTACAAACAGCAGATTAACATGTCAAGAAAATAAGAAAAGGTGAAAACCCACTGTTATGGTACAACATTGAACACTATGCCCGTTAATTGTTTTTCAACATCTGTACCAACTTTTTCACCACAAAAATAAAATTTTTTGGCTAACAAAACCTGCACCTAAACCAATATCCTCTTTTTAATGTTAACTTTCTGCAGTCATATGTAAACTACTGTAAGACATTTAATATAAATACTTCAGCTATTTCAGCTAGTTTGCCTCTGTAAAAAAATTAAATGAGCAATGTTTGGTGTCTTTTCCTTTGTAATATGATTTTGTCTGTATAGTCTGTTCATTTTTGAAATAAACATCTTCAAATAGAATATATAACATCTTCAAACAAATAATAATTGATTGTCAAAGTAAATGATTATTATTATTTTAAAATAAAACTTAATACTGCCAGTTACATTGTATAAATAAAAATGGGTTTTAAGGACAAATTTTGAAATGTTGAATACTTAACAGTATTTAAATGTAAAAATTATTACTTAATTTATTGTACAACATTTTTCAAAAATGGTTAATTTTTTTCTGTTTTGTTATTGTAGAAGACGAAGGAAGACCTAAATTCGTCTAAAGAGGTACCAAATAAAACGCAGTCTATAAAAAGGAAAAAAATAATGGATAAAAATTCACTTATTAATTTACGTATGTATTGAAAACTAGTTAATAAGGTTATGTACAAGTAAAAAAATTTTTTAAAGAAGTAAAATTGTATCTTTTAAAACTCTTTAAATGTACTATTTTTAATTTGTAAAGTTAAATTTGTCATTTCTTCAGATATCTTAATTAATTCTCATTTTTTATAACTAACTAAATTTGATTTTATTAAACAAAAAGATTAGAAATAGAACTGATGAACCAGTGAAGAGAAAGTTCTAAATAAACTGGCCAACCAAATATCTGCTAAAATGGATTGAGTGTATGTTTATTTTATAAACATTGCACAAGTAAAGTTTACTAGTCATGTAAAACTCATTTTGTAAATTGCAAGTTATCTGTGAAAACTATTGACAGTTTTCCAGATTTAAATAATAATTTACTTAAATAGGTAGGAAAGCATAGTAGATGTGCACATCGTTTTTGAAATTTTTGTTTTATATGAACCCGTGAAGCCTATATTGAGATTTTATGACTTGTTATTGTAAATGATTGGGTATTCATGATTTTCATTCAGAATGTTCACAAATGCAAGCGAAATATGAACTTCTTTAAGCTACTACAAGAGAAATCAAACTTGCTGAAACTTACTACAATGGAACTAATTGGGACTGGGAGTGATATGAACTAACAAATTGTTTGGATTATGCAACAAGATGCTGTTAAATCATATAAATGGTTGAATGTGTGTGTTCTAAAGTGGATATAAAATTCCCCATAGTGTAAAATATTTAATATTCATCCATAAAAAAATATATTCATTTACAGTAGAAAAAATATGAAAAAAGAATATAAAAATATGAAGTAATGAAAATATGGAAAGTATAATAGTTTTTAAACATAAATTACTAAAGGGCTATATTAACTTTTCTTGTATAAGAAGGATACTACGAGGCTCTACAATAAGTTTAGAAGTTAATTGAAAATCATTAATATTCTTCTGTATTATCAATTATGTGCAGTTTTGGCTGTCAAATCTTATAATTTTTTTAACTAGACCAATTATAATATTAAGCACCTGGATTGTTTTTCATACCTAGTCTTTGCACTCTAAAGTGCACTGAAAGCACTTTACCGCTTTATCATCACTTCTATCCTCTTTTGTTTCTTCCTTGGTTGTCCTTGCTAAAAATGGAAAGAAGGACAACCATTTTGTTTTTGTTGTACAATGATACCCTTGTACATTAGTGTTACTGTTCAGCCACTTGGTTGCATTGCTCACATCAACATTGATAAATCCAAAGGTGCTCCCAGAAAAAAACAATAAATATTTATAATACATTCAAGGCACTTTTGCTGATGACATGGCCTTACTAGCTGAGACATTGGAAGAAGCTAAGGAACAGACTCTTGAACTCCAGAAGCAATCGTTAAAAATGGGTCTCAAAGTTTCATTTGAAAAGACTAAAATATTGACAAATATACAAAAACCACCAAAAATGCTTCAAGTGGGAGAACAATACATTGAGATAGTCAAAGAATTCAAATACCTTGGGGAATGGATCAGCTGGAACGCCCTAGAGAAAAAAGCTATGGAATCTAGGAGAAATAAAGTTGAATTAGCCTTCCAACTTACCAAAGACACATACAACAAGAAGTCCCTCTCCTGGAATACAAAGATAAGGCAATATCATATGGTAATTAAACCAGAAGTCTTATATGCAGCTGAAACATTCTCTCACAACCCAGGGCCCACTTGAAAGGCTGGAGATCAAAGAAAGAAAGATATTACGAAAAATTTTAGGCCCCAAATTCCGTAACAACCAAGTACTCCACATCAGGAATGAAACTCTTTACCAAAAAACTGAAACACTATCAGACACAATAAGAAAAAGGAGAATTGATTTTTATGGGCACATCCTCCGAATGGACAAAAATAGACTAACCAAAAAAATATTTGACTACTTTCACAATAAATGAGCCAAACCACTTTGGTTTAGAGAAACAGAGAAAGACATAATGGAACTACAAATCACTGACACTATGCTCATGGACAGAACAGCCAAAACAATAACCAAGGACAAAAAACAACGGTTCCAAGGCAAAGTCAAATCCAAGCAAACGATCCAAATCTCTGACGAAGAAAGAAAAGCAAGATCACAATGAATGAAGCAATACTGGGCTACGAGGAAGGCACAGAACATTAAAAAGTGATTGATTTGGTGTACCCCAAAGTTGGGTGAAACAAATAAAGAATACATTCAAGGCATTTCATGAAAACTAAGTTGGTACCATTGCAGTCTATATCTGTTTTATTATTGTCTAAAATTCTAACACTACATGGGAGCACATAGACAACTTCAACATTAAAATCGTTTACAATATAAAATGTGGATTGTCATCAATTGTTTCACAAGAACATTCGTAGGTCTTTTGTAGTATGTAGGTCTTTTGTAATAATTTAATTGCATTTTCAAATTATTTTTGTTACATTGTAGGTTAGTGTAGTATTTTGTACATTACATTAAATCTAAAAAACCTAGCAGTCATGTTAACAAAAAGTTATTAGTTCTGTTTTAATAATATTTTTAGAAAACAGTAGCTATGAAAATTGAAAAACAGTTATAAATTTAATTTAAACTTATACGACAGTACAAATTAAAGCTTAAAATGAGTTACTATAGCCTATCAGTGTTATGAGATTAATGTTAAAAAAGTTAAACAAAGACAGAGTGAATTGAAATAATATTTTGTGGCATATTTCTTAAACATAAAATTATGTGGTGTGTGTAAGCATTTGAAATTACAAAACGGTGAGAAAATATTGTGGTAGTTATTCGTTTACAAATAATACACAATGGTTAGAAGCATGGTAGTGCGCTAACTGTATGTTATGTTAAATGTAGTAGCTGGTTTGAAGACTTCAATTAAGTCTTGGCATGTGTCGATGGGCGATGGGGAGGGGAAGTGCAAGCCAATGCTACCCATATCTCTACTCTACAAATCTTGCTGCAATGTAACTAGATTTTTGAGGACTGTGAAAAAATTATTACACTCTTTAACAGCTTCTTTGGGAACTTAGGAATAGAGATGGGTAAGAAAACTCCAAACTGTTAAAACTAACTGTTATTCTATTTACGAAAAACAAACTGCTTTGCCAAACGGAAACTAGCAGTTTGAATTGGACTGGATCGTGATTTGTTAAACAAGGAACAACAGTTTGGACTTCCCTACCACCTACATTCTATTCGAACGTTGCCGCAAGCGCTAAAATATTTTTCTTGCTATTTTCCTGTTAAACTGTTTTCCTTCAAACAGTACAAACACCTTTTTTTTAACTTGCTATTTGCTATACTTTTTCCCTCTATTTCTTGTTGGAACGTAGTGAAGTAAGAACTGTTTGGGCGTTGTCAAAGTTTATCTCTATTTTTCAAACGAGTTGTTTGAAAGTTTTAAATGTAATATTTGTTGGTCCAACATTTTTTAAACTGTAAAAACAGCCATAATTGTGTTATATATTAGTTTTTCTCCGTAGTTTACTTTGTGTTTAGAAATTTAAAACTATTTAGTGAACAATTTTGAAAGTTTTCCTTTACTTTTTTAATGTTTTTAGAATTAAGTGCATAGTTTTTAATTATTTATTGGATGTGTGGACTTTTTAAAATTCACAATATCTACTCTTGTATATATCTTGAATAATTTTAGGTTATTTTAGGTTAATAACCTATCATTAACCTGTAATAACCTAATGTTAATAACCTATAATTTTGTAACTATATAGAGCCAATTTTATTTAAACATATTTGGCCTATGTTCTTATTACAATATTTTACTTATTAACGTTACTTTTTTCAGTGTTGAAAAATGAAAACCTACTTTCTCCCAAATAAAAATATGACAGTAACATCTCACATAACCTAATTTTAATACATAACCTAATTTGTAAATACATAACCTAATTTTATTTAAACATTTTTTTTATATTCATTATCAATCATCAATATTTTTTAATCAACTAAAAATATTCTAAATTGTTTGCATATCAGTAAATATGCAAAGGCTATTTAATTTTTAAGTAAAAATATAAAATGGCATACATATATATTACGTTTTGAGAATGTAATTTAATTATTACTACATTTAATTATTTTTTTCTAAATGTTTTACACCCAAAAACAGTTAAGGACATGGTGGTAATGGGAATGAAAAAGTAGTCTTAGAAAACTGATCCTTTGTGCTTATGTTTTAGCTGCTAATACAACTTCGAGTTTCATTTTTCTAAACCTGTTTTTCCAAACAGTTATTTTTTTCCAACAAACATTTCGTTTTTTTTTTTTTTTAAAATAGCAGAAGTGCCCATCCCTACTTAGGACTACCATTACCTGTTTGTGTTCTATGCTTTCCACTAATCATAAACTTATCATACCAGGCCTGAAGACTGATCCTTGATGGAGAATTCTGGTATATCAAGTTGTAATATCCTTTGCACTACTTTATCAGATTTGATTTGAATAAACCACTTAACAAACTGCTCTTTCTCTTGTGTGTTTGTTAGTGTCTGTCTTATTGGAGGTTATGTTTTAAAGTTATATGTTTTGTACAACAACAGTAGATCAGCTGATCTTGTCAGACAAGCTGAAAAGAAACTATATTATTATCACATTGTTACCTTTAAAATGAACTAATTGTACCCTTGTGGAATTTGTATTAAGCTTAAAAATTATTTAGCGTTTTGTTATAGAATGCTGACCATTATACTGTTCATTAATTTTTTTATATTCATTTGAGTTTTTAATTATAGTTTCAGATAAGGAAATTCAATCTCTCTTGAAGCTTAGTAGGATCAGCACTGTTAAAAAAAACACTGAAGAAGCTACTTGAAGGTTAAAACAAGTCTCATGTAAAAAATATCGCACTGATTTTTAGAGGCATTGAAAGAAGTACTTACAAATAATATATTATTGTAATCAACAGAAAACATCAAAGAATTGCTAATAATACCATCAGTTTATATTGACAAATATTACTTAATATTGAAGTGAATAAGTTTTGTACTTGTAAGTTAATCTAATAACTATGTTAAACACTTAAAGGTTTTTATTTTTTCTGTAATAGTCTTAATTTTCTGTAAAGTTTACAGAATATAGAAAATTTTTTCAAAAATAAAATATTTGTGGTAGCTTAAAAGACAATTGATGCTCAAAAAATGTTTTATTGGTTTTTTAAACATTACCATCTTCAAACTGTTAATCCACACAATCTCTACATTACTCCATATGGATTTTATGCTTTTTAAAGCAGTGTTGTAAATAATTTTCTGAAAGAATGTTCATGATCTCTTGTCACCTTTTCTTTCACAGTTACATATCTGGTTTCTCTTAAAAATTATTTGATCTTGGGGTGTAAAAATAGCATATGGAGCCAGTGCAAGGGTAGACTTTTTAACCCATATAGGAATCTGTACTTGGTGAGAAATATTTTAGCAAACAGTGCTCGTGTAGACCATGGCATTAATCTGGTAAAGAATCCATGACTGATTTTTTCCACAGATCAGGTGTATTTTTTTACTCAGCTACTCAATATACACAATCCCATGGATGTAAAAAAATCAATTTTGATTTGCTCATTTCACCTTTTTTTATCATGTTTAAATGGGAATCTTACAACTTAGTGATTGGCACTTTTCGGGATTGTGCATTAAAAACCATAATTCTTACAGGTTATCGCTCTAAGAATTTTAAATCTGTTTTGATGTTTTTTAAAATATCGGAAAAAATATATTTGAGATTTTTTGTTTGAATGTTAGGTTAGTATAATAACGGGTAGTTTATTACATGTTGAATCTGTAAGCCATGTTATGTAGATCTTTTATCTTCCATTAATAAAAAAAAATATGTTTGTCAACAGAAATGAAAAATTACATTACTGATCTTATTAATAAACTGAAATTATTCATAACTCCTATCAAAGAAAATATGAAACAAATCAGTCTTGTATAAATATACCGAACTCTAATGCTATAATAATTGAGATGGCTTGGTTGGGCATGTAGTATAACAGCGTTCATTAATAATTCTAATATTTATTATGTGCAAGATATATTTAACTATAAATGCTTTAAACGCTCAAAATGATTGTTTTGTTCCAAGAATTCAGAGTGTAATTTCCCACATCAAAATTAGATGAAAAGTTCCAATAAATATGGGTCTAAAAACGCTTCGTTTTCTGTCTGGCAGCCATTTTGTTTTATTTATTTCCAAAATTCCTTTCAAAAAGTATACATAATATAATGCAAAATGGGAAGGACCTACAAGGTATAAAGGCCCGTACATAGGTTGGTCCTTAAAATTAATTCTTTACTTATGTGTAAATATTTTTACGAATTGTATTTCTCAGTTCTATTATGTGCAAGTTAACAATAGGTTGATCGCCACATTGTCTTTAATTATAATTTATATACCACTGATTTAGGCTAAGACAACGAGAATGGCAGCGAGTGGTTGCGTTGTTCAGGGTAACAAAAAAAAGTGGTTGCTTTTCAAAATTTATATATTTTTTGTTTTAACTTGCCATATTAATACTTAAAGAAAAAGATTTGGAAAAAATTAATTAAAAAAAGGAGAAAAAAAAGGAAAGAACATTTCATTTATAATAATAAATCATCAACGTTATGCAAGGAGAAAACAAAACTAACCTTAAATTTTATGAACCAATTTTATCCAGTCTACCACTTTGAAATATAACAAAAAAACTAAATATTTCACTAAAATATGTTCTTTGTTTCAATAATCGAACCACTAAAAGTAACAAATAATGTAATCAGTGACATCACTAAAACTAAATAAAGTAATAAAAGTAGGCCCTTTAGAATAATAGATCATTGGATATAAAGTTAATTTAAATAGGCAGACTTTGACATACTAATCAGGTTGATTTTAAAGCTAAATTATTATTTTGTGGTTTTTCCCCAGGTTAGCCAATATTTTACTACATTCAAAAACTGAGTTACTTGATCGGTGAATCACCAAAGCTCGCGTTATGTCAATTTTCAAAATTATATCATTAATATCACTCCAACAAACAAAGTATGCTTTTTCCAAATGAAATTTATAAGAAAGTTTGCATGTTTGTGAATTTTCTAAATCCAAACATTAATATGCACAATTTCACTTTCATACGGTGTAGCCTCACGCGAATTGGCTTGAACCGCAATCCAGACTAATCAGTCATCCAAATCGTTCCCTCCAAACAGCTGTAACCTATTATAGTAACCTATTGTTATTGCATATATGAACCTTCTATTTGCAGTAGATATTTAATTGATGACGAGATGTCTCGATGCATACTACAGTATGTTTGCTTACCTGTGCTGTTCTCAAGTAGTAATATTTACTGATTAGTAGAAATGTAGAAGTAATGTTCACAAGGCAATAAGTGTAATCTGGCATGTTTTCATGCTATCTTGTATAACAGAGACCTATTATACTGTGTTTGTATTATAAGAATGGGGAGGAGAGAGAGGGAGGAGAGAGATCATTTATTATAGGTCGTAATATTTTTTTGGAAGTAACATTTTCTAAAGAACTGGACATCGCTTTGTCAACAAACAGTTATAGTTTGACACGTGAATTATTTATATCTATGTGTCACACTGAAATAATAGAAGTCATGGTGGACACGTTGCATTACATCAGATATTGCAGTATAACTGGCGATTACTGTACTATAAAACAACTGTTCAATTTCATTTTTTATACGTATGACTTCTTATTTCATGATATGCTACTCAGAAGTCCAGAGAATTTGAATCCCACAGTGAACCATTTAAGACACGACCTGCTGCCGTTATAGTGGGTGAACTCTTTGTGAATTAGTTACAAAGATACTTTTTTGAGTTTCGTACATTTGTGTGATGTTGTGTTTAGTGTTGTGGCGATTTTTTAAACTTGTATAAATGGCAGGTTTTAAGGAACAAAGAACCTGAATCAAATTTTGCTTCAAGATTAAAAAAAACTGCTGCAGAAACCAATCGCATGCTTTGGTGACAATTCCGTGAGTCAAGATAAAAAATTTTTGTGATACAAATGCTCCAAGAATGGACAAATATCGAGCATTCAGGATGGCAAGCACAACAATGGAAAACATTGTGAAAGTCTAAGTGGCTATTGTTGCAGATTGTGGACGAACAGTCCACAAAGCCATTATCCATAAAGAATTTGCCCCTCTTGGTCAGTCAGTGGAAAGTTTTATTGCTAATTTTTGAAGCGACTGCATAAAAACATTAAGTGCAAATGTTCAGAGTAGTGGGAGAACAAGAGCTGGGTTCTCCATTATGACAATTTGTCTACACACACCTTGTTAGTTGTTTGTGTTATGACATCCATCCAAAAATGTGGTAATGATAACCCACACATTGTTTGACTAACCTCACCCTGTGTGACTTTCTTGTTACCCAAAATAAAGTTGAAATTAAAAGGCTGCCATTTTGACATAAAAGAGATCCAGACAGAATCACAGGATGTTCTTCAAACACACACTTGCAGACTTAGATGCATGAAATCATGGAAAAAATGCTGACATTGCTGTATACATGCCCGAGGGAACTACTTTGAAGGGTATGATGGAAACTAGGACATAGGAAATGGTGGAAACTAACTTTTATGGTTAGCAAAATTTATTTCTATAGGAAAATTCCATGATCTTAGGTGAACTTTAGGTAGCACGTATATTATTTCGAGAAGCAACTGTTAAATTTTTTATTTCATAAGAATTTTTTATTTCACAATATTTTATATTTTACACTTTGTTTATATGTAAAATAAAGTGTGTAATTTTATTTACGAAAACATCCTTTATTCTTTCTGACTTGTAAGCTAATTATATAAATAAAACTTTTTTAACAGGTTTATAATGTTTATGCATAGAATCACCTAGTTAGTGGGTCATTGACGGTTATATACGCCTGAAAAATTTGTTTGTTGCAGCTATTGAAAAAATTGTTTGACAAAAAAAGTTTCTCCGTGTCATTCAAGTCAAATGAAATTATTGTAATTCATATTCAAGAACAACAATTATTACACAACCATTGACAGAGCTAATCCAAAGTAAATTTGCTCTTACCCAGGAAGGGTTAAAAATTATTGACAGGGAACATAGAAAAGAACACACCGATTTCTATAATTGTTGCAAGAGTTTATTATTAAAGTTATACATATATGTGTGTCACATCTTTACACATTAAATACTTAATTTTTTTTATACATAAAATATTTCTAATGTTGACACCTTTGTAATTTTTTAGTATTTATAGTGATAATATATTTCAATATTAATAAAATATTGTGAGAAATTTACAACAAAATTGAAAAATAAAATATGTATTATATTTTTACTAAGTATTAAAATTTATTTATTTATACCTTGAAACTCTGATAATTCAGTACTTATCTTCTAACACATTTTAATATAGCTTGGTATACAAAAACAAGTTTTAAAACACTTATTGCCCATTTATAATAATTGGAAATGTTTGCCAATATACTAAACACTGGAAATTAGTAAGTTTTTGAAATATAGGAGAATCTTTTTAGTTCGAACATTTTGAACCCAGATCAATTTCAAGTGGACATGTCAGCATTCAGTTGGACATTTAATTTAGCTAGTAGGCCTATTAAATATAAATGAGAATGTTTACTTCAACTGAAAAATTAATAAACAAACTTCTTAATAATAGACATCAGACTAAACAAAACTAAAAAAGTAAAAATTGATAAAGAAAATTAAGTAGGCCTGTTGGTAAAGGCAGTTTTGGCTTACTTAGCCCATTACATGGTTATACAATTACCCCCTTCTTTCTATATTTGGCTATACAGAATTTTTGCAATTTGCAGCAACTTTGTACAATACATTATTAATATTTAAAATAACATACAATTAACGATACCTAGTATAATAGTGATACTGTATAATAGTATTAAGTATACAGTTAAGTTATATACAAATTAATTATATCTCAATATATACTTTTAAACTTCATATAAAACTCTTCTCACAAACTGAATAATTCAACACAAAGTTTTTTTTCATAATTGAAGATATAAAAAATTAGATGCATAATACAGATAGGTTTTTTATATCTAGGTAAAATACAAAATTGCTCTCTTTCGCAAAGATACCACAGATGACTTGGTCTCTACATCCACACTGTCACTAAACAATGTGTTCAGCATGTTCTCATGTGTAGTTTACAAAGAGACAAGTTAACACAACTCTGAACAATGGTAAAGATCTTTCAGTTTTTCTCTATACAACATGGACATAGTATGTTTTTGAGTTACTGTAACCAGTTAAATAAATATAAAAAACTTTTTTTATACTTTGTACAGTGAGAAAATAAAATCTGTGTAACTTATCTACAGTTTATTAATAATTAACTTACATTTAACCTTTTTATATTCTTTACAAATACTCAATGAGCATTAAGTTAATCACTTTAAGACTTTACCAAATTCTGTTTTCCCCTATACGTCTATGGGTAAAATTTTGTTTGTAATGACTATTTTGATTTAAACTTAACTATAACAGAAGTAGGCAGGTTCTTGATAAAGCTAAAGAAAACAAAGCTCCTGATTATGACTGAATATCATGAATTTTATATAAGTATGGATAAAAAATATTTACAAATCATTTCAGAGTTAATTTTTTTAAAATGATTAACTCCAGCAAAACACCAAAAACATTTAAGAAATCTATAATTTATCCATTACATTAAGAAGGCGAACTTAACAACATTGTGAATAACTATCACAGCTTATCATTTATAACGGTGTTGCAAAATTATTATCAGGCATAATTTTGAGTTGTATTAAACAGTGGATAGAGGAGGGGAAAGTGTTGTGTGAATATAAAGTAGAATTTCAGAAGGGCTTACATAATAGACAATGTATAAATATAGTTCATATAAAACTTGCGCAAAAGAGCAGTAAGATGTATGCATATTTTGTGGATTTTTCAGCAGCGTATGATACTGTTAAGAAGCGAGGCTTTATTTTATGAATTGTCTAGTCTCAGATTTTCATATAAAATTTTGAAAGATATTAAGAGTTTATATTCGAGTACCTAGGCTAGTGTTTGGTGTGATGACATGGTGTCGAATACTTTTGAAACTCAAAAAAGTTTAAGGCAAAGGTGTCTGCTCAGCAACATGCTATTTTAACTTTTTATAAATGAAATGATCTTGTGATGCAACAGGAGGTGGTGTGAGATCAGAGGCCGGCGTGTGCCTATATTACTTTATGCAGATGATATTGTGTTAATTTCTGACACAACAGGATTGCAGAAAATGGTGAACACCTTGCAGATGTATTGTGACACTTAGAACTTAATAGTTAATTCAGAGAAGTCCAAAATTATGATTTTCAGGAAGAGAGGAAAGCTGTGCTTCAAGGTTCATTGACTTGACGCTTCTGTAACGAAGTACTGATAAAATGTTTTAATAACTGCAAATACTTAGGCATGACTTTAACCCATCCCTGTCTTTGCAAACACATATCTACCACAAAAACTAGCAGCAGGTAAAAATACTGTGTGTAGTATTGTTTGATAGAAACAAACATGAAAGAGGCCTTGTTTTAAATGATGAAGAGAGGTCACTAAGGAGCTATACAGTGCAAGTCTGGGAAGCTCTAAAACCGCCAAATGGTAGATTGCCTAATTTTTTCACCAAAGATAATACATTTCTTTTAATGTATAAGTTACCTTTTCTGGTATAAAGAATGCAAATTTTAGCAGATAAATATTCAGTGATTCTTGTCAAGGGATCCTTGGGAGAATGGTAAAGTCAGATGTTTACTTTGGTAGAAGTTATATGGCAAGCAACTAAAACAAGATAATATTCAGGCAGCAATAGCTCCATTTACCATAATATTTACAGTACGCTGCATTTGGGTAACTGATCTTATCTACACTGCAATGTACAAATTATTAAAAAATATTGAAATGAAGGGAAGATTTGTTGTATTTATATTACGGGCTTGTGTGAAAGGGGAAATTTCTGATTGCTCTTTACGTAATCTGAAAGAGAATGGTGTTTTTCATTTTATTGCAAGATGTCCGAATTTTGCGAATTTTTTGAAAATGGTTTTTCAAAAAAATAAAACTTTCAAGAGAAGAATTTAATGGATATTTAAATGGACTGGGGTGTTTGGCTCGATATGTTCAGCAAGCATGGTGGTATAGATATGATTTAATAAAAGAATTATTAATATTTATTTTTATGGCTTTTGGTGTAATTTACGAATTGTGTATAAAGTATTTATGTGAAATTATAAAGATTAACATATACATTTATGTTAAAATAGAACTGATATTGATATATTTAAAATGTAAATAGATGTGGAAGTTTACAAAAAGTATACTAACCAGCAGACAGTCTATGTGATCATTGCCTTAAAAATGCTTAAGAAATAGGCATGTTTTAATTTTTGTGTGGTAAATAAAGCATTATTATTATTACTACTCAAAGAGCATTATAGACATAGAGTAAGTTTTTCTGTTGTTTTTTCATTTCCAACTGAATGTTATTTTGGTGTAACATCAAACAACAAACCTAATGTTCAAACAACAAAACCTAATCAGAAGTCTAGTCTGATCCATAATCTAATGCATAATACAGTATGTAAAATGTGCTTATTTTTTTAACTAGTTTTAGTTTTGAACAAATAAGTAACAAAAATCTGAGAAAATGTTTAGTATCTTCTAACCTGATCTTCAAAATTGGATCTAATGCGCAGTATATGTTTCCTTCTTGATTCGTAATAATGCTGCATAGTGGAGTTTCTTGCTAAAGGTTGAACAGTAGAACATTTATTGATTTTGTTGCAGTACTCAACCACTAGACTGACAAAAGCCAGGCACATTCCCATGAATATAACGATAAACACACCACCTGAAAATGAAATAACTTGCACTATTTCCAAGATTAAGCCTAATCTACATAAATAAAAATATAAATGTTCGTTTGTTCAAAATCTTAAATCTCCGAAAATTCTTCACAGATTCTTTTGACATTTTAACACATTACATTCAAATTAGCGTATATTTTTATATACCTATTATGTTTTTATATACCTACTGTTAAATAGATATCAGATAAAAATACTGTTTCTTTAAAAAAACAGTGCCATCTTTTGAGCATAAAAGCAATACACGCTATACTAAATATTTTCAATCCATTTACGATTTTCAATTTTATGTTCTGTTTCAGTGTTTCCAATGCATTGTTAAACTGAACCAGAGTGAGCTATGGCAAGGCGACATGGTCGGGTACAGCTAGTTTAATATAAAAGAAAATATAATTTTTGTCATTCTCAAATGAATAAATATATATTTGAAACGTGTTCAATGAAAGACAAATCTGTTTTTATTATCTACCTTGTATGTTAACTTTATTAAGTTTCTTTTCTAAAAAAATTAATATTTTATTACGTTTTCTTGAAGTAATTTTTTCAATATTGCAAACTAAGCATACTTTTTTATCATATTTCTCTATCTTTACTCGAATATTTGAAAACTATATCTGTACAAAGTTGACTATAATTAGCAAAATAGAAACAGAAAACATGAAATACTTGCTGGATATAAGTAAAGGATAAGATGGCTACTTCATAACATGTCTAAGTTTTGATAGATAGTTATGTTGAAATGTTGTGGAACAATATTAACTCCAGACCCTTGCTTGCATTAAACATCCATTATATCCTTAAATATTCTAATTAGAACTTCTTCTTTTTGACTGTTTAATGACTTTGTATTGGGCAAAGTCATTTCAGTTATCACAATAATATTTGGTCGATTTGGGTAATTAATACAAAATAAGTAATTTGACTTGGGTCTACCTTAATAATTAATTTGTTCACTAATGTGTGATTTTCCTTAATTATCAGTCAACAAAAGTAACCCAATTTTTTTTTTTAAACAATGAAGTTTACCATATTTTTAGATTGCATACATTATATTCTATCAACTTCCTTAACAATTTTTACAGTTAAATCATTATCTTAATTGCTTTGATGACATAATCATGTGTTACTGAAATAAGGTTTTCTTATGTTTTCCCTGTAAAAGAAATAGTTACTGAAATTTCATGAGAACAGACATTTTGTGTTGCTCCTCTTTTGTTTTCGTTCATCATAATGCCATATGTTTCTGGTTTTGGGAAATTAATTTCTACAACATCAGTAAGACAACAGCAAAACACAATTATATTAGTTAAGAATTGATTTCTAAATGTTTTACATCTGCTAATGAAAAAAGTATCCATTTATCTGAAATTATTTCTCCAATCTGAATAAATACTTATAAAAACACTTACTGGTAACTTATATCTTATAGTTTCCTTGTTTTATTACCTTATTAAAAGTTTGTTAACAACTAATAAACACAGATTTATTGCCATATAAAATGGCCCATTTTGCTGATTAAAAAAAAAATGTGTATAATGTTTTATTTTTACTGTTCATTGTAAAACGAATTTTTTATTACTTACATAATGTTTTCCACATGTCATTTTTATATAGAAATTAAAATTTCTGTGAAACTGTCAAATTAATAACTTGAAAATGTAACTTGATTATATTATTTACATAAATAATCATTATAAGAAACATTAGAAAATTTGAAACAGTATATTAACAGTTTATCGACATTTTACATTTATTTAGTGTTAGCTCCAAATTCTATTTAGTAAAAATTTGTTTAGGTCACTTTAAAATTTATTTTTACAAAACTTTAATAAGAATAATATTCTTCACACTTTTATGATCAGATTTATTGAAGCTTTGCTTCTTCAGGCGCTTTATAGCATTTTTTGTATGAATAAAAAAGCATTGGTTTCGTGTCACACTTGGGCTGTATATGGTGAGTTATCGTATATAGCTTATGTGTGATATATGAGGTATGTTCAGAAAGTAAAGAGAATTTTAATTTTTTTAACAAAATATTTATTTATTCTTCTACAATGATGTTGTTGCCTTCTAAATAGTCCCCATTGGAGATTATGCACTTTTGCCAGCCTGTCTTCCAATCCTAGAAACACTTCTCAAACTCGATCTTTGAGATAGTCTTTAGTTCTTTCAGCGATGCGCTTTTAATGTCTGTAAAATGATGGCCCTTTTATTGTTCTCTTTATTTTTGGAAAGAGGAAAAAGTCACACGGAGCCATGTCTGGCAAATATGGAGGCTGGGGCATCGTTACAGTACTGTTTTTGGCCAAAAATTCATGAACAAGCAATGAACTGTGAGCTGGTGCATTATCGTGGTGCAAGAGCCATTAAATTGTTTTTCCACAGATCTGGACGTTTTTTCGGATTGCTTCACACAAACAGCGCTGAACTTGTAGGTAGTACTCCTTATTGACCATTCCACCTGGTGGCAGGAATTCATGATGCACTATGCCATTAATATCGAAGAACACAGTGAGCATAACCTTCACGTTTGACTGCATTTGTTGAGCCTTTTTCGGTCTTGGCGAGCCAGAATGCTTCCACTGGGATGATTGAGCCTTAGTTTTGACGTCATATCCGTAAACCCATGTTTCGTCACCTGTTATAATACGTTTCAGTAATTCTGCATTGTCGTTGACTTCATTTAGTGACTCCTGAGCAACTTCCATTTGCCGCTGTTTTTGTTCAAAATTAAACAATTTTGGAACGAATTTTGCTGCCACGCGTTTCATTGTTTCACAAAACATTGGAAACAATGTCATGACATGATCCAATCGATATGCCAACATCATCAGCGACCTCTCTAATTGTGATTCAGTGATTGTTTATAACCATTTCTTTTACTTTTTCCATGTTTTCATCAGTTGTTGTTGTGCTGGGGCGTCCAGGGCATTCGTCATTTTTATCGTCTTCACGGCCTTCTTGGAAATGCTTATACCACTCGTAAACTCTTGCTTTACTCATAGCAGATTCACCATATGCCTTTGTTAACATTTCACACTTTGTTACACTTTATTCCACTTTTAATGAAAAATTTTATACAAATTCTTTGATCCATTTCTTTTAACAAACGAAAATCGCCGAGCTCATAAAAACATGTCTAACCTTAGGGGCTGTCACAGACAAAGTCAAAAATGAAAACAGCTGAAAGTTTTATCATACTTCAAGGGCATGTATACCAACATAATAAAAAAAAATGTTTGACAATCAGACTCTCCAAGCCTGTGAAATTTAAAAATTCTCATTACTTTCTGAACACACCTCATACATAGGTATAGCATTTTTTGGATGGATAGAAAGCATTGACTTCACATCATGCTCGAGTTGTATATGGTAAATGATCATATATATGCCATGATTATATGTTCAAAATGACAATCGATGCAGTTTTTACAAGATATTTGCATAAATTTTAATCAAAATTGTTTGTTTCTTACTGCAGTTACCATAAACCCATTATATCCTTCTTATAATATAGTAATGATAGTACAAACAACCTGATGATTATTGGTGAAATAAATGATAATTATAATGCAAATAACTAGAGTGTTGTTGAAATTGATAATAATGACAATGTAAATAATGAAAATTAAGTTAGTTGAAATCCATGTAAATACTGTGTATATATGCATATTGATTATTAATTTAATTGTAATTTTATTTATTTGTACTGGACTTGCACAGCTCATCTTTTTTTTATTAATGAATAAACTTATAGAAATGTATATAAATAAAAAAACATATATTTATTAATTGATGTAGAGATTATAACATTATACAACAAAGATTTTGCACATGACAGTTTAACTTTACTTTAATTATCATTTTTTGGGTGCCGATAAATATTAACACTAGGCTAATTACACGACTGTCAAAAAAGGAGTGTTATGTTTTCAGTACGTGGGTAAGTATGTATATATGTTTCTTCCATCATAACTTCTTAATGGCTCATCTGATTTTGATCTACCTTAGCTCGTTGGATTCCTCACTTCATAGGATGTCATAGGCTACATAGCTTTCACTCAAACTGCCCCCAATGGGGTAAAATTGGGGGGAAATAGATAGGATGAACTTATAACTAATTTCATATAGAATAAATAAGTTGCTAAGATGAAATCATAAATTCTTAAATAACTAATGTACTCATGCATTCTTAAATAAGTGATGTACTAGTGTAAAACATAATTACTAGAGACTATACAATAGGAATCACTCAGATTCAACCACGGAAAGCAGTATAAAAACACTCACTTCGGAACCAATAGGCCTAGAACTACCACTCAAGTTTCAGCTGATTCAGGGCATTGAGCTGGGAAAAAATAACACCCTGAACACAAAAATTGGCCTAGCCAAATCGGTGTTATGAAAATCGTAAGGAATGGTAGATAAGATAGTGATAGGCTTTGTTACAGTTTTGACCTTTTAAAAAAAAAAAAGTGGCTAAATGGCTAAAAAGGATATTTTTTAGTGGCTTATACTAAAAATGACTAAATTAAAACAATTACTTAAAAAATAAAAAACACGACTGCTAAAACACTAGATACAAAAAATTATATATTTCATAATTAAAAAAATGAAAATCTGAAATACAGTTGATTTAAAAAGATAAAAACTAGGTATTAGAATAAATGCTGAAGAATATTTTCCTAGTATTTATTTTAATAAATTAAGAATTTACATGTCAATCATACAATGAATGCAATTGGGGACTGTTTAGTGCAAATATATTGAAATTCAGCCCCTGACTGCATTTATTGTATGAACTTAACATGTAAATTCTTAATTTATTAAACTAAATACTAGGAAAATGTTCTTCAGCATTTATTCTAATACCTAGTTTTTATCTTTTTAAATCAACTGTATTTCAGATTTTCATTTTTTTAATTATGAAATACATAATTTTTGTATATATTTTTTGTATTATATGTTTTAACAGTCGTGCTTTTTATTTTTTTAAGTAATTATTTTTATTTTATTGGTTTTAATATAAAAATTATCAATTTTTATTTTTTGATACTACAATTAATTTGATACTAAAATATAAAAACCAGATGCACATACTGTTTATTGCAGAGTTAATATTAACAATAGTCATATTTTCTAAATTTAACATTTTAAAATTAATAAAAAGGTCTTTATTTTGTAATTTTGGTTTTCTCTTGCAGATTATAAAATGAAAAAAATCTATAGTTGATTCAAAATAGTATCATCTATTGAATTATTAATGTTTGTCAAATAATAATTATATTATTGAAAAATGAATTATATTTATATATCAATAATTCTACTGCCAATTTTTTTTTAACAATACAATATATTTCAATTATTCATGTGTATAACTTCACAGAGTAATATATATATATATATATTTATATTTATATATTTATATTTCTAATTTAGCAAAAATTATAACATACCAGTTAAATAAAAACAACAAAATTGATTTAAATTTAAAAAACCATACCATAAAAAATTATTGAATAGCATACATTCTTTCAAAATTAATTTCATAGTACAACTTCAGCAGGAAAAGACACTTATTTCATTATTTTAGAGCAAAGGGCTAAATTTAAACATATCAACTAAAGTTGAAGACTAGGAAGGGCAAAAATTCAAATTTTTCATTACCTCTATTAAGTGACACAAGTTTCAACATTGTAGTAGCTTGTAAATGAATAATGACTTATTTGAGCTATATGAAGTGTCTACTTCTAAGTTATTAAGAATGTGAATGTCTCTAGGAATATATATGCTTTAAAGCCCAAGGTACAATTACTTACCTATTTCTATTGTTTGTATATTGTCTAGGTTAAGATGTGAAACTTTTTTTGTTGCACCATGAGCTGGCTCGGTATATTCAGGAAGATCGGGATTATTTCCTAACATAATTATTCATTATAAATAAATATGAATTTCTAAATGTATATAAATTTTGTTAAACTTCATTTGGTTTAGAGAAAGAGAACCGACTATTTTATAATAACCTTTGAAAATGTCGGCTGAAGTTTTAGAGGCTGAACTTTAATTTTTGAGGCTGAAAAATTACTTTCATATTGCTCAAGAAGTTGGAATCACATGGTTATATATAAGAATGTTTGTTGTACAGTTATCCCTAAATTATTTTAATATTTTTTAAAGAAAATTATATTCATAATATATAAGAGCTTTTTTTTATACAACTTACAGGTAATTAAAACTAACATTGCGCAAAACAATGAAAAAGGCTGACATGTTGTTTTCAAATCTTAATATCACTTTAACTGGGCAAAATGTCACATTTAAGAAATAGTAACTGTAATGTTACAAATATCTTACGACAGTTATCTTCATAATAATAACAAGTAATAAAACTTTCTCATTGATTTTAAATTTTTAATTTATTCATAATGTATAATAAATAATATTAATCTTGATCATATTAATATTATTTATTATAAGTTATCAATATTTAAAAATTTAATAAAAATCGCAAACAGAAAACTTTATTTTTGATATAATTATAAAAAGAACTTTTATATATTATAAATGTAATGTTTTTTTGTTAGTGTTATTTAAAACCATGTTCTGAATAAACAACAAAAATATTTTTTTAAATACAAGAATTGTAGTCTAAAAGTGGTTAAAACCCTATTTTAGAGTGTCAAATTTTTTCTAGGATTACCCACCTTTTTGCTGGATGATATTCTATACCCATCAACAGTTTCAACCCTTAATGTTTCCCCCAGAGTTCATTTCCTAAATCCTAAAGTATGTAATGGCATACATATATACTGCAATTACCTAACAATTTTAAACCTGATTTTCATTTTTAAAAATATACAACATATTTTGTATATTCCAAATATACAACGATATTTGGAATTATACTGTATACATAAAATTTTTTTTTAATGTATACAGTATAATTCCAAATATCATTTCAAAACTTCAAGATATGGTTCCTCAATTACATAAGTAAAAATGTTATGAACACATGTCCTAAATGCTGAAATATACCTATGTGACCACCATTTTGTATTCTTAACAAGAACAAAAATCATACCTTTTTAGCAACAAATGATATAAGTTGAATTTTCCCATGTTATTTAGTGTCATTTTCAGAAAAATATTCAACCTATTTACTTCATCCCCAAAAGTCCTTTTTATGAACTTTTCGATGTGAAATGTCTCGAAATCCACTAACTTCCGCAAAAAATTTACAAGAGGAAAAATATTTATTCTCTTCAACAACAAACAAATGTTTTTTTAATTCTTTCTGTAGCCTAAAAGAAAACTGAGTTACTAAAAAAAACTGAAAATATTAATTAATTATTGATAATTGTTTATAAAACAAAAGTTTTAGCCTGTAACAAAAATGTGAACTGCAAAAATATTGTCATTTTGTTTTTAGTCAAAATTTATTTTACAAAAAAGAACTAATGGAAAGCAAAATGTATATAAAAAAATCAAAATTTTTCAAAGTGGCAGCCCTATTAAAAATACATACATTTAGGCATCTTCTCATTTACTGCTGGACAGTATTTTTGGTATTTAGAATCTGTATGACACTCTTTGAATCCCATTCAGAACACTTCTTTGGTACACAATGAGAGTTGTTATATGAGTTTTTTTAAGGTTCTATGAGACAGAATCAAGGGGATTGAGATCAAGTGACCTCGCAGTCATGATATTTGATTGCAGCCCATCTCGACCAATCTATTTATGTTGGTAAGTTTTATTCAGATGGTTTCAATCAATTGAAATAAAATAAGCTGGAGCTCTATAAAACATGAACCACATGCTCTTGCAAATATTAAGTAATAAGTTCTACATCTTATGGTATAGACTGAAAATTATGAAAAGGAAATCCTTTTGCTACAAAGGTAAACAAACCAATTTGATATGAACAAATATGATATCAAACAAGTCAAATTACTTTACTCTGATATACATTTTGGTTAACACACAATCTTCAGAGAAATACGAAAAGGTTACTTTTACTTTTGAAATTTCAGTTTTAATTTCTTATTGGTATCAGTTCCTTTTTGATAATATCTTTTTTAATTAATTATTAGAGATTTGTGCTATTAATCATTCACTGGTTATAGTTATGTTACAATATCTTGCCAGTAAAACTTTTCTGTTTTGCTTGAACTAGATTATACTACTAAAGTACATTTTTGAAAACTTCCACACAATCAACATTGTTAAACAAATCCTGTAACTAGAAGAGGAGAGACCTCCATTGACTTCACAGGTTTTAACCTAGATTGTAAAATATTTAAAAAAATACTTATTAACTCTACAAACTATAAAAATCTTAAATATATATATTAATACCTGTAATATTGGCAGTACTGCTTACCTATATTTTGAATAGTTATACTGTCTGATTGCTCTTGATGTTTTTTGCATAATTTATTTACTGGATTTAGATTCCACCACTGTTCTTTTATTTGATCCAACTTTCTTTTATTCAGTAGTTGTAGAATTCTGAAAGTCATGTAAAACTGTACTTTATTTTGGTATTACAATCTCATTCAATATTACAATTGTAGCTGTTGTGTAGCTAAATATTTGGGTATTTAAGTACAATATTTTAGAAAAATATTATAAATTCAATTCAGTTGATTTTGAAGACAAATTTTATTAATTCTTTTTACTGTAACTTGAAAACGCTTTTAAGCTTGAAAACACAAACTTAAGAAAAAAGTTATTCCAAGGTAAATACAGACAACTACAATTACATGTCAAATTTCATTGGAATTGATAAATTTGTTTAATCTTTGGTAATCAGAATAATTTTTTTTACTTAGGGCCCTGAAAATGGATATATCTATTAAAGTATCAAGATTTTTTCATGATCATTTCTATAGCATAAACATAATATAAAAAGAAGTAAACTTATTTTCACTGAATAATATATATATATTCATCTTACGAAAGTTGTCTATTTAAGGTAAGTTAGCTTACGCAGAATTAAACTGATCTCTCAGGGGTGATCCTTTCTGCAATGCAATCGCATAAGGCTTTCTTGAAAATTCATCGCCCACCATTTGTAAATCACAGTTAATCATCGCTTTGTATCTAATTTCAGTGGCATCACCTATTAAAAATTATCAAGACATATAAAATCTGTAAAATCAGGTTTAATTATAATTAATTTTTAATAAAATAAAAGTAAAAAAACTAAACATTTCACATACAGGATGGGCCTGGTCATATTAATTTTGTACAAAGTTATTATTTATAATATGTACCAAACTGATTACATTCAGATGTGGTAAGAGAAGAAGGTAATTATCCTGGTCTTAGATAATTAAGATACCTCTTAGCCGTTTATTAGGCCTACGAATAATTCTTGAAGTAGAATGGATAGGGTATTTTCTTTTAAAATTACCAAATAGCTTGATACTTTCTTATAAATTATTTTCATTAAATATTACTGAAATACTACTATATCATAACATATATTACTAGACTTTGTTAACATTGCATTATAAGATTGTATAGGATATATTGTGTGTGTGTGTGTGTGTGTGTGTGTGTGTGTGTGTGTGTGTGTGTGTGTGTGTGTGTGTGTGTGTGTGTGTGTGTGTGTGTGTGTGTGTGTGTGTGTGTGTGTGTGTGTGTGTGTGTGTGTGTGTGTGTGTGTGTGTGTGTGTGTGTGTGTGTGTGTGTGTGTGTGTGTGTGTGTGTGTGTGTGTGTGTGTGTGTGTGTGTGTGTGTGTGTGTGTGTGTGTGTGTATTGGAATATTACAAATGGTGTTCACCTAAATTAAAGCCAACTGTATAAAGTAACTAGCATTAGAATGAAAGTTAATACAAAATAAGTTTATTGATTTTTGAATGCTTGTCCAGAGATTTTATTAAATTTAATTATCAGTGTTTATAGTAATAGGTTTTTTCCCAAAATAAGGAAAAATAAAGATAAAATTTTTGTTACTTAATTTTTTTTTAACAATTGAATATAGGAACTATAAAACTAGGGATGTCTATTTTAAAATCAGCCTAGTTTTAGGATATAAACATTTTTGTAAATTAATATTTAAAAAATTATACAGTTACACATCAAACTTATTATAAATAAATTGCATATCAAGTGTAAGCTTCGGACTTTCATTTACTATTCATTTTATTTACCTAGATAAGCAAATCCATCACTTGTAGACTTAGATGCCAATACACGAAGTGTTGCGTCATCTGTACAATTAGGCGGTCCAGCTTCAATCATAGCCTTCCAAATCTTTGTGTATTTGTTACTGATTGGATATTCCCACACCGCTAATTTGGCACTTTCAAATTGGTTTAAGGTGTTATTCAAACTCATTTCCATCCAAATCCTTAAAAATTGAAATTCTCATTTTACCTTTTAACTGACTGTTAATAGGTGTCTTATTTTTAATAATGGGTAATTTAATATAAATTTTCCACTAAGAATAATAATATTTTTATCAAGCTTTAAAACAACAAACAATTACTTATCTAATTACACCATTATGTATTGTCACCTTATTCTTTTGATCTCTTTTTATTTTAAAAAGTAAAATAAATAATAATAGAACTTCATTCACTGATAACATAAAAAAATGTATTGTAAGTAAAGCTCTATGCCAAATTAATAAGTGATGGTTATAGGTCTATTGAGTCGGCATCATTGTGGCCTTTTCCTTGATAATGCAAAACGTACAAATATTGTTCCAAGTAACAAGCTTTAATGTATATACCTGGATATTTGATTCTTATAAGTAGTTATCAAATGCATTTAGTAATAAAGAGACCTTTCAATGTTTAACTATGAAATACTATATATTTGTAAAATGATTTAAAAATTTATTGGACAAAATTTAATGTAGGCATTAGATTTAATTTAGTAAATTATTAAAGTAAATTATTGATTATTATTTTTGTAGCACTGAAGTTTTAATTGTACACAGGCATTTTTTTTCATTGCTTCAAAAAATACTATACAAAATTAAAATAATTTTCAGATAATTAATATATATATATATATATTGGAATATTACAAATGGTGTTCACCTAAATCGAAGGTAACTGTATAAAGTAACTATCATTAGAATGTAAGTTAATACAAAATAAGTTTATTGATTTTTGAATGCTTGTCCAGAGATTTTATTAAATTTAATTATCAGTGTTTATAGTAATAGGTAAATATATATATATATATATATATATATATATATATATATATATATATATATATATATATATATATATATAGAGAGAGAGAGAGAGAGAGAGAGAGAGTAAACATAATTTTATTAACAGTAACCAATTAATGTACAAACAACAATGAATATTTACAATATTATTAGCATTATATTGTTATTATGATTATATTATAAGATTATTATGTATCATTATATTAGAGATAATAGTCACATACAACTTACTCTCGAAATCTGCCTTCAATATCTGCCATTCGTTTAAAATAAGTCATAGCAGCTGTCCCATTAACAGTAGAATACTGAATTTTATATTGCTTGTACAAGTCATCTAAAGATTCAATTGGTGTATCAAGACGAGATACAGTGAGAAAAGCGGCCAAATTTGCAGTGTAAGAAGCAATTATTATCAGTCCAAACATCCACCATGTTGCTGATACTAACCTTCCAGATATATTTCGAGGTGCTTCCCCACCACCCTGATAAAAACAATAAAGTAATTTCTAGTAATAAAAATATTCTAAATTTATTTAACAGAGGCCAAAAAGATCTTTAAATATGAACATAGCCTATTTTCATTGTTAGGTAGGTAAAATATTTAGCTCAAATTTTATTCAAACATACATATTTGTAACTCAATCAGTTCACAAAATTTGAAATAAAAGCAAGGTAATTCACAAAAAAGTTTGAATTTTTCTGAATATTTTGCTTTTATTTTAAATTTGAATTCAAAATAAAAGGCTTCTCAATATAAACCTAAAACCCCTAACTTCAGTTGGATATTTGAGTGACTAACTTATTTGAGTAGGCTACATTATTTTTATACTTCTTGTTAATATACTTTCAAAAATTCATTGTTCTTTTCATAAAAATTGACACATAGTCTAAATGCAGGACAATGAAAATTTCATTTCCTTGCCTTATTTACCTGAGGAGTTAGGGATGTTACACAAAACCACAAGCATTCTGTCAAGCCGAATCTCCTAGGAAGTCCCTCATACTCATCAAATTCCAAACTACTGTTCTGAGAACTGTAAGGGCTCCATTTGTCAAATATCCACATAAGGAAACTAAAAAATAAATTTATTTGTAAACACAAATGCAATGAGAAAGCTGGAAACTCTATAGTGCATTATGTGTTAGATAAAAAAAAAAATTAATAAACTGTGTTAATAAAATAAATTACACACACCTACACACTATTAGTGTTTTTGAAAAACATAAATAAAATATAACACTGGAATTTTTAGGTGAATGTTCTCTAATGAATAAAGTACCTACCTAGTGAAGAAGTAAGCTCCTAAAATACATAGCCACACATCACCCTCCATTACTGTTAGAAATTTAAACATAGATGATGAGCTTTTGAATGTCTTCATCATTATTGCAATGCCTACTAGATCATAGTAAGCTACTGTGAAGTCTACAACATTCTCGCGCTCTGCCAAAACTGTTAAAGAGCCTAGTGCAATGTCTGCCCTCTGAAATTAAAAAAAAAATGCTAGGTATCTTCTTTGTACACGGTATATGTTGACAAATATTTTCCTCTAGCATTATTTGAAAAAAACAGTTCATATCAAACACATGTTTGAATAGTCTTCATTTTATCTTGTCTGCCAATTTATTTTATTTTTTATAAAAGAAAGTAAGTTTTTGTAAAATTTTACAAAGAGATCTGAACCACATATCTTTTCTCAATAATTTCCAAATGGTTACAGTTTTTTTGTAATAAGCAAACTGGTAGTAGAATGAATTAGAAATGTCAAAGCCACCAGTTGTTGGTAAGTCCTTTGCTGCAATTGTGTCAAATAATGTCTTGTTCAAATTGTAACTTGTAACAGGATATCCAAATAGTCAAAATTCTGAACACTTCTTCTCCAGTTCATATAACTCTAAACGTCACAGTCTTTTCCTGACTTAAAAGTTTCGCCTAACAGAAAAAAATCCTAACAAAAAGTATCACAAAAATTAGAACCTCCAGGATTGACATACTTTAAAAAATATAGCTGACAGGAGTAAAAACTCAAAAAATTGTACTAATCAGTTTTCATTTTTTGTTTGTATTGGTCTAATTATACAGGGCCTGCCAATGAAACAGGATGATTGTAGGTGGCTTTGAGATAAAGTTGGCAGGTAGTGGGGGGATGGTTACTGGCGCATCACTACCTGCACCAATCTACCATTTAGTTGCAATGGATTGTTGGATGGGTGAACAACGAGGCTAAGTGGTGAAAGCGTATTATCAAAATGGCGAAAGTTCTGTGCAAACTCGACGTGCTTCCCAACATTATTTTAACATACCACGTAACCTGCCTCTTTCATCACATAATGTAATTCGAACATGGATAAACAACCTTGAGCAAATGGGATCAACGTCTAAAAAAAGAGACGGGAGTGTAAAAACTGTTTGAACACCTGAAAACATCGCAGCTGTTCAACAGGCTATGGTTAGAAGTTCTCGCCAATCAGCCAAACAACATACCTTTGCATTGGAATAAGTGACACATCTGTGAGAAGTTTTCTCCATAAGGACCTTAATTTCTATATTTACAAACTTCAAATTGTGCAATCCCTTTAACCAGGTGACTATCAACAAAGAATTCAATTTTGTGAAAGTATCCTTAGAATTTTTGAAGAAAATGATGCCCAAGTAAACAACATGTGGATGAGTGATGAGGCTCATTTCCAACTTTTTTGTCAATAAACAAAACTTCAGATACTGGGCGGCATAAAAAACATGTTTTATTTCATGAGACCTCTTCATGTGCAGAAAGTGACAGTGTGGTGCGCGATTTCGGCGAGTGGAATCATCATTCCATTTTACTTCAAGGATAAAGCTGGTAACATGGTGACTGTCAATTCTCAGCTTTACATTGAAATGATTAACAACTTTCTCACACCACAAATTGCTGGTTTTCCAGTGAATAATCAGACACTGTTCCAACAAGATGGGGCTACAAGCCATACAAGAATTTCAATGACTGCTGTGAATGCTTTGTTTCCGGGTGGTGTCATTTCTCATAACAGGAATATCCCTTGGCCCCCTTGCTTGCCCGAATTAACTGCTTGTGACTTTTTTATGGGGATACCTAAAAACAAAAAACAAAAGTGTTTTGAGAAAATCCACCCACAACCATTCAAGCCTTCAAACAACAAATTGTGGATGAGATTGCGGCAATATCTGTCAACATGCTGCGAGAGGTAATGCAAAACTTCCAAGCCAGGCTCCAGGAATGCTTTAACTACAATGGAGGACATTTTTGCATATGTTCTCAGTTTTAGTAAGTGTTCAAAAAATATTTTTATTTATATTTGTATTTATATAAATATAAATATATTTTTATTTTTATTTATATTTATATTTAGGTAGTGTTCAGAAAATATTTTTTCATATTGTACCCATAATGGCTACTCTTGTACTTTCAATTATTTACTAAGAAAATATTTAAAAAGTTTACAGTTACAACCAATTACTTTATTTAATCATACCGTTTCATTGGCGGACCCTGTATTACTGATCTTATTGTTAAACTGAAATAGTATACAACTGCTTCTAAGGAAAACGTATACTTACATTACTTAATTGTAATTATACAAATATAAAACATCAATTTTGTACAATATACAGGTGTCTAATAATGCTTTAATAATTGTGACAGTTGGGTGGATCATGTGGTACAATGAAGGTCATTAATTATTTAAATATTTATTAATGAACTTACATAGATCTACAATGTTGAACTACATAGATCTACACATATTGAACTGAAACTCTTTAAACAATTTTGAGCTAGATGGAACAAGTAAGTAATATAATAGTGTTAATTATAGTTTAAATATTTAACATTAAACTTATTTATATGTACAATTTATAGTTATAGTCAGTAATGGGTTTTGAACTCACATCCCTTAGTTTTATAAGCAAAAATCATAGAACTAGCAAAAATCACTAGTGTGACATTTAATTTATTAACATTTATTGCTAATTAATGTTAGGCCAGGTGGCCACCAAAGAGGAGCGGAGTTGCGCTGAGTGGAGTGGACGCACTTAAAACTGAACCTATTGTTTTAAACATAAGTGCCACCAATGAAATAAAAGCAGGGCCTAGTGATGCTGGTTTGCTCCATTTTGCTTTCAGCGGCCACACATAACTTAAAAACAATTGGTTAGGTTTCAAATGCATAGTCTGCTGCACTCAAAGGTACTCCTAGAAGCATTTTGTGACCATCCATCATTAGTAGTATTGTTAAGATTATAAATAGCTTTATACATTGTTATTATAGGTTCTTAAGTGTTATGTTTGCTATACAGTGTTAAATATAACATGGTTTAAGGTAATAAGATGACAAAAGGGGTACAGACTATTATATTTGATAACCTAAATGATTTTTCCACTGTGCAAAAAAACCAACTGTGAAGATTTTGACTTCAATAAATACATTATTTAAGCATGGTTGATCCAGTTGTTTGTTATTTAATTAACTGGTTTTAATAACATAAATAACATTATTACTACTATGTATAATATAAAGCAGCAAAGTGCTTACCTTTTCAATTAATTCTTTTATCATGCCATTCCAATGACCACTTTCACTCACGAACCCAAAACTATTGTCTGGAGCAATGTATATCTCATACTCAAAACTAACAGGAACAAGCTTGCGAATTTCTTCAATCAAGTCAACACAGTAGCCAAAATATTTCTCATTTCCAAACTGATCTATATCTTTCATCATGAATGGTTCTTGCTTGAAGACAAATTTCATACAGAAAAAATACTTTTTTATAATATTGGAACAATAGGAAATATTTGGATTCTCTAGGCAATGGTATCCCTACTATTACTAAGTAGGTATTATTACATATTATTATTATAAGTATCAGTAATATATTAATTTTTTAAATACCATCAACTAGAGATTTTTCAAACATTTGTTTTTCACAGAAGAAATTTTATACACCAAACTTTTACTTCTGCTGCTGCAGAAATAAAATTAAGTACCATTGTTCTCTTATCAGTTAAAAATAAGGTTAGCAACCAAAAAGTACCTTTATACACCTGCTACTTCAGTGAGTTCCTACAGCCTCCATGATTTCAGCCATTTTGATGATGACTCCAAGTTTTGAGAAAGTGAATTTGGAAATGTCAGAGAAGATGTTAAACCTGTAGGCCTAACAAAAAAGATCTACTACATCTGGAATCACTAAAAAGTATTTTAAAGGAAGGTGACTTTTGTCATAGTCCACTATGAACAAAAATACTATACTGGTTTGATAATAAAAATGGCTAACATAAAAGTTTTTTCTTTAAAATAGACTGCACCATGACCAAAACAAAAAAAATTATGAAAGTGGCATAAGAAAATCTTGCTTACAATAAAAAAAAAAATCAATCCTTCCAAGCTAATGAAATGAGGACACTTTAGTGTTGCTGAAATGGCTGATTGTATGAATGAATTAAATACAGCATTGTTTCAAAGAACAAATTTAAAAAAATATTTTCTATGTGTTATTTTGTACCTAAATTTACTTTAACGAATTTAATAATGTATGGTAATAAATTTTTTTGATTTTTCTAATATCAATTCAATAAGACATCCTTTTAAGTTTACAATACTCCAACATTAGGAACCTATTCAATTTGTAGGAAAACAAATGTGTGGTCAAAAGAAACCCTGAGCAGGTACTACTTTGGTCAAAAACTTTAAAAATATGTAAAAAATATAAAAAATGTAGAACAACTGTTTTCAACCAAGCAGCATACTTCATTGTATCATTTTAATTGAGTCAAAATTATTTTGGCCACTTGAAAATGTATTTATTTATTTTTAATAACCAAAATGTTTGCTTGAAAAGTGGTACATAGTAGCCCAGTTTGACAGAACTAGTATAAATATTACGTAATAAAGTTATTACATTACTTTAGTCTATATTAATCATATATAAATAAATTTATTAATAATAAATAATTAATGAATATTTCTGATATGATTTACATAATACAGTAGGAAGTCATGTTCAGCAACAACTTCATATCATTAATATGAATAATTTTTACTTTGTCCTATTACTTTGGTTGAATTAAGTGACAAATATTGCTTAATTCAATATTTTTTTTACATAGAGTTTTTAAGTAAATCAGTCCACTTTAAGTAGGAACTACTTAAATTCATAGATTAAATTCAATAGATTCATTCGCCCTTGTTCTTATGTATCTTTCAAATTACGAGGTGTGGCTATTAAATAACAAGACTGACGTAAAAAATTTTATTTTCATTTTATACAAAATTACTTATTATCACCTTCAATATACACCCCTTCTCTATCCATACAACGCTCCATGCGAACAGTGCTAGAAGTCATCTTCTGTCAACTCCTACAAGACTCTTGCCACTTTCACTTTTACAGCTTCCACAGACTCAAATCTCGTCCCTTTTAATGCAGATTTCACCTTAGGGAACAGACAGAAGTCACATGGTGCAAGGTCTGGTGAATAAGGTGGATGTTCTAACACTGGGATGCAGTACTTGGCCAGGAACCTCTTGACAGATAACGCTGAATGAGCTGGTGCATTGTCTTGGTTGAAAACCCATGATTTGTCCTTCCAAATTTCGGGTAGATTTTTCCTTATTCTTTCACATAGTTTACCAAGTACCTCAAGGTAGTAATATTGCTTAATTGTTTGACCTTCAGGAACCCAGTGAAGGTACACAATCCCATGAATATCGAAAAAAACAATCATCATTGCTTTAAATTTTGACTTTCTGATTCTTGCTTTTTGGCTCTCGGTGAAGTTGGGGGTCTTCCAATGCATGGATTGGCGCTTTGTTTCCGATCATACGTAAAAAACCACAATTCATCACATGTTATTATCCTTTCCAGTAAATTTGGGTCATTTTCAATGGCATCCAAAGTGTCAGTACAAACATTTGTTCGAGCTATTTTTTGTTCAAACATGAGAATTTTTGGTACCATTTTGCACACACTTTTTGCATGTTCAAATTGTCATATAAAATTTGAATATGGCAATACACATTCTTTATCAATGCCTACAGTTTCACCAATTGCACGAATACTTAATCAACGGTCAGACCGAATCAAATTAGCAACTTTTTCGACATTATCATCCGTTTTTGATTATCTGGCCGCGAATCATCTTCAACGTCTTGTCGGCCATCTTGAAAACGCTTAAACCATTCAAAGACACTTGCCCATAATAAATATACACTGCCATGCACTTCTTTCAGTAAATTATAAGTTTCAGTAGCAGTTTTTCCAAGTTTGAAGTGAAATTTAACAACAATTCGTTGCTCTATTATTACATTAACCATTTTTTCCAGCAAAACAAAATAACAACACTAACGGAAATGAAGGTTATGACTAAACGGTGTTGGTTACACACACGAGACTAACTGCATTCTAAAGAGAAAGCTTCACACTAAACAACTGTCAGTCAATGGCGGTTGGTGCATGCGCACTTGTTCCGCCGCAGTGTCAGTCTCGTTATTTAATAGCCACACCTCGTATTTATTTCTATAGAATTTTTACCAGTTTAAATTAGTAATATGCTAATTTAAAATATTGCAATATCACTCTGTTATAATAATTCAAAATAATTATTATACTTTGGTATAAATTCTCTATAATTCATGCTGGTCTCATGTATTTCTGGGACAGCTATTTTCAAACTTTCAACACATTTTAAGTAAAACTTAGTTATAAATTTTTTTACACATAAAATGCTTAGTACTGTACTTAAAACGTCTTTCACTTACCAATGCAGTTACAATTTTGTATACAGTGACAGCTGAGTGATTTACCATTCCTTCATAATTAATTACTTGTAAGGAAGAATTAAAACCAGCTCTCCAAGTAGCCATTATCTCTACAGAAATAGGGTGTTCATTGTGTATCTGAATCTTCTCCAAGCTCATGTTAAACTTCATGAAACTTTTTCCATTGCAATCGACCAAAAATTGTCCATAAGAAATTTGATCGTTTACCTTCATTAAAAATAAAGCAATTTAATAAATTTATTAACATATATATATATATATATATATATATATATATATATATATATATATATATAGAGAGAGAGAGAGAGAGAGAGAGAGAGAGAGAGCTTTACAAAATTTTCCAAGACTTTCTTTGAATTAAATTAATCATACAGCAATAAAAATATAAAAGCATCAGATAAAAGTAATTTTTCTTCGGAAAAAACCATGATTTTTTTTAGTGGATAAGTTGGATAATTTCATTTAGGCTATCCTTAACATTTATACTTTCAGAATGGACTAATGATGAGGAGTAAAAAGCAATGAAAGTAACTGTGACAGCTCGAAATAATTTTTTCAACACCTTGAGTTGCACAGTTCAGAGACGCATCAGACTGACCAGTGTTTTAGCCACACTGACCAACAAACCCTAACATTGATTCGGAAATCCAAAAAAAAAAGTATGTAAAAAACCTAAAACATTTGCAAAAGATAAAAAACATTTAATCTCTATTTAAAAGTAACTCATAAATGAGAGACACTAATTCTTTATTGTACTTTAGTGTATTCTAAATTATATTTTTTTATTATATTTTAAAATTTAAAAATAATAAACTAAACTAATTTAATTTAATAGATGTTTTGTTATAAGATCACGATTAAAAAAAAATTGTTTTTAGAAACCTGTAATCAGAATGCTATTATGTTTCAGAATTTTTTCTTACAGTAGTCTGAATATTCGTACTTTTTAAATTTTAAATACTCCTCTTTCTTTAAAAATAAAAACAAAAAAGTTGTAAGAAATATTAATATACACACATTGTATTTACAAATTTTGTATAAAATAATAAAACAAAAATAATATTTTTGAACATTAGGTCAAAATAATTGACAGCTTAATAATTTTTAATATTGTTTCAATTTAATGCCATAATAAAAGGAATTTCCTGAAAGTTATGTGGAGGTAAACAGAAGTGGTGTTAGTTTATATAGTCAAGCTATTATTATTATTTTGTATTATTAATGTATTAATCACATTTATGTAAAATTTGTAAGTATGTATTATATGAGGTGATCACTGCTGCGGCAGGTATAACATATACCCAACTATATTACAACAAAATGAGTTAAAAAAAGGCAAAAATAAAAACAAAATTAATGACTACGACCAAATATATTTGTATTGTATACATGCAATTAGGCCCAAAAGAACCATTTACATTACCTTTGGCGGAAATGATGAACTTTTGCAACCTGTGTTCATGGTTGCAAAGACTAATTTAAAACTGTTATTAAAAATAGTTAATGAATTTTTAAAAGGTAAACTATTACGACCAAGCAGAAAAAAATGTCAAGGCTGTTAGGATCCTATCAGAAATTATATTCTGATAAATCTAAATCAGGAAATATTTCAAGATATAAATTTGGTTTCTAATTAATTTTGGTTTTTGTTTTATAATTAAAATTACAAAACATTTTGCTGTGTTAAATGGAAATAGTAATTTTCGAGATTAAAAACAAGTTTAATATTTTTATTTGTGGTCTAACTGTACACAATATAAATTTTTTTGACCATGGTGATTAATTGTGTTTTTATTTCAGTCTTTCAATTCATTATTTTGTAATATAGTTGTGTGCCCTATATTATACCAAAAGAACAGTGATTGTCCATCTTGGCATATCTGGCAGGCTCTTAATCAAAATAAATTAACTATTCTTAACTACAAAACAAATGTTTAAAAAATAACCTCTTTAAAATATTTTCTTAAGTCCATTGTCTGATCTCTATAAAACAGAACACCAGATTCATTTGCTGTACTGGAAATCCAATGTCTATCTTTGGAGTCAAGTAAAGACCTAAAAAATCCATAGTTTATTTAAAAAGTGATTTAGTAACAATTAGATTAATTAAACATATATAAATAAACTTTATAAAAATTCTTACTTGATTGCCAGCAGGGAGTGAATAGTTAGATCAAAATAAAATATTGATTCCAGCTTAGATGAAAATGAATAATTGCTGAAAATGTTGAACATATCTTGATGCTCTAATGCTTGAACATAATAATCTGGTTTTACAAATAATACTGATATATTTGAACTGTTGCAAATTAGAAGACCATCATCCTACATAAAAACAAAATTTGTTTTAAAATAATAATAATAATGTCCTGAAATTAAATCATTTGTTAACTATTAAACTATAAAGTTGACCAAACATACATTTTTATGATTTTTTTACAATTTACTACAAATCAGACCTGTAGTACACATGTTTAAGTCATTACTACATATTATATTGAACACTCAGTTCATAGTGAGAATAACTAATAAATGTACTATTATCATAAGGTCATTTTTACCTAAGTAAGAAATAGGTCTATTGTAATACAGTTTAAAGAATTATATATAATAAATAGTAAAGAATATCATAGTTTAAAATAGTTAAGAAACAAATTTAAATCTAGAAACAAAATCTAAACTACAAAAACTATAAACTATTTTATATTGTTATAAAAATGTTCAATGTCTCCAATATTTTTTTTTTTTTAATGCTGTTGGGATTTTTTTCTACATTTGTAAAGAGCACATACGAGTATAACCTCTTTATATACTTATACTCAGGCTTTATTTAGAAATCTGCTAGTCTGTGTGCGAGAACAGAAAGGTAGAGTTTTGAATTTTTTTTAGATTAATAATTAAATAATATTGAAAACAGAATTAAACAATTAATGATAACAAATAATTCAACCTATTGTATTACTATGCCAATAGTTTCTAGCCATTATAGCCATTCACACAGAAAATATCTTCCAAATCTTTTAACAATTTTCTTTATAATCTATATAAAACTGTGTTTGGATAAGACCAATAGTAAATAAGCTTAACTTCTGCATAATTGCATCGTAGTCCAAGTATTGGTTGTGTAATGGCAAAGTCAACCAATAATCTAAAACTCATGGAAGACTTATCAATATATGATTTTTTAATAGTAGCGAGAAGGAAGATATTTCACCAAATATAAGCTCACTTCTATCATTCTGCAGTCATCCAAAACATTAACAACAAACTCTTAAAACTGTTTTTCAAGCTCACCATTTTTTTATGTGATACAACATGCATTAAAAGTTTAGTATCTTTTACTAGAAGTGATTTCAATTTTTTTGACAAAAACTTTAAATCAATAAATACTGCAGGTCAATACTGCTGTTCCATAAATTTATTTATAGCTCTCCAATACCAGTGTCCCTTCAGTCTCTTACTTGTTCTAGTTATTTCTAGAACTACATATTAACAGCTTCTTAGCAAATCCATTTCAAATTTTTGCAAAAACACAAATTATCCATTTTGATTTATAAGCAAATATTTTAATATTATTCCTGTAGCGATATTTTTCTAAAATTGTGTGTTAACACACGTAGAAAATCATTCTACAAGTGAATGATTTGTACAGTAACTGCAGCTGACCAGTTTTATGTGACTCACAAAAATATAATTTGTATAATATTTATAGGTTTACTTCAACATTAATTAAACCATGAAGCAATTCTGCAGTGCAATTAATTAAACTACATAAACAAGTCTTGGTAACTCATTCTTCATAGTCTGATTTTTTCCTCTATAAATCTTATTTGAGGCATCATATCCACATTATGAAACTGTAATACTGATGATTCAAATAGATAGATTTAATGGCTGATAAAATTTAAACAACTTTGCCAGCACTAAGAAACTAAAATTTTTAATTAATTACAATACCTGAGTAATAGCTTGCCAAGAGAATGTCTTCATAAAAAAATTATTGTTAGCTGCAATTTCTAGAACTGGTATTATAGTGGTTGAAAGTTTTCCTAGTACAAAATAATTTACAATGTCCATTTCTTTCAGCCTTATTAGATGGGTTTTAATAGTTTTTAGGTCTTCAATTTCTATAAGCATATGTCGAGTTAATATATTGTATAAAATGGATTTATATTTATGATCCATAACTGCAACAGAAATATCATTGTTCTGAGTGATAAATAACATTAATTTATTTAGCTATAGGCTAAAAATCTATATTTATTTTAAATTGTACAACTGTAATTTATTACTAAAAGAAAATTAATAATATTTTAAAGACAAATTTTCAGTATGAAAATAAAATAGAAACAAATTAATACATTTTATTGACTTTATACACACTTTATTTGTTTTCATACATACCAAAAGAGCTGTCAAAAAATATTGCAGCATTTGTCATGTTTTGTGTTAGAACTATGCTACGCACAATTTCAGGAATAATATCAGTGGGCGGAGATATCTGAATTAAATACTTAAGTTCATCTTCTTTTAAATTACTCCATTCTCTGAAAGTAGATTTCAAAATTTGTATCATCATTAAGAGTAATTTGTGCTATATGACCAGATCGACCACATAGCACACCAAGTTAAAGTGGGTGCAACATTTAAGGGGCATGAAAAATGAAGTTAAAAAAAATCAAGGGAAGTGTAACAGGACTCTAGTGAAAAAAATGAATAGCGTACAAAGTGTATTGTGAAATTGATCATGCAAAAAAGGCTACAAAACATTATCATTATATGTTATCAATATGTATTAATGTTAAATAACAAAATGTAAGTACATGGAGTGTAAATGAACTTGTGAATTTGCAAAACTTTATATTACTGCAGCATCATGAACTATTTTCATTGGAATTTTATTTGTAGACTATAATATCAGCATTTTACTTATCCTCCTAGTTGAACATTTTTCTATTCTTATTGTACAAGTAATTTCCTTTTTAACATTTGGAGATGAACTTTTCATTAATTGAAGTCACTACATTAGTAAGAAAGATAAACAGTTGATTTATCAGAAGGAATGATAGCCAAGTGTACTTGTACTAAGATGTGCATTGTGGTGTTGCAAATTGCACTGACCTAAAGCTGTAGCTGACATTTGACCTGTTTGTACAAGAGGTAGAAGGGATGGGGCGGAGTGATACATCCGTTCCAAAAATATTTACAGTGGTTTATAATTCACAAAACAATGTCGGGTAGTTCTGTCAATCACTTTCTACATTCCTACAGCTTTCATGTGGTTCACAATGCATAACACAAGTTAAATACATTTTATAACAAGATCAAGAGTAAATCAGTGAAGGTTTATAAATGCTGTTATAATTGATGAGTCCATATTTACTGATGAAATAACCGGGTGTTTTATAATATATACTGAATACAGTTGGACGGGACTTGTTAACAAATCCCGTTACATCCAAGTTTACAATGCAGCCAAGGCCATAATAACCAAGTTCCACTGTATAATAAAAAAAACAAAAAAACTCAACAGATTCTTTAAGTTAAAATTAAAAAATCTTCCAACTCTCCAACTAAACAATATGCACACAATAATTAAAAAAAGGATGTGATAAAAATGAATGGTGTTTTGAATTCAGGATTTGTTATAAACTACCCAGTGTTTGTGTAACAAAGAGCAAAAAGTGGTTATAAATACTGAGTAGTTCAATACTAATATTTGTTGAGACAGAATGCCTTTCTGGTTGCTGTTGTAAATATAGATGAGACCTCTTGTACATGTCTGTGGTCTTGAAGTAGGAAAAAGTAGTTGATCAGCAGAAAATGTAATGAGCATATTATACTTGTTTTGGGGATTAATTGGCTATCTCTGAGGGTGTGATCAAAAGATTTTTTTTTATAAGACCCCCCACCTTGTTATTGTTTAAGTTTATGTTTTACATTAAGCCCTTGAGAATGAGAGTTGATCCATACTCTCGAAATGTTGTGTATTGTTTCCATATACACAAAAGATGTCAAATATTCAAATAAAAAATAGTAAAAACATCAAATATTCCATCAATACATAAAAATTTGATTTTCTTATAATAGTGATCAAAGTGGTAGTTTTTCCAAACTCAAAACAGTGAGAAAACTTGACTCCTCAAAGACAATTGAACGAGTTATACGGTATTTTATAGTATTTTCATGTAAAATAACTTTCCAAGTAAATTGCATTAGTAAACTACAATGTTTATTTAAAATTCATAAGAAAAATAAGTTTAAAAATAGTCATAAACAAAACAGATAATAATTTAAGTACAAATGAATGATTGTTGAAACTGTGGATAATTTTTTCTGTTCAGTATTTCATTTAACAAAATTTTGTTTAAGTTACCACGTAATGTCAGTGTTTCTTTAGTGTTACTTCACAGTGAATATTTGTAAAATGGAACCATAAATTTGTATTGTTGTATTGATACATTTAAATCCTATTGTAGTCAAATAGGAAAGTGAAATTTGTAAGCAAAAGTGTCTATTTTCAACTCAAGAAAATTTCCGCCCTTGGCTTTCTTTCATTTAAAAAAACCATTTTGCTCACTAGCTGCCACAAATAACTATTCCCTAAAGTTATTTTTTTCTAGTCCAGAAATTTGAGAATTAAGGGTAATTAATTGCATAGTGAGTAAAGTGCAATGACAGGAGAGATTAAATTACAGACCCAAGCTATAATAACCGCAAAAATATTATACATTGGAACAGAGCTAAGATGGAAGCAGAGCAGAAAATCTTGTCACTATTTCTGCTCTTATATGAAACATTGTTTTGTCCAAAATTAACAATTCAAACACTCAACTGGAAAGCAATGTATTGAGTCATTTCAAACACTTTTGTTAACTAGAGTGAATGTGTCATGCACAATGATATTTGAATTTATTTAATTATACATGTACAATTAAGGTTTTAAGTTATGTTTTTTACATAAACTAGTTTACAAAGCTCTTGTATTGCAGCTCCAGTGCTGAATTAAATCGTTTATTGAATTAGTTATGTTTTCATTTAGTTTTACTGACTGCTGCAGAAAAGTACATATATGCACTATTTTATGTTGACAAATTTCAGCTGCAATTTTTGGAAGTTTAATTACACTTTTCATGTGCATTTCATGGACCAGTGGTTGCAAGTACAGAATATGTGTGGCCGATGGCCAGTTAAAATCTGCAATGCATGTAAAATGGCAGAGGAGAGGTAGAGAAATGTTGAACCACACACACTTCCTAATAATTTAAATCTAATAACCTAAATTATTATTAGACACTGTGTCTGATAATTTTAGATACAGCTGTCTGTCTATCTTACCTTGATTTTGATCTTAATATGTGGGTTTGAGCTATAAAATGCAAAAAATCTATTTTTGTTTTTGTTTTTTAGGAACATATCTTAAAACATCACATTGTGCAGCTGACTGGTGTAGTAAATTACACTTCTTGATGTAGACATAAATTAAATTTGTCGAACAACTGGTATTTTCAAATAAAATAAATTTTCATAGTTACTGCTTTTGGTTAGGCAATGTTTGTCAATTAGATTTTATCCTTGTGGATTTATACGTTTTTTTATTTATAAGTTTTTAAATACATAATAACATTAATTTTTACTGGTGTTAAGATTCTTTAAGTTAGAATAAAATTCTCACTTGATATCTCCAATTTGGCCAGGTGTTGTGGATATAGTTGGTAAAGCCATGTCAGCTGTAAATGCCTTAACAATGTCAGATATAGGCCTCCTCAAGGTAGTATCAATAATAATGTGAAATGGTGTACCCAAAGAAATGGAATTATTGTACTCTGAGTAAACTGGAAAAATTAAAAACAATATAAACAGTTTTTAATTGTATGTAAGCTATAATTGTACATGTTTAAGTATCAATATGACATATTAAAAGCTTCAAACTTAAAAAAAAATAATTATACAGAAAAAATCAATAAATTCCTTAAGATTAATTTAATAATGAGAAATTATTATTATGAATTAAAGTTATTATTAATTAAAAATCACAAATAATAATTAACTAAAAATTCAAACTTTTTGGTATACTGTATTGAAATTTTATTTCTAAGCACATTATATTTGTCATGTATTTTGAATTTTCAACAATTTCTTAGTAAACGAATATGTAGAATAGTTTTTTGCATTAGTTTACAATCATTTTTTTAATTTTTGTATTATTTCATTTTCTAAATAACTCTCATCTGTTATAAAAATTTTGTATTAGTAAATGTTATTTTGTAATCATCTTCCAAGATAGGAGTAAAGAAAACAATTGCATAGACAATTAGACTAAGTAAATAAATGTATTGTAAAAGAAAATAAATTGCATAGACTTTTACATAAATATCATTAACATAATACTTACGTATATTAGACAGATTATTAACATTATTATATGTGGCTGAGGCTTTGGCAAAATAACCAATTTGAATACCAAGATGTTTATTAAGACTCACATAGTTGAAAGCTACTGCTATGGATTTATCAGCCACTTCATTGTTGACATCATTAATGAACACTAAAAAATCAATTGTAGAATATATCAGATTGACGTTTATGTATGGAAATATTAAATTACAAAATGGAAACATTCAAGTTTAATTCATTCAATTTAAAAACCTTTTGAATGATCCATAAGAAATTAACAATATTGATCAATATTATGTTGTTTTTTGTTACAAATATTTAAGTAGCTATAATTTAAAAAAATAACAAATATTTAGGCTATGCAAATAAAATAACTCATTTTTAACTACATAGTTATAACTTGATACTTTTTTACATGAAAAAGTGAACTTCTCAATTTTGTTATGTGATTGAAATATCATAATTTTACAAACCATAGTATTTTTTTAAATTTTAGTTTATAGTTCAGATTTAGATGGAATCATATATGCTAATTGTACTTCATTGTTGACATCATTAATGAACATTAAAAAATCAATTGTAGAATATATCAATTGATATTTATGCATTGAAATATTGAATTACAAAATGGAAACATTCAATTTTAATCCATTCAATTTAAAAACCTTTTGAATGATCCATAAGAAATTAATAATATCGATCAATATTATGTTGTTTTTTTTTTTATAATATAATTATCAAAATTTTTGATAATTATATCAAAACTTTGATATAATTACTTCATTCATAAGTACTTCATATGCTAATTTGTGGTTGCATTGTTGTCAACTCGTACATGCTCTCTGGCCTCTGCACTTACTACCCTGTTAATTTGTAGCTGTACAGTTAATTCCTAATCTCCATTTGAGTAAATGATTTGGCAATACTGCTCAATGTATTGCTACAGTGGCACAGCCTTTTACAAAGTTAAAATCTTCTCCAATCTGATTAATATAATTTAATAAAAACATGAACATTCTGTAGGTATATATTCATTTTTTTGTGCTTCAACTTTTCTTTGAATAATGACATTTTTGGACTGTAATATATTTTCAATTTAATTGGGAAACATCTATACCAATTTGAAAAATGTTTGCCTAGTTTACACTAGTTTTTCAGAAAAAAAATTTTTAATTAGATGTTTTATATTAAACTGTACAATATTTCACTTTCAGTAATAAAAGCACTGATGTCCTTAATTGTTACATTTATGTTTGTTTTTTTAATTTTAATTTAAAATTGCTTTAGTATAATAGGGTCAACCATTCTTGGCACTTACAAAATACTGTGAAACCTTATTTTTACCCCTCCACAAATGAAACAGAGCAGAAGAATTTCATAAAATACACTCTGTGCATGTCTGTAACCTCTACCAAGGAACTGTTATGCTTTGTTGTAGCCTCAATCCAGGTATGTGTATAAACCTCAATGCCACAAACAGTTGATCCTATTATACATTATTCCTAGCCAAGAGTAGTACTGCACATACTGTATAGCTAAGGGACTCTAGATAACACGTGATCTCCAGTTTTAATTTAGCCTTACCCATACATGTGATGGTCTGTTTAGGTCAACTTTCAATTTTCCTAGCTATTTTTAGGAATATTATGGCTAAAAACAACCGATAAAAACCTGGAGACCTGGAAAGCGAAAATAGCATAGAGGTAGAAGAAACTGATGGTACTACACCTAACTCCATGGAACCAAACTATGGGAACGCTAAACAGCTACCCAACATGCAATGGAAGAAGTGAGACATGGGGTCAAACATCTCAAATCAGTAACACCATCGACAAACTTCTGTTGAGATCGCAAACTGTGAAAAGAGAATGCAGTAGCAAAGCTGTTTCCAAATAAACTCAGAAGCAGAATGCCTTCCAGGGTCAAGCTTTGGGGGTGAGAAACACAATGTATAGTGCTGCGATGACAGATGGGAATCTGTACTTCATGACTGGAGGGCTGTCAGTCAGTGTAATTAGAGGTGCAGTAGGGACTCTGCATAAAGGGCAACTCAGAAGAACCATGGAATTCATTACTGGGGCACTGTGGTTTAAGAGTGTATCTGAACACCAGTGTGAGAAACCACGCATAGGCTATGCAAGACAGATAAAGAAAGTTACATAATCTATGAATTGTGAGGGTCTTGCTAAAACAGAAGGCAAGAAGTCTGTCAGAAGACTGTTTTATTAGCCTTAGTAAATAAATGCTGGAACTTTCACATAAAAAAATATCGTTAACATAATACTTACGTATATTAGACAAATTATTAACATTATTATATGTAGCAGAGGCTTTGACAAAATTTAAAGCTAGAAATCTCAACTGAAAGAGCTAAGTAGTGAACTGCTAAAACTCAATGAGGGAACCTGTCTGCTGAAATAATACCCAAGAGGCTTTAGGTTGCAATGTTAGGGGCTATTAAAGCTCGAAACCTCTAAACTTATATATTGTATTCATAATCTTATCTATTTTTAATGAATGATAAAATGTAAATACTTACAAACATTAATTGCCTCTATACTGGAAGCTGGCTGATTAGTTAACATTAATATTAAAACAATTTTCATCAATATTTGCATCTGAAAAGAATAACAATTAAATTAAATTTCTGGTATGTATGCGATGTAAGCTAGTATAATGCTGTATTGTATGAAGACAAATAGCATTGCAACAGAAATTTAATATACGAGGGCTATTTTTTTTTCAAGGTCAGATCCGTCGCGAAATAAAAACTCCCGTAAAAATCGGATGAACCTGTGCGCAGATGTATTGCACAGCATCTCTAGTATGGCTGTCAATCGCGTCGCGTCACTTCTGTTTAGTTGTGTTCACGTAGGTAACACGTAAACATGTCTACAACAATAGCATCTCTCGCCAAGTGTGAAGTTCGTGCGGTAATTCGATTTCTTCAGGCTGAGGGGTGTAATGCAGCCGAAATTCATCAACGAATAAGTACTGTGTACAGTGAAACTTGAATGAGTGACAGCAAAGTGCGACAATGGTGCAGAAACTTTAAAGCAGGACGTACAGATGTTCATTTTGTAAAAATGTAAAAGATTTTGTAATGTATTTAAATAAAATTATATTTACATAATATGCATGTATATTATTGTACTATAATACAATAGTAGATATACAGTATACACAAATAAATTATAGAAGTGAAAATGTTATCCACTATTCACACAATATATTATGCTTATATTACTTGATACAAATATTATGCTTGTTTGATACCAATAAATTCCTTCTTAAACATTTAATATAGTACAGGTAAAATATTAAATAATTTTGCTCCTGTATAAAAGCATTATTTTCAAATAATTATGATTGTGTTCAAAACTTATTAAGTTTGTTCTATTTAACACAAGAGTATACAGTACAGTACTGTACAGTGAAAAACAAACATTCAAGGTAAAATCAATATTTTTAATTATAGAAAAGTATTTCAGCAAAATTTGTTTGTGTCCTTTTGAAGAAAGTTTCTAATTTTTTTTTATCTTAAGAATTTTTTCATTATTTTTTATATATGTCTTTAAGAGAAAAATTGTATAATCAGTATTATAAAAAATGGAATTGAATTTGTTTCAAGCTGATTTTAAACATGTTACTATTGATGAGTTTTTTTTTAATAAATGGCAGTTATAACACTAAATAAAACAATAAATCATTGTACTTATTGATTAAATAACTCAAAATAAACCAATTATTTATGCTATCTACCTTGATGTTGCTAGTTCACAGTCAAATAAATGAAAGAAACAAACATCATTTCGTACATCATGTTATTAATATTTACTTTGAGTCTTCAAGAGCATTGACAACAGAAACATTTATTGCAATCTAGAAAATGATGTTGACTATTTAAAGTGAATATAGCTCCCTAAAGTGAATTGTGAGGAGTCAAGTTTTCAGTAAACAAATGAATATTGTATGTAGTAGGCTATAGGAAACTAAAGAAAAACCACCAATTGGTTAAAAGATTCTCACCTAGCCAATAATTTAAGAAGTTTTTTAATTGATTCCACCAAGAACCAGACTCCTTCTTATGCAATTTACTGAACAATATCTTTGCACTTGGCCACAGAGTGCCTTCCTCTGTCAAAATAGTCTGATTTCAGTTACAGATATTTTGCAAAAATAGGCTATGTAAAATATTGAAAAGTGCTTGGATTAAGCAATCTATTGTTTTAAAGTTTTTTATTTGAAATTATGTTTAAATAATTTGCGAGTCCAAAACAACACATTTTTTTACATTTGGTCTACAATAACTCTTTTATTTTCTCAATAATAAAATATTTTTTAAAATAAAACTTGTAGAAAATTAATTCTGAACAAAATTATGCAAATAAAGTAAATTACAAAAAAAATTATTAAAAAAAAAAACGAATTTTTGTTAACACTAAAATATTTACAACATAGCGGGAAAAAGACATTAATTTTCAGACAGAATGAAAATCTTTTACATCAAGAATATCTATTACAAAATTTTTTAGAAATAATTAAGTAGTAAAAAAGCAATAATAAAATTGTTAAAAACCAAATTAAATGTTTATAACAACTGTTCAAAATGTCTGAAAGTGATAACAAATTTCATTGATCGATTTACAACATGCACAGTAAATAATGGAAAATGTAATCATATGTCAAATATAATTTTTTCATATGTAACGATTTCTTATGTAATAACAAAACCTTTATCCTTTGTACTGGTGTTGAAATGTTATATTTCATAAATATAAGTGTACTTCAACACTTAAAACTGACATTCTTATTGAATCATCCTTTATAACCAAAATTCGATGAGCTGATTTTAAAAGCATTTTAGATTTTCTGCTTTTTTGTTGATAGCAGATCCTAAACCAGCTTTCTAAAAATATATGGTTTAGACAGACCGAGTTGTGGGTCTGTATATACTGGCATGACCAAAACCTGATTTGAAACATAAAAATAGATCTACATCATTACAGCCAATTATTGATTCCTGTTTAGTTTTTTTAGGCAAAAGAGCTTTAAAAGAATTATGAAAAATAAAAAAAAATGGCTAAAAAATAAAGGAAAACTATACCTATGTGCCTGGGTATTGAGCAGCACCCTACTACGATCTTGACAGAGGACAGGCTGCTACAGCATTTGGCAGATCCTGTTCATACATAAACTGCTGATCCTCTTCCAAATCCAGTACCTCAAAAGGAACCAGAACCTAAAACCCCATCTTCTCTTCCACTTCCTAACACTATCTCCATCCAAAACCCAAGCAAAAGTGGAACAGCATTCTGTGTTCATTAAAGACAATGAGTCTAATAAAGAGCTTAGCTTTATATGCAGGCTTTGGATACAAGGTGACCTTCAGTTTTAAATTAGCCTTACCTAACCATGTGGTGCTCTGTATGGTGTACTTGTTATTTTGCTAGCTACTTGTGGGATTTTAATGGCTGAAAAAACCTAAGGGAACTAGCAAATGGACGAATTTGGGGCTATACCTAACACCATGCTGAACACACAAGCATTGATTCACAGCAGACTGTGGGGATATTAGACTGACCACCCTAACCTGCAATGGAAGGTCTCAAAATCAGTAAAGCTGTCTATCAAGAGTGCAAACTGAAAAGAGAAGAGGCAGTACCCCAGTAGCACACATTGTTGGCCCAATGTTGGGATTTTGTCAGCAAAGTTGGGCAATGGTTAGTTAATACACCAACGAATTATCCTCAATGGGCCAACGAGCTGTTTGTTTGCTAGGCCAACTGTTACATTCATGAAAACCTCTGCTGTTGGCCCAACATTAATTCTTAGTTGACAGAAAGTATAAAATATATTTTATTAAAATAAATATCTCGTAAATTAAATAGGGTATAGGGTAGAGCGGGGCTATTTCGCTCATTTCAAGTTTGGGCTACTTAAAATGGGTTTAAAAATTTCAAAAATAGTTTTTTTAATAATTATAATTAAACACTACTATGTAAGGAACTGTATGGTATTTTATTACGTTTTTATTACAAATTATTTTCTAGGTAATTAATTAATTTACATAAATGTTGAAAAACAGAAAATACACAAATTAGCGGGGTTATTTCGCTCACTAGGTGGGGCTATTCCGTCTATGAATGTTTCGTCTAAATTCTACATACATTCTCCACAAACTAATTGTTTTTTACCAACAGCACCCACACAAATTTTGTGAAACCATGTTTCACAACTTTGACACTTTATCCAATCACCTTTACGTCTTGATTCTTCAGATAAAAATTTATGCCCACAAAATCCACAAGGAACGTTGTCATTGTCATCATCAGAAGGCAATGCTTTGGGATCGTCTTCATCGGAACTGAAGTCTTTACAAATTATTTTGGTGGACTTTTCCTCTTATTTTGGAAGTTTTCCTCTTCTTGGAAGTAGGCCTATCATCTCGCTCTTGTTTTAATATTTTTTTTTTTTGTTGACGGTCTCTTGATAACTTGTGTTTGATATGAGATGTCTGGTGTACTGTTGCTGTCTTCGTTTTCTCTTCGACTGTTTCGTTGTAGGAGTAGTTATAATGGTTTGAAATGGCGATAGTTTTTTGATGTTTATATTTTTTAACTACTTTTTTATAAAGCTTAAAAAAGTAACAGCATTCTTATTTAGCCCTTCAGCTCGTGCCTTTGACAAACCTTCCGGCTTTCTTAAAGATAGACCACGGTTTCGTTTTATAAATCCGGAAAACCAGTCTTTCCCAGCAGTTCTAAGATTTTTTATCCGAAGGATGTCTTAATCCTCTCATTTCATCAAAAGAATAAGCTGCATTTCTCACTTGCATGGGAGTACAACCAAAACCTCTACTTGCTAGATCCATCAACCTATCTGCCAAGTCTTTTCATCAGCTTCTGTAAAGACTGTAGGGTGACCACTTTTTTTAAATAAGGTTTTATACCCTAAAGCACGTTGTGTTTTTGCAATATGCACACGATCCTTCAATGTAGAATTTGGAACGTTGTAATGAGCTGCAGCGCCTCTAATACTAAATGTGCCATTAATAACGCATGAAATAGCTTCAGTCATATTTTTATCACTCCATTTCTTATAAAGACCTTTGTTTTTGTACGTATGGACCATCTGAAAGACAGACAACAGACATAAATAGTTTTTCTTTGCAATATATATTTACAAATACATTATAAAATAAAAATTAATGTCAGCGAAATAACTCCCTTTTCAGTGGGCGAAATAGCCCCAATAACATGGTTTTACATAATGAGTATTTTAGATGAGGCAGTTAAAAATAACACAATTATAAAGCCGTAGCTGAAAAAAGAAGAAATTAAATAACCTACAATAAAAACATTATCAGATAATATTACAAAATGTGCATCGCACAGCTAAAATTGTTTACGCTAAACGTTAATTATTGCAACTTCAACATAGTGATAGACTTACCTCAGCTTATAGAAGTATCATTCTTCCAAGAAAATAAAAACTTATAACACAACTCGCACTTGTAGTGAACACAAATATTGCTATACAGGAACTGAGCTGAAAATGGCTGACAATGTGCTCAGTTTACATGAGCAGCAGTAGAAATTAGTTAAGTTGAGTGAAATAGCCCCGTGAGCGAAATAGCCCCGCTCTACCTTAATTATTCCAAAAGTTTAAAAATAGTATCTTATTTGTTAGTTTAATAGTATTTTATCGATGTTGTAAAATACTGCACGTGATGACACATAGAATTGCCAACAGAACAATTTTTCTTTTTTAGCACAATTGTGAACAGAATAATATTATATCTTTAATTACTATACTAACAATAGTGTTACAATGATTAAAAATTTTTAAAATTCTTATTTTATTTCTACTTAACTATAATCATTTACTATGGATGATTTTATGATGTACTTATTATTTGAAATATTGCCAGCACTGTGGAAAAGTGAAAGTTTGTTCATTACTGGTTTACTTCTTTGTCACTGACCAAGCTTAGTTGTGCGATCCTACATGTGTACAGTTATAGTTTTAATTTTTTTTTTTAATCTGGTGCTATAGTGCTTTTTTATTTGGTTTTTCACAACTGCCATTTAAATAAATGTTGTTTGTGTGAATTTTGTCTCTTTTTGTATAATAACCTTGTTTCAGTAACGAAATATACCATGTTGGTTACTCTTCTAACTTTCAATAGTAGGCCTAAACTTACTAATTACCAATATGTTTAAAGTGTAATATTTTATTTAATTGATTAGTGAACTTAATAATAATCATAACTTCTCAACATTCGCGAACACGTTTGAATACCTTTTCTTATCAAATTCAATATGTATTCTTACTCAAAATAATATACAATTAAAAAGCTAAAGTAGGCTACATATTATATATTACTTCGATTAAGAATATTCTACATATGATAATAAATGGTATGGCAAATATGTTTGTGAATGTATAGAAAATTATGATTACTATTAAGTTCACTAATTAATTGAATAAAAATATAATACTTTGAACACGTTGGTAATTAGTAGGGTTATCATTGAAAGTTAGTAGGGTAACTGTTGGGAGTAAGTTGGGCCAAGAATTTCTTTGTTGGTTTTTGGTGATGTTTAATTGTTGGCCCTATGTTGGGATTTGGTTCGTTATTAATTGGTAGGCATTTGTGCCAATCTTAATCGTTGCCCAACTGTGTGTGAAAACAAAATACCAACAATGGGCCAACAGAAAATGCTACTGGGGTAGCAAAGGTACTTCCGATTAAACCTAGAAGCAAAAGACATCCCAGGGATCAAACTTCGGGGTGAAAAACAGAACCTTATAGGGGAAAGTACCTGCATCCTCATATAGTGTTATAATAATCCAAGCAGAAATGTCTATCATAATAGTTTCCTCTCAGTAAGCTATAGAGCCCTTGTGAATTCAGAACAAACATGGGACTCTACATGACATGGTCTTGATGACTTGATTGATCTGTATATTGAGTGTTTGAATAAGACAGGAGTTAAGCAATGAGAAACTGTAAACAGGCTAAGGGCGAGGATGGTGTTTGGTTTGAGGACCTACTGAACCTAAGAGGTTTAGTTGCACAACAGATTCTTTTTCAATACTTATACATTATCTCTACAGTACTTTCAGATAAGCAATTCATTGTTTATATTTTCACACAATGATGTTGCTTCTTAGAATATATATAAAGACTGAAATCAGGTATGATGAAGTACATCTACACTGGGATCATCATGATATGCTATGGTTCTGTGGTGTGGTGGACTAAACAGGAGCCAAGGGAAACTCTCATTAAAATGCAGAGGCTGGCCTGCCTGTTTATATCTCGCATCATGAACAAACCCAAAAGCTGCTATGGAGAATGTGCTTGAGCTTTCATCCATTAATTTATATGTCATGAATGAGGCACAAAGAACAGCATATAAATTGCAGGAGGGTGGAGCCTGGATAATCTCAACTTTGTGGCATGCCAGAATTACATAGAAGGTCAGTGACCCAATTCTTATGATGGGGACTGATAGGATGGTTACCAAACATATGTTATACAGACACTTCAATGTCAAAATGACATTTGAGGAGGAAGATCAAGTGGTGGGAAATATCGGACAGCTTGTATGATTTTTTTTTGTGTGTTTAACGTCCGACTATTGTGCACACTTGGGCTAATGCAGATGATGGGATGATTTATAGCTTATGAAAATATGCTGGCCATGAATCGAACCCGGATATACTGATGGCTTCAAAACAAAGGAGGGAACTAATGCTGGGATGTAGTTAAGAGATGGGGAGGGGGATAAAACATGTTGTTACCCTGGGACAGTACCCACAGTATTCCAGGCAGAGGTAGCTGCCTCGGTGGCCTAGTTGACAGCATACTGGGCTTTCACCCTGAGGACCCGGGTTCGATTCCTGGTCAGGGCTTGGCATTTTCATACGCTATAAATCATCCCATCGTCTGCATTAGCTCAAGTGTGCACAATAGTTAGGCATTAAAAAAAATCCAGCAGAGGTATTGGCCATTAATTAATGACTGTGTTTGTTAGAATTTGAGGTGGGCTTTAAAGCACTAGTAGGTCCAACAATTAAATATAAGCTAGTCTAGGAGTGTTGTGAGAACCTCAACACTCTGTCCCTGGAAAACCAAGATACTCTGTACTGGGTTCCGAGGCACAGTGGGATTGAGGGTAATGAGATGGACGGACTGGAATCTGCTTGAATTCACTAGACTGGATCCGGCAGTAGTGGATTCTTTGAAAATATCTATCATTCTGGTTAAACAAGGAAAGATGGGACAACCTTAAACAGAATTCTCGAAGTAAACGTATTTTAAAAAAGTTCTTTCTGGAAGGATTTTGAAGGATGGTGGGAAAACTGAGCAGAGGACAACTTAGGAAAATCATGGGACTTATTACAGGACACTGTGGTCTAAGGGTACACATAAACAGGATAGGAATGTACCACAGAGAAACCATGTGTAGGTTATGCATGAAGAAAGAGAAAACTTCAGACCATATACTCTACGAGGAGGCTAAGTGTTTGGTTTTCAGGATTCGGAGGATCTCCAGTAGAACGAACTACTCAGTGCACTATTAAAATAAACTCACTAAGAGTATATAAGAAATAAAAAAGAAAAAAATAATTTATTTAACAATATACAGTTTCAAGAAATTGATTATATTTACATTTGACTTGTGATATCTAGAGTTTTTGGGTTTAGTAATTTATGGTTTACATTCATTGGTTTGATATTAAAAAAATTATTATTCCTTTGATTATCGATCTCATACAAAACTTTAAACATTAATCTCTTTGCTATTTATCATACAGAATGTTTACCTGACGTACCACTGGTATAATGTTATAATATTTTAGTCTTTATCCTATTACATATATACAAGATTAAAGTTGGATATTGGTAAAGCACATAAAAAAACACAAAGAAAACAATTACGTATGTATTTATGACAACATTTTAAGTGAGGATATCGAGCCGAACTTGTTCAAGCCTTTCAGTACTCACAACGCATACAACTAAATTGAGAAAAATAGTTATTTTTTTAATCTTAGCTCTTGACGAGGCTAAGATTGAAATCTAGCTAATATTTGTGTGTAAAAAAATTATATGAATTTATAAAATTATTTTAGAAAAGTTGATAATGTTCCAGAAAAGTGAGTCATAATAACTTGAAATTAGAAAATTTTGGAAGATACAGTCCTGAAGCACACTTGATAAATTTATTGTTAGGATATGTCTCACCAAATTGAAGATTGTTAATGAAATCACTATAGAATTATCTTCATTAAATTATTATAACTTTGGTTCTTCAATAAACGTTCTGTTTGTTGGTTGATATTTTTCTCTTGAAATATTTATCTAACTTTTATGGAATAACTTCTTTATTTAATACTTAAATCTAAATACTTATACTAACTGTACACAGAGTATGACATTAGGTTTAAGCACATATCTTGTGATTGACTTTCCATTTAACAATTTAGAATTTAGCTGAGTGAAGATGGCGGCTAATCCAAACATGGCTTCACTCGTCCTTATTTGTACTGATGATCCTAATTTCGTGTCTGTTTATTGGAAGTATTTAATTTTTTAAAATTATTTCCAAAAATCTGTACAAATTGTAGTACTTGATTTGTTGAACTGCCATTTTTGCATATTTAAATGAGTTAACATGTTGTATTGAAATAATGCTGAGCATTTCGGCAGAGGCAGCTGATGGGCTTAGCAATCCTACCATACCTCTAGCTCATTCTGCTCTCACTTATCTACTGAAGACACACACACACATAGACGCAACACTACTCTACATAGCTTGGCTAACTCTAAAGTGTAAAACAACCCTTGATTGAGTTTATGACACGGGTCTAATGGTGTATCAAACTGAAGCCCTGGGAGATCTGGTGATTTTCTAGTGTACCTTACCCATACATGTAGAGGGCTCTGTACACGTGAACCTCATTTTCTTAGCTACTTATGGCAGTTGTCATAAGTAAGAATGTAAACTATAATGAGTGGGATCTCATTGCACAAGAAGTTTGGCCAAATGGAACAAAACCTCCGTGATATATTTTTTTTTCTTTTACCATCCTCCGTGATATAAGTCAAGAGAAAGAAAAATTGAAAGAGAATCAGCAAGAGAAGCATCTCAAAACGAGCGAATAAACAGTTAGAAAGGGGGAGTTACCCACCTTGGATGCCCTCCAAATCCTAGGTATTATAAGAGACTATGATTGGAGAAGGTGCTGTAAAGGAGCACACCAGTAATATATACAGCAGGCACAATAGATCTACAAAACGTTGCAGTGCAATAATAACCCTGCACATTTATTCATTCATTCAAAGCTGACCATCTCTCGATTTTCCAAATGTTTTGATTCTGACCTAGGCAAATTCATTTTTGTTGTCTATTTTACAAGTTCGTGTTTTCTTCTGAATCATAATTAGGTTAAACTTGTCCTAATACATAGTCTTTCTTTAGACGTCCTTCAATATTTGTATATTTTATTTAGGCTTAGGCCATTTGATATCACATTTAATTCTGCAGGCTATTTGTTTACATAATGTGTTACAGAAAATAGATCTTGGTTGTTATCTGAAAATTATGAATTGTTGCAAGTACTAAATTCGAATATAAAAGGCTTAGATGCACAGTAGATCCTTTGATTGTAGTGCCAGGGGATATAAAATCCCTTCACTTTTAGTATTTAATCTTAATCTCAGTGTTAGAATTAGCAGTTGTCAAGGTATTACTGTACTATATTTTTAAAACATTTTTTGTTCATTTCATAAAGTTGTATGTATTTTAAAATAATAACAAATCTAAATATGGCATAGTACTGTACAGATAAAGTTTGTTTTAATAAAATATTTTGGTTCCTCTTATTAACTTACTTTTACCTGGTCCCAAGGAAGACATCTAACAGGGTTCTACAAAACTGCATTATTTATGACTTACACGTCCTCGTTTCGAGATATTTAGTTGTTTCTAGACTTTTACAACATATGACATACAATAGATGCTTGATATTATGAATCTCAATGTTTAAGAGAAAAAAATTGTTGTATCAGAATGTTCTTAAAAACATGGTTCATTATAATGAATGAATGCGACCAACAGTTGTTACAAAGAGGTTTTCTTGAAACTAAATAAGAACCTTTATGTAAGGAATATACAGAGTTCAACCTATATTTTAAGAATGATTTTCACTACATCTGCACTCACAGTATTAGTGTGTTGACTAAGCATGTTGATAAAACAATATGCAATGCACTACGTAACAGACAACACTGAATGTCGGTTGGAGGAAATAAGAAGGGGAATGGAAAGAAAGTGCTACTGTTTTCATGTCGAGACAAGTGTCTGACTCACTACAATTTGTACTGTACAGTTTTTGTAAAATGTGTTTTATTTGCTATATAGGGGTTTTGTACTTCAGATATTCATAATATAAGGATTTTATGCTCTATCTCAAACTGAATAAAATTTGTTATATCGACGTTAACAAAATCCTACTTAAAACAGAGGAGTTTTTAACACTGAATGGTTCAAACACTACGTGGTTTGAAGCGGATTTCATAAAATTTGTAATATCGGGAAATTCGTAATGTAGAAGTATATATATTTTAGTTATTACTATTGATCTATTTGTATAGATATTAAGAACCTTAAATGTAATAATAAGATGGGACAACCTTCATGGGCATTCCCATAGTAAACGTCTCTTAAATAAAGTTCCTTCTGGAGGAATTAAAGGGGCAGCAGATGTCCTGGGCAGAGCACAACTCAGGAGGATCATGGGGCTCATAACAGGGCACTGTGATCTGAGGGTGCACATGAACAGGATAGGTGTATACCACGGAGAAACCGTGTGTACATTGTGCAGGAAGGAGGAAACTGCAGGTCACATGATTTATGATTGTGGGGCTCTTGCTAGTAGGAGGCTAGGGGTTTTTGGTTTCCAAGACCCTAGGGATCTTCAGCAGAATGAGCTAGTCAGTGGGTTGTTGGAACTTATTAAGGGCACCAATCTGCTGAACTAGGTATTTTAAGAGGTAAGTTGCACAATTTTAAGAGGTAAGTTGATCGCAGTGCCTGGGGTTGAACAAATCCTTTCCTCTAGAATCTAATCTAAATGTAATAGTTATATGAATTAAATATTTAGTTCTTTTTAAGAACACTTGTTGCTATTCACTTCTTTTATTAAAGCATTAACTCAGTTTACAAAACTTTAAATATATATTTGTATAAAATTATGACAATCCATAAAGACTATATGTAAATATGAAAAATGGCAGAAAAATGTATTCAAAGTAAACAATTAATCAAAAACTTGGTCTGGTTAAACCAGCAACAATACTACTAATATAAAATTGAATATACTATTATTTACAAAAAAAAAAGTTAAAATTACATGATTGAAACAAACTTAAAAATGGAATTTTTTGGATTTCAAATGCTTACTATCAATAAAGTTTTAAATAAAAGTAAATTTTATTTACAAAATGCAGTCAATAATTATCTGAATGTACAAATTCAATAAAATTATAAAAATAGCAGGTAACACATTTTATAGTAAAATTAAATTAAAATGTATAGTTATGTATACAGAATAATTTTGAAATTAATTATCTGACCGTTTCCTATTATATATTTAAAATTTTAAGGTTTAGGTTGCTGAAAACTTCGTGCAATGTATCGCCAATATTCACGACGGATTTGATCATAATCTTCAGCGAGGTCCTTACACAACTGAAACAACAACATTTGAAGCATAAGTAATAAAGTAATAGAAATACAACACCTCTATTTTGCTACTTTTGAATTTTGACAGAATCAAAATAAACTTAAGTAGTCTCTATAAACATCTGTCTGATTTACAACAAAATTAAAAAAAAACATACATTAAATAATCATTTAAATTTCAATTTTTAATAAACTTAAAGACTTTACTTTACAGACTGTTTCCAAAAATCATTCTAAAACTTCGGTATAGTTCTTTGGCTCAAAATAAGTAAAAAAAATTATGAGAGTATGGCCTAAAATACCTTATTTCTATTTAGCCTGTCATTTTGTTTATTATCTTTTAAATGGTAAATTATAAGGAGATGAAATTTTGCATAGTATTTAGCCCTCTGACTGCCCTATCTGAAAAGTCATGTCGAATGTCGCCAAGGTTATTTGCATGACACGCCACCATTGCATGGCACTACCCAATACTGCCATGGTCTATACGATTGTTTTGGCACAAATACACTTAAACAATCTTTGCTAACATTTACGTAATTTCAAAAATAAATATACTACAAGTTTTGTTTAAAAAACCAATTTATTTAGTTTCTAACAGTGTTTTAACTGAAATAATATATTTGTTTTGTTTTATAAACAATTTTTTTATAAACAAATTTTAAATTTCAAACTCTATAAGTATCAAAAAAATATTTTGCATCTAAATTTTGTTTTTTTTAACACTTATATGAGATTAAATAATGAAAATTTCATTAAGAAATATTAACATTAGACAGATATATACATTTATTTTCTAATCGATTTCCGATGTCAGACTTGCGAGGAGAAAGGGTTAAAAGTATAAACTGAATAATCATTTTCTTTTTGTTGTTGCAACTAACAATAACCTTAATTTTTGAAACAACATTAAATTGTATTATGAGTAATTATATTATTTTCCCGGTCAAATTTCCTTCATTACAAAAACAGTTTATGTGCAAATCTTTGACATTTTCCCCTGCAGCTGTAGTACAAGCTCGATTTCATCCAGTTAAAAGACATACACAATCATTGTTAGATTCAGTAACTTTGTGTTTTCCAGTGTACAATATTGTGAAGGTTACAACATGCTAAAACAACTAATTCAGTTTTGTGAAAAATAAGACATACTGCAGGTTGAAATACCAACAATATTTCAAAAACATTTTCAACTGTGTTCCTGGCCTCTGATAATCAATTATTATTAAAAATTTTAAATTGTAATTAAGACTTCTTTCACTGAAATGTCTAATGAAATTGCCCAATAAAGATAATGCATTTGATAATGAAAACTTATGTTTCAACAAAGCTGAAACACCACTTAGATTTTCATATAACAGCAAGTTTAGTGTATTATTAAATAGTTTGCAGTAAGACAGTATTATTTATTATGCTTCTATGAAACAGCATTTTCAGTATGCTATCAAGTGCCACTGATATCAGTTTGAATTCACTAATTGTATTAATTATTACATAAATTAAGAATTCATTTAATATATACTTGTGCAAATAAATAGTATGTAGTTTAATGATAAACTAACCAAAAAATTATTTTTAAAATGATTCAAGAAGTGATATCTCTCTTGACATGAAGCTTTGGCTCATCAAGTTTCAGTTGGCATGAAGGTTGAAATGAAATAAAGCGAAAAATGACCGTGTAAACGGTCCTTAAGGTTTTGTCGTCACTTTATTTGCCGATTATATCTGCTGACTTTCATCTGTTGGATCATGTATCTACTTATTGATATTAAGGTTTTGTACAATGTGAGTTCAATTGTGATTTCAGAAATAAAATTGCATAGAGGTGGAAGTTACATATTTTGTAAGCTTTTGAAGATACTAAAAAAATATTTTCTTTTTTAATGGAATTATGTATTTTGTCATAAATATTTAATAAATCACAGTAATATTCATCATTAGAATGGACCAGTGTTATCTTTAAAAAAAATACCTTTAACGCTCTCTCTACATGATCAGCTCTGTCACCATCACCTTGCTCATTCTTTTCATTAGCAAGGTCCACCAAATATGCCAATAAGTATGGTGAACGATTACCCTGCGCATATATTTCTTCACAAAACTGGACTGCTGATGGATGATTCAGACCGTATTCAGAATGGAACAACACTCTGCGAAATAAATTATTTATTAAAACATTTTATTAAATAAAATATATGTAACTTTTAAAAAAATGGCAAGACATTATTTAAAAAAACATTAAATTATAATAAATAAAATGCAGGCTTAGGATACAAATTCATTATATAATTTTAGTTTAATTAGGTTACCAACTCAAAAAAACTTAAAAAAACCATTGTTTGAGTATGGAGGATTGTAACAAGGTTATGAAAGGGTAACCTAAAACTTTAATGGAAGTCACTTTAATAATTACAATTAATGGTTAGGTTAGTGTCACCGAAACAAAATAATAGTAATTTGACAAAACATTTAATTAGTTTTTAAGGAACAAAGTTCTGAATTGAAGTATACAAGGTCCGTCTAAAACTTATCTGACCTTGAATTTTCCCATGCATAGTAATGATACTTTTTAAACAGACCTTGTAAATTGCAAGACACAAGTAATTTTGAGCTAGTTATTCAAAAGTTAAAATGCTGACTGAAATAAAAAGGTCCACCAAGTCCCTCCACTCCACTTAGGTAACTAAGTTTCTGCATGTGATTAGTAAAGTTTCAATGGTTGACAATACACAACAAAAAAAACTATAAGATTATTTGTCAATAATTATTAAGGGAATTCAAGAATTTAAAGTTAAGTAGAGAAAAGTCTTCTAAAAAAAATATAAAAACTGTACAGTGAAACTGAAGGAATAAATGATATTCTACATGTGATTAGTAAAGTTTCAATGGTTGACAATACAACAAAAAAACTATAACATTATTTGTCAATAATTATTAAGGGAATTCAAGAATTTTGAATAATCACTCAGAAGGCAAGAATTACAAACTGCATGTTATGCTTACATCAGAAGGCATTTTTTGTGTTTTAAAAAAAATAGCACTAATTGTGTACTTAACACAACTGATAAAAACATTTCAAAAAGATGGTGTGTATGCTATTGTATGTTAAAAAAAGCCTATCTATATTCAGCTACTTCAGGAGTTTCCTAAACGTAAAGATATGTGAAAAAATTCTAACCAAAATTAGGTAAATCCATACATAAATTAAATAAATTACTATTACTACGGAAATTCACAAACAAGAAGCAGGAGGTGAAAAAAGTACCTTGTGATAAAAAAAAAATTCTCTACCAATCCCATAATATTAAAATGTTCTTAATTCATCTTTGAAATACACCAAAAATCCAAGCAAAATTACCTTCCAAAATTTACAAAAGTCCATTTTATATTTTCTTTTCTTAAATAACTTGGCAATGTGAGTTCTTTGAATTTTGCTCTGTTCCAAATACAACATTATTACTACACTTGCAATACTATAATCCTGAAACATTTAACTTTTAACAGAGCATTGTCACCATAGTGGGTTGTAAACTGATAAAAAAAAAAAAACATTAGATGACCACTCCTTTACACGGAGGCACAGCTAAATGAATAGTTGGCTTCTTAATGATTTATATAGATTCAAAATCTACATAAAAATCTCCTTGCTAAGAAATGTTAAAATTCTTAAGATGATTAAATCACAACTTTCAAATTTTTTTAATTCTTCTGAAATCACGGCAAAGAAATATAAACTACAAAGTTGTTTTGATTAGATAAAATTATATGGACTGCAACCTAGAGCTAGCTTTTCTTCATGGTTCACTAAAACTTCAACCTACAAACCTAAAAACCTAAAAATTTAATCTAAAACATTAAGTCTATTTAAGGCCATTAAGTAAAACAATACTTGAACTTACCCACGTAAATAATTCCATGAGCTTTCATTCTTTGAAACTAATTTTATTTTATTTATAGTATAACGCACTTCTCTTTCAATTACATCTGGCGTGAAATGAGTAGTATGATTTATAACAAAGTATCGTTGATTCCATGCAGAATTATTACGAATGTCTTCAGTGATAAGTTGATTCACATATTCCAGTTCCTCATCAAACAATCTATAAAATTTTAAAATAAACAATAATTTTTTGTGTTTTTGATTTTAACATTGTAGCCTATACACTGGTGAAATTTATAATACATTTCCTATAATATAATCATCAGATCCAGTAAAAACATCATCAGCCCATCTAACAATGTGTGCGCATTGGGCCTAATGTTACCAACAATGCTTTCTAAAAAAGCTCAACTACCTCCAAATGGAGTAAAATGTGTTAAAATGTAATCTTTGTGTGTGTGTGTGTGTGTGGGGTGCGAGCACGGATGATGGACTCAAGAAGATTACTGCAGTAATTGTAAAATTGGATTGGTGGACATGCTAAATAGAAAAGGTAATATATATATATATATATATATATATATATATATATATATATATATATATTATTAATTGTAACATATTAAAAAATATACTGTTTAGCATTTCAAGAAATAAGCATTAAAGAAATATGATACTATTATTTACTGTACATTATTCAAGGAATAATAATGACCTTTTACAAGGGTCTCGTTGTGCAAAAAAAAAAAAAAAAAAAAATTGCACGGATTTAAGTGATGGACTGAACTCAATATCTCTATTCAAAATACTTTCTTAATGAACTTCCACTGGGAAATGAACTAATAGAGTAGAACATTCAGCAAGAACCAGAACTTTAGCTGATCCCATTGGCTAAAATACATTTATGCTGATTTCAATGTTAAATATGACTATGAAAACAGATCTTCAAAAAAGTATGACTTAAAAAGTTTTGATCTTTTAAAGATTTTTAATAAAAGGTTATATTGGGTAACAAACTTCTCTAAGCAATTACCAAATTTGTGTTCCCAGTGTGACCAAAATGTCTGTATATGTGATGTTATTCAATATAAATAGTGTGAGAAATTCATTTCTATTTCATCAGAGAAAGCGCTACATGTCACTTCTTATTTTCACTTACACTATAATTTTGCTTTTCTCTTTCTCTTACCTTTATAACTTATTTTAATCCAACAATGTGTTGGGTTAAAAAATAAATTATATTACTAACATTACATTTTTTCTTTTAATATATAGCTTGAGATGCTAAACTTAATACATCAAAAAAAAACATCACTTTTAAATACATAGTCAGACCAGAATGATTGAAATTATGATCAATTAAAACCACAGTTGAAAGTGATAGATATATAAACGGTAGTAATTTAATAAATAGTAAGTTGTGAATTCTTTTTGAAGAATAATATTATTCATAATTTTAATACAATTCATAATCTTCATTATTATGAATTAATTATTCATAATATAATTTATACTGTACACAATTGTAAATATAAATAAATACTGACCCAAAAGTGTGTATAACCCATTGTCTGTGTTGCCATGCATGGTAGTTCTTGGCATCAGCTGTCAGTACATCTGCAGTAATTTCCAGTTCTTCTCCTGGACTGTTTAGCCATTCAATAATAATTCTTCTATGATGCCTAACGGTAAAAAAGAAATAAAACAGAGATATAAAGTAGACAATTCTGGCTTGTACTAAAAGTTACTGGGTAGTGTAAAAGTATTGTCAAGGCCATTAAAGTTAGGATTCATCATACATTTATGCCATCAATATTGCTATAATATGATTCAGTGAGCTGAAATATGAGATAAAATATTGAAAAAAAAATCACTATGTTTGAGAACATAATTGTAACAGTCTTGAAAAATATATATATATATATATATATATGGTCTGGTTTGTGGTAATGTATAAGGAAAATATTGATCGATTGGAAACAACACTACAACAGGCGGAGGACATAAAGCAAAGATGAATAGTTGGCAAAACCAAAAACCACCTTGATTTAAATGGCTGGAGTTTAAACACATTGCCTTGTCAAATAAATATGTCTGTGATTGACAACAGTACACAATCAGTTCAGAGAATCTGCAGATATCCTTTTTCCGAATGTATATCGTTTCATGATTATGTCACTAAATTAAAAGATGTAATTTTTCAAAAAAAAATCAAATGAAAATATTTAACATAATGAGCCCGTAATACATCGGTTCGTTGCGGTATTCACATAACTTTTGCGTGTCGATATAATCGGCCTGTGGCGATATTCACACAACTTTTGTGCACCGATATAATCGCCCCGTGGTGGTATTCACACATTTTTTGCACGCCGATGTAATAGGTCCGTGGCGGTATTCAGTCAGACCAATGGAGACCGTATTACATCGGCTCATGGCCGTATTCACACAACTTTTGCATGCCGATATAATCGGTTCGTGGCGGTATTTAGTCCGACCAACAGAGCCCGTATTACATCAGCCCGTGGCCGTATTCACACAACTTTTGCGTGCTGATATAATCGGTCCGTGGTGGTATTCAGTGAGACCAACAGAGCCCGTAATACAACGGCCCGTGGTGGTATTCACTCAACTTTTGTGCACTGATATCATTGGCCCGTGGCAGTCAGAGGATTAAATATGAGATAAAGAAAATTTTTATTTTTATTTTTTTTGATTTAGGTCTAGATAAAAATGTGATGGGTCCCCCATTTAACTGTTTGGCCTGACCCGAACTCTAAAAAACTCAGGTCGCAGACCCCTAATAATATTTGCTAACAAAAAGTTTTTAAAGTACTGTATCTGCATGAAACACAACATTGTAGGTGTCATAAAGAGCATGGAGATAGACTTTTATTCATAGGTGTTTATGTACTATAGGATTTTTTTATAAACTTCCATTGTTTAAAATTGAACCAAAGTTATCATTATTAAGTGCTTTATATTATAGTCAATCAGTATTCAAGGGTAAGTATGGACAATATTACGTTTAAATGAAATGTTAAATAGAAAAAGTAAAATTTGTGATTCCATTTAAGGATACAGGTTTCCAATAGTATTTTAAATTTGGGGTAGCTGTATACACAATTTGGTGTGTGAACTGGTGTACACTACCCATAACACAGTAATAGTTATTCCTCACCACCTGTAGTTTGCAGTTTTGTACTGCAAACTGAATATCTATATTTTTTTCAGTTTTTTAAGTAACAAAGGTAGCAAGTTAAAAACAAAATAAAACAAAAACACTTTAAAAAAGTTTTACGTAGTGATAAAATTCACAATTACCAAACAAAAATCTTCCAAACCACCAAAGCATAAACAACCAAATTATCAACAAGTGGTAATTTTTACCAAACCACTCTGACAGCTTTTTATATTAAAATGTGACAATATTTAATATATTTTTATATGCTGGTTTGTTTTAAAAACAAATTATATTTTAAATAATGAAAACAAATTTATAGCACTTTTTTTTGAGTTTAACATTTGACTATTGTGCACACTTGGGCTAATGCAGACGATAGGATGATTTATAGCGTATGAAAATGCCAAGCCTTGGCCGGGAATCGAACCCGGGTCCTCGGAGTAAAAGCCCAGTATGCTATCAACTAGGCCACCGAGGCGGCTCTATAGTACCATTTAATAATTATTTAAAAATACTATATAAAAATTTCAGCTGATGAAGTTTACATTGTATTACTTATATTTTTTTATTTTATTTTTTTTTTAAGGACGAAAAGCACATTGAGGCTATTATCGCCTCCCTAAATGTAAGTGTGAGTGTAAAGTGTTAAAGTCATAAGTGTAGTATTGTAAGTGTGTGTGTGTTAGACTCGGGTATCAATAGGGACGTCTAAATCCTCTCAATAGGTGCAGCTAGTCTGTACCCCCCTGCGGAGTTTATTACTTATAAGTTGCCCTAGTAATAATCTTCTCCCTTGTTAATAAGACAGTGATATTTTTGAAATAGATAAGTTTCCAAATGTGTAACAATAATTGAGATAAAGTGCTTAGTTATTCTTACCATACTTGATAGTTCTTTGTGTGTACATCAATAACATCCTTCACATAGTCAAGTTCAACTTTTAAATCTTTCTTTAAGTGTTTCAATATCTCACGCCTGTTAAAAAGACAAATATAATTAATAAAACCATATTTTATAGAATGTGCTAATAATATATTTCACACTACATAAAAAAAAAAAATATAAAAAAAAGAAAAAGTAGCTCAGCTTGAGACTACCAAAATTTCTTTGATTTTTTAATTGTGTTATAAATAAAATCTTCAAAAACTTATACTGTATACATAAAGAATGGGTACTGTTTATGGAATTTCAGGTTTGTTGATGATATAGTGATGGTGACAGACAGAAGTGAAAATTTTCAGGAAATGTTAGAAGAATCGGCAAGACTGTAAAAGTAGAGGACTGAAACTAAACCCTAACAAAATTAAAGTAACTTCTAATGTGGTGAAAATATATATAGTAGAGGAAACTAGCATTGAATATATGGAAAACTATAAATATTTGAGTCAAACCAATATTTTGCCTCTATGTGTCGGAAGAGAGAATGTAAAGATGTGAGCAACAGGATAAACTTTGGATAAAGAAAACTTTGGTCCCTTAAAAAATTTTTAAAGGTAGTTTCAGCAAGTCTACTGAAAGCTAAGGTATTATCAAGTAGTGTATATCCTGCTATTTTATACAGATGCCAAACTTGGGCCCTCACAAACACATTAGATATACGATTAGATGCAATTCAGGATAATAAAAAGCACACTAGGTGTGAATCAGGAGAAAATAAGCAATGTGAAGCTGAAAATCAAGAACTTTGAGAGAGAAGCACATATGATAAAATGGAAATTGACTGGACACATTGCAAGAGTGGAAAATCACCGATGGGTGAAACTAAGTACAGAATAGATTCCCAGGAAGAAGCAGATGAAGACCAGCACTAAGATGAAGGGATGAATTTGTGATAAAAACAAGTAACAAATGGAACATGTAAGCAAGGAAAAGACAGTTGAGGTTCAGTTATAAAATGGCTATACAGACTCTCAATTAAAAAAAAAACAATTACTGAATATATATCTACTATTTTTCTTTTCGTTTTTGTATTTTGCATTATTTTGTATATTTATAGCAACTCAGTTTACCTCTGAAAAGAGAGGTTTTTGTTCTTTAAAATAGAATGTCAATAAAGCTTTATTTATATTATAAACTTCTTTGATGCCCAGTTGTTTTATCTGAGCATGAGCTTCCCCAGTCATCGTATTCACATCCAGATTCAAAAATATTCAAGTTAAAAAAAAATCTAACACAAATAAAATGTATGCCCAGAGAAAAAATGAGCCTACAAAAATTCACTAAAAAATGTGCATTGATTTTAATTTGTTATTAATATGAAGTATCACTCATGCACGCTCTTGGTATCAATACTTCTAGATTTATTACCAAAAAGGTAATTACATATTTCCTATTCACTTTTACGGTCCAAGATTTCATGAAAAATTTGAAATGTTTTCTCTTTCTTTGGGAATTTCCAGACAATATCCAAAAAAATTTATGATTTAGAGTAACAATCAAAAAAAATAATATGTGTAAACAAGCTAGGTGAAAATAACAATAAAACCAAGAGTTGTAACAATAAATTTACTTTATTTCCAAAGACGCTTGTACATCCCATAAATATTTCACAAGAACTTAGAGATGTAAGGTTTAGAGAAAACAAAATAAAGATTTGGTACGTCTGATACATCCAACTTAACTGGGCTGAGATAATAAGAAGTTTATAAAACGTTCACAGTATATCGATACACAGAAACAGTGAGAGCGATATCCAGAATCTGGATGGAGACTAGTTGAATTTGGAAGAGGAAGGTGAGATTCTTGTGGTCAGTGAACCTTTGCCTACTATTATTTAAAACCACAAATATTACTCGAGATTCTTGTGGTCAGTGAACCTTTGCCTACTATTATTTAAAACCACAAATATTACTCGATCACTAAATCAAACATTGTGCTTTTATTAAGAGAAAATGTAAAACAGTTTCCAGAATGTAACAACATTCGAGTTGCATTTATCGTTTCTCCAAACCAAATTCTATCATACGTATTGTAATCGTGTAATGGTGTTTAGTGTATGTGACGTGTGTTTTGTTTAACTTTGTGATGACCTTGACAGAGGGATTTGACATTTTATATTATGGCCTGAAGATGAATCAATATGGTTTTCAAAACTGCAGTAGCCTTTATAAGGTGAACAAACAGACCACTAGACGGAAAAATTGACTTAATCCTAATTACTTAAATATGTGATCCACTGACGGTGTTGCAATAATAAAACAGATAATTATTGTTGTTTAAATATTTAATTTATTACAGAAGTTTATATTTGCGCATGTTTTATTGTATAAATTATTGTTTTAATTTACCTGTATTGCCAAACTGTATAATTCGCTGGATTTAAAGTAAGAGCATCCTCTGTAAGCTTTAAAGCTCTCTCAGACTTTTCTCCACTCTTTAAAACTGCTCTGAAGTAATCATATACATCACGAACTAAAAACATTTCACAGCTGAAGTTAATTTTTATATGAAAATAAATGCACTTGATGTATTATTATGCTTTTCACTACTTGAAACCTAGATATAAATAAAAGAAAAATTCTTTAGCTACTGGCTAGCCCAGTAACATGCTCTATCTACAACTGCTACACTATTTTAGCCGAAAAGTACTTGTGTAACTTAATATTTAAATATATTTACTATTTATTACTTTTAAAATCTGAAAAAAATCAGTCTTACTGTATAGATAATGCATATGATTTACTGGAATAGTATTTTTTTGTTTCAATCAAAAAAGATCAAGTTTTTAATTTATGATCGAAGAAATAAAGTTTAGACCATTAAGGCTGAAATACAATAAACCACTTTATTGTACTGGGTATTCTAATTTCACTGGTATAATCATTTTCATATATCATAACATTTAACTGAATTATGTTATCATACAACAATAAAATGGCTTTTATTTTATATATGATTTTATTTTAAGGCAAAAAGCACATTAAGGCTATTATCGCCTTCCTAAGTGTAAGTGTGAGTGTAAAGTGTTAAAGTGTAGTGTTGTAAGTATAAGTGTTTGTTAGGCTCGGGTGCTGTGAGGACGTCTAAATTCTCTCAATAGGTGCACCCTAAATTCTAGTCTGCACCCCTGCAGTATATATATATATATATTTAGAAATTTAATTAAAGTTATATATAACATATATATATATATATATATATATATATATATATATATATATATATATATATATATATAAGGGTGGGGCAGGGAAGTATCCCTAATTTTAAAGGTAAATTAAAAAATAACCAAAAATGTTTGAACAAAACTTTATTGTGATATCAAAAGGGTACAGATGGAAGTTAATTGTAATAATAATTTTACTTTGTTTTAAATAACACATCACACAAGTGATGTCCCTCATTGTCAATGCACTGCTGTAGCCTGGTTCTAGAGTTCCGCATAACTCTGCGAAACATTTCTTGTGGAACGCGGCCAACTTCAAGGCGAATTGCATATGCTTCACGGCTTCTAGGGTCCTGGGTCGATGTTTAAACACTTCACTCTTGAGGTAGCCCCATAAAAAGTAATCACACGGAGTTAAATCCGGCGAGCGTGCGGGCCATGGAATGTCACCATACCGGGAGATCAATCGCCCGGGGAACATTTCCCTCAAAATAGCCATCGAATTTCTAGCAGTATGGGCTGTGGCACCATCCTGCTGAAACCACACTAGTCCCAAATTATTTTGTTGCAATTGTGGTTCAAGAAATTGTTGGAGCATGTTTATATACCGTTCAGAATTGATGGTAACACGATTGTCCTCCTCGAAGAAATAAGGCCCAATTATGCCTTCACTGCTGATTGCACACCAAACCGTCACTTTGTCACTGTGTAGAGGCCTCTCGTGAACTACCCTAGGGTTTGCACCACTCCAACAACGCATATTCTGCTTATTTACAACTCCAGAAATGTGGAAGTGTGCCTCGTCACTGAACAAAACACGTGCATCATTTGGCAAGTCAGCAATGAAAGTTTCACATGCCTGTATTCGTTGTTGCCAGTCCCGTTGTGTGAGTTCTTGAACGATTACCATCTTGTATGGATGGAAGTGTAGTTCCTTGTGGAGAATACGACGCACAGTACGATTAGACAACGCCAGGCTGGATGTGTGCTTGCGAGCAGAACGCTTAGGAGACTGCAAGATCGATCTTCTGACACGGTCAATATTTTCTGGAGTTCGGACGGTCCTCTGAGCCCCAACTCTCTTTCGCACTACACTACCACATGCACAGAAGTTCTCCACCCACAACAAAATGGATTTGCGATCAGGAACAGCATTGCGGGTAGGAATCCGATAACGAGTTCGCAGCGCATGCTGCACCGCAACAATAGACTTATTTTGAGAGAAATATGTTTCGACTGCAAAAGCGTGTTGCTCATTCGACCAAGCCTTGTCTACAACTGACGGCGGTACTAACGGAAAATTCCATGGCCACAGCGTCATTCGAGCTTACCCCCACTCCTCCAACACATCCTCACTACACACAACGCCATCTCAAAAGTAGGGATACTTCCCTGCCCCACCCTGTATATATATATATATATATATATATATATACATAACTTTAATTAATTTTCTAAATATAAATATCAATTATTAATTATCACATATGTAAAATCAAAAGTTCATGTATTTAAGTAATCAGCTATTAATGTCTATATTCTCGGTCTACGAACTAAATCAAACAATTACTAATTCACAAACAATATCCCTTAATACAAAGAAAACAATTCGGTTCCTTATTATTATATTACTGTTAATCAACATGCAAAAGAATTAGATTTGTGATCAAAACATACTCACTAATCCCTGAGCTATTCTCATTAAACCTGATATACAAATTTTATTGATACAAATAGTACCTCATTAATTTCCTTATTCTAAACATACACACATAAATATAGCCTGTATTTAATACTGACAGTTCAATCGGTATGGTTCATGGACCACATAACATTTATGTAAATATAGTTCACAGGAATCAAATATACAGAGTTATTAATATTATTAAGTCTATACTTGGGGCGGGATGGATCGTGCACACCTCATTCAAAATTTTATTAAGAAAATTCAATTCAGATAGACAAGAATTCCTTAAACACAAAATCATTGATTTCCCATACAATTCAAATGGATTTATGACTGAGTACTATGCTAAGATTGAGACAAACATTCATCGACTTCACAGAAAAAGCCTTCTAAACTATGTTTAAATAGCACCTTCCAAAATATATTTCGAACAAAGTGAGTTCATTGAAATTTGCTGAGCAAATAATTGAGTTTGGTTTGGTCATCAATATCTGCCACATGGAAATTTTGTATAAATGCTAGAAATGAACTTAGGGCTTAGTGTTTGATATGGCTAAAATGCTGACCAGTCTGATTTGAACTACACTCTTCAAGGCAATTGATTTGAGACGCAGTTACTGATGGAAGCTAAATTGCTACCTATTTCATAAAGAACATCATTAACGTCAACACAAACTTTTAAGAAAATGTTTGTAGTTGACTTTAGGATGGATTAAAGTCAAATATGTTACCTGGAAGCTTTTCTAATTTAATTTTCATAATTGTTTTCTTCAAGAAATTTGTTTTATATTGTTATAAAAATAAGTAATACAAAAATAGAAGACTTTTGTAAAAAAAAAAATAGCTTAAAATTATCTGGGTACTATTTTGCATATTTACTAGTTAAAATAAAAACATTTTGTAGATCAATTTCAAAGTAGTTAGGTCAAACTTAAAATTAAAATTAACTATATTTTATCTACTCACATTTATCTGAATACAATATCAAAACAACAGGAAATGGCCCATCATCTTGTGGCAAAGGTTTCACATCATTCCACTCTGGCCGGTCTTTGTATAATATCCAGTTTTCTTCTTCTTCAGGACTACTATCACCCATAATTCACCTGTTTTACAAAAAAATTAAAGTTTACACACATGTGTGTGCACACACACACACACACACACATACACACACAAACTTTTAAATGGAAAAAATGTTAAACAAAGTAACTATGTAGAGTATTCCAATTTTCTGTTGAATTCAAGAAATAAATCATGCAAATTAATATAAAATAATAATTTGTAAAAGAATAGTGGAAAAAATGAGATTTTCATTGAGTCAGGTAGGCCTAGATAACAAGCAGTTAATGTGCCGGACTGTGGTCAAAGAACTACAGGAATAGATATGACAAGACCCATACAAATCATCTGACTGACACTCAGATTACATAGGGACTTTGGCCGATCCATTGAAAAACATATTATGTAAATGCGTGAAATTACAGGATAAGTTGTTTAAAACATATGTTCTATAATTAATCGTAATTAAATTAAGTAAAATGTTTCCTATAAGTTAATCTGAAAAAGTGAATAGTTTGTAAGACAAAAACCAAAAGAGTAATAAAAAAATGAACTAAATATTATAATAAATATTTCAAATAAATACAATATATTTACTAATTTGTGTAAAATGTTAAATTGTAAAAATGTACAAGAACAACTAAACTTTAAAACAGTGAATTTAAATAATTGAAATAACACAAATTAAGGAGAAAAAACATTTATAATCACTGGCTAGACAGGAGCAGCACTCAAACCAGGTTAAAGCCAAATCGGTGCAACAGATTGTGATAAAATTGCCGAAATGTGTTTTTCTCAATTTGCAGGAAAACTAATCAAGATATCAAGTTCAAAATAAACTGTGTAATATATTAGAGAAACATAACTGAAATATCCAAAGTTTATTACAAGTAATTAAAAATAATTAATAAATATTCAAATTACAAAAAATGTAATAATATATACAAAATCATGTAAAGTATCTCTAGCAAAACTAAAATGGTATAAAATGAACTTGGTTATATTGTAAAACACAGTTTAAGCAAATTTTATTAATTAAATCAGAAAGTAAAGTATCTCAGAATCTAGGACACATAGATTTCATTCAAAACTCTACAGATTCAGTGAATCCAGGAGCAGCCAATAAGTTTTAAAGGAAGAAAATCGGTCATGCCATTCAGAAGATGAAAAACATCATGAGGCAAAAGAAAACAGACATTAGTAAACAAATGGTTCAGATAACCACCAGAGAAATTAAATGTTGTAAACAGTTTGGATACAACTTGCAAAAGTCACACTACAAACCCTACAAATTAAACTGCACTAATAAATAAAAAAATATAATTAATTGATAAGTATAGCAAATGAAGATGTTACAATGACTTCAGCAGCATCCCAGCACATTAGAGACATAACTAAGGTTGCAAGAATGATTCAAATGTGTAGAAATACACACAGAAAATTTTGTTCTCGACATTTGGCATCATTTGACATTTTGAAGGCAACAGGTTCTCGATCTGTGTTGTACAATTTTTTTCCATTTAATTCTAATTAAAAATGACAGCCTCTGATTTTTATGATGAGTTTATGGAGTTTGGCTAAACATTTAAACATTTGGTACAAAGATACCTTGTATAAAGCCCAAACAACTCATGTAATTTTTTTCTTTTTCATTTCTGTTTAAAGATGGTGGCCTCCAACTTAAAAATTATGATTGTAATGACTGGCTATTTCCTGTAATACTGGCTGAACACCAAGACCTTTCATAATTTCGACCGTTTCATGGAAAAAGAGTTTATCTACTTAATTGAGTTAAATTTCTAACAAAGTTGATCTTGTAACATTTATACTAAATATTACAGTTACTGATCAAATTGGTGGAAAAGGTTATGAGCGCATCAGAATATTCTATATATTAATTAATTTAATCTGTGATATCTACTGTTCTTTTATCTACTTTATAAAATAAATAATAGTGATTATACAGGCCCTAGCCTAAGTACTAAAGTGTAGTGTATTTTTACTGTTGAGTGATTAAATTTGTTCTATTCAAAATAAAACTACCTATGAATTCACACAAACCACACATTTTAGATGCCTATTTGACAGCATCTGTGGAATTAATGATTTTCAAAATAATTTTATGCTACTACATCAGTAAAACTTCTCAAAAGAGAGGAAGCCAATAAATTTTTCACCCCATTAATCAGGAAAACCATTACTTATGGGAAAAAATAATGACAATATATTATCTAAGATTACACTAATATAGACTAATACCTATCAAATTGTCAAAATTAGGTTATAATTTTTTGTAGGTTATGTTTCCTGTAAACAACCTTTTATTTAAAACAGTTTAAAATAAAATGTGATAAAAATTATTAATGTTAAAACTGTATAATATGTGAAGTACAATGCCAAAATATAATATTGGATTACACTGTTCACATTAAATAATTATCATATTATGGATTACATACTATTATATGTGGATTAAATTGTTGATATTAAATATAATTAACATTTTCCAAATTTAGCCCTTTAACCTACTATAAAAAATTACTTGTCAAATAAAAAATGTAATTTTTATATTGTGTAAGTTGGACATTGATTAATTAAACTATTTTTATTTTGACCATTATTGGAACTACCTTTTAGTATACCTCCCTATCAACTATAATAAACATTAATTAATACTTCAATGCATAATTGTAACAAAGAATTAAGCATGTACAATCAATAAGCATGTAACCAACTTCAAACTCCACAACTAAACTCGGACTCATATGTTATATATAAATAAATATAAATGAACTTATTCACTAATTACAACATAACTAAACTAACCTAAAACTAAAATAACCTTTACCTTAAAAACCTGTGATTCAGTCACTGATATTTCAAAATCACAGTTCGACCAGTAATTGATCCAACTAGAATAGCAGGTTTTAACAGTGATTCTATTGATTGAATAGTGACACTAATCTTACCGACAACAACAGAAACTAAATAATGCACAGTTGGTGTGTGATTTGATTCCTAGATCACGTTTCACATTTACATTTTGAGTTGAGCAATGCTGTTACATTACATTGCACTCACGTTACTGACATTACATTACAAAAAAGGTCATTTTATCTTTCCTTTTTTTAATTAAAAACTTATATGTGTGATTGATATATACCTGAAGTTGTTTTGACACAATTTCTTTAGTTTCTGTTAACATATATTTTATTTGGGCTACTAATTAATTATTGTAGTTATAGTAGCCTACATTCCCAATTTTATTTATAAAATTGAGTGAAAGATCTTGTAAGATGAGCATGGAGACAGAAGTATTATAAATATGATATGGAATATTATTTTCCCGTTAAACAATTTTTTTAAAGCAAATATTAAATATGTTTTAAATATAAACAATGTTGGTGTTTCCCCAGTGTTATTTTAAAGTTCTGTATTTTGCAATAAGTTTATTATTCTTTGCTTAAATATTTGCTTTAAGTCGCTAATTTTAGTTGATTTTTTTAGGTTACAGTCTAAACATTTATTCAACTAAAAACTATTAGAGGAATTAGGTAAAATTAATTTTTAGGTCGTGCATGTGAAGCATTCATTTAGTTACATTTCACTTTTATATTAATTAACTACAACCATCTATGAGAGTGATAGCCGTCGATTACAATACAGTAACAGGTTAAAATCACAGCTTTTGCTTATTAACAATCAGAATTCGTACTGTGACTGTAAAATTACTATTAGTCACATCACTACTATGTAATTATCTCCGCTGATTCCATTCGTCCCTGATAACAGATAATATTACAAAATTATTGAGTGATATAGCTTGGCATATAAAATAGCTAGATGATTTGGCGCCGCCCAGTTCTCACTATGCTTGGCCCTTCCCACTTGCACAATCTAAACTTCTCTTTCTTAAAATGACAGCTAACACATAATAGTCATAGTAGCCTAATCTAAACGCGGAAAATTTATTGTCTACACTAGGAATTATTTCTATAAAATATTTTGTTATACTTATACAGTGTACACAAAAAATTTAAAAAAAGAAATATAATAGCAGTAAGTAATTACTTTTTCATCACTAACTTATAAAACAAGTTTATATTGTTCAACAACAGGAATTTTTGACTAAAAAGTAAAATTTGTTTTAAATGTTTATGAAAATCTTACCTTAGTATGGCATAGTTAATCTGAATTTGAGTCAATACTGCAATCCGAATCAGATTCTGAGTTCAGATGTAAGTCTATTACGAAGTCACCATCTAAAATTCCATCTTTTTTAATGTATTCTTTTTCAATCCTCTTCACATGTTCACAACATTCCATTCACAGTTCTTTGTGTATTCAGAAAAAAGTTTTTCACACAGTTTTTTCTTTTCTTCGAGCGAGTTCGATAAGTCTTCTCTTATTCTTTCTTCTACATACAATTTCAATTCTACAAACAAGTTGAATTAGATTTAAGTCACAATGATATGGGGGCAGCTGTAGAACAGTGTGTTGGAAATCCTGTCGAAGTTTATCAACTTGGAAACTTTTAGTAAACGGTACATTTTTTACCAGAATAAAAGAAGCAGTTCTGGTTTTGTCATTGTTTTGCTAAAAGAGATGTTGTTGATTTTGAGTCAATTTTTAATACTTTGTTTAAGGGATGTGACATTTGGTCATTTATTTAACTATGTACAATGGTAGCTTGCATTGTCCATAACTATTACACTTTGTGGGGGTAAATTTGGAATCAGTTGTAATTTAATCCATTTCAAAAAGTTTGTATTGTTCATATCATTGTGATAATCGCCGTTTTTACGCCCATATTGAAAAATTAACAATGCATTATTTACATTTGTAAATAGTCCATTGTAACATATAGTCCATTAACTATATGTTAATGGATTATAGTTAACCTCCAGCATGAACTACAATTAATCTCTGGGCTTTACTTACTGGTTCGAACACCCCTGACACATCATCAGATTGCAAACAATCTATAGCAGAATGTGACATATGAACATTACTTTCATCTAAATATACTATATTTCTATTTAATCACCTATATTCTTGAGTTTCCTGTAGGTAACGAAACCTCCATGCAGCTTTTCTATAAGAATTTTACGCCTGGATTGACACTTTTTCAATGAAACCCTAATAATCTCAAAATTTTACGTAAATATTCTACACTGCAGTCTACCAAGCCATCATCTGATAATGCCCATTTAAGTTTTGGTAAAGTAGGGATTTTTTTTCTTACACAATAAAATTCTTGTATTTTTCTTTGTATTGCCACTTTTTGGAAATCGTCATTAATTATTTTTGTAGGATGACTTTGCTTACCAGTAGGAGTAGAAAAAATTAATTTTCCTTTAGCCTTGGATGCTCTTACTTCTTTTAAAATTTTATAAATCGTTGCTGCAGAAACACCTGTTGCTTCGCTTGCAGACTGAACAAATTTAATATTTAATTTATATTCATTTTTTTAAAATGAGTTACAACGTTGTAAACAATTTCGAGTGCCTGTCCACATAAGGATTTTCCATGAACTTAGCCTAGATTTCTTACTGACGGAATCACTGGAAGATGAGTTGGATGCCATTGTTAAAAAAATACACTACTACTAATTTATAATATTATAGTATGTATAAAAATATAAGTAAAGCTCAATCACTTATTAAGTAAAATATAAATACATAATAAGAAACACTAAAAGGTAAAACACAAAATTAAACAAATAAAAACAATGATAATTTTAAACAGAAATATCTGACACAAATGCATATGAGGTAGGCCTATGACAAGAACTGTATACAATGTAGACCTGTGTCTACTACTTCGAGACATGGTGTGTTACGATTAGTTACTTTGCTGTTTGTTAGGAGTGTTAACATCCTGCGTGAAAGCAAAGAAAGAATGTTTCTGCACACTCCAGACCTAGAAAAGCTTATCTGTGAATATTTTTTCAAATAATTTTTAAGATCGACCAAAATTTCTCTATCTGCTGAGCAACCGATTTAGACAGGGTGTTTTCAATATACATCGTTGGATACTGCCCAGTTTACGTTTTCAGCAGCACACAAATTGTTTGATGCGACTAGTAGTAACAAGTCGTCCTAGGACAAAAAATAAACAGGGAAAGTAAAAGATGAAATTAGTGGCAGCCACTGTAGACATAAATTTATATTGCCTTATTTTATTTCGCTACTGCATTAAACCCACTGCTTTGCACATTAAAGTTTTTTAGGAGGGCTCATATTAGAATATTACACATTTAAGTTCATACGTCTTTCACTAACAAAATTTTCAATTTTTCACCCAAATTTCATTAATTTGCCAGGGACCTTCCCTAAATATTTAGGTAGTAAGTCAAATTACTATGAAAATACCAAGTGGTATTGAGTGATGGACATATTGGGAATACACTCATCACAGTATTATATTTTTTACTCATTAGCATTTCTTTCCAAGCAATATTAAAATTCTATGTGTGTTTTATTTCTTGTAATTTTTTTTTCAGTATATTGTCCTAAGCTAAATATACTTAGGATTTTTTATATCCTGATAATTCATATAAAAAAAAATTAGAAAATTTTATCAATAGGTTCTGAATGTGCTTGTGCATCTTACTTCATTACTTGTGCACTTCATTAGGACAACACTTGTGCAAAATAGTTGAATTTGACTTTTAAAAAATCCTGTTTTGTTATTATTTAATGTTTTCTTGATTGAAAGTACAAAATGGTCTCCGAATATTAGAAAACTACAGATACGTACAAAATTATCATAATTGGTCAATGTGTTAACAGTTAAAGCAAGTAGACTCCACTATTGAGGATTTTGTGTTACAATAGGTTTTATGATAAACTGATATAAAAATTAGTTAAACAATTGTTTTTACTTTCTCCTTTAAAATGCCGAAGTTCCTCGAATTTATGCCAAGAATATGTTTGCTCCAGTTGAACCTCAATATAGTGGCCAGTGTTTTTGCATTGGAGGCCTCAATGCCCTGTTCCTTTGTGTTTTGTAAATGCCCTATCTTCAATTATTTATCAAAGAAAAATTTTTCTGCCTTTTTTCCTTTTCAGTACAAACATTAATAAATTATAATTTTTTAAATGTTTTTACTTAAATACATTGAAGAATTACTTTACATAATCTAAACAAAATACTAAAAGCCTTAAGCTTTAAATATAATATTTCTGATCAGTACTTACTTGATTGTAGAACTATTCTATAATTTGGATAGAGTGAATGGAAAAAAATTTAGGTAGAAATATAAAAATAACAGTACCTCTTTAACTTTAATACAAATTCTGCAAATAGTATACAATATAATAAAATTATGTTTCAAATATAGATTTATTTGTACATTAATTATTTGCATATATTACCAATTATAACTATGCACTACATTACTAAACTGTTTCATAAGTTGTTTCAACCTCCACATCATCTGCCATTTGTATAACGTATTCTCCAGCTATGACAGGAAATTCTTCCGAATCTTTAGCATCTAAAACAACTTCAGCATATTTCAACTCAACTTCTTCAGTTTCTTCCTTTGTTACATCGACTTTATGGCACCGTGATAGATGAGATTTAGCATCACCTTTCCTTGTAAAAGCTCTGTAGCATATTCCACAGCGATATGGCTTTCCACCTGTAATCAAATTACATTTATTTAGTTTTAAAAATAATACCACATAAAAATTGGTGTAAAAACATTGCATAATTTTGCCACATATTTTTAAAACAAATATTAGCACTAAATTATATTTTGTATATAGAAAGTTAAAAACAGGAATAACAAAGCTAAGCTGGTATGACAGAATAGTCTGCTTCAAGTCTGACCTTTGGGAATCAAAGCTGCAGGTTAAAAAATCTAGTCTTACTTGCTTTTTATATATATATATATATATATATATATATATATATATATATATATCAACCTTTATTAGTCTAACTAGCATAAAATAATAAAGTTAATTATCGTTGCATAGTATGCAGAAATTAGAACTATAATTATCATATCTAATCATAATTAATTATACTAACAGATTTCAACTTTGCAAAAAAATGTCTTGTAACAGAGTGGGATAGAGTAAAGAGTGATTCTGAAAAGGCTGTAAAAAGAAATGCTATCAATTTTTCCAAATTTAATAATTCCGGTAAGATGACGTCTGTTCAGGCATAGACATTTTTCCTTAAAATTATTCGTCACATTCCGCAGCATTACCAACAGGATCTGAACCACCTCCTATTGGATCCATTCTTTCATGGCTTCCATTCTTTATGGTGGGTTATCCTGATATATTTTAACAGGATCTGATGCATTCCACAGCATTACCAACAGGATCTGAACCACCTCCTATTGGATCCATTCTTTCATGGCCTCCATTCTTTATGGTGGGTTATCCTGATATACTTTAACAAGATCTGATGCATTTCGCAGCATTACCAACAGGATCTGAACCACCTCCCATTGGATCCATTCTGTCATGGCTTCCATTCTTTATGGTGGGTTATCCTGATGTATTTTAACAGGATCTGATGCATTCCACAGCATTACCAACAGGATCTGAACCACCTCCTATTGGATCCATTCTTTCATGGCCTCCATTCTTTATAGTGGGTTATCCTGATATATTTTAACAGGATCTGATGCATTCCGCAGCACTACCAAAAGGATCTGAACCACCTCCTATTGGATCCATTCTTTCATGGCTTCCATTCTTTATGGTGGGTTATCCTGATATATTTTAACAGGATCTGATGCATTCCGCAGCATTACCAACAGGATCTGAACCACCTCCTATTGGGTCCATTCTTTCACGGCTTCCATTCTTTATGGTGGGTTATCCAGATAAACTTTAACTCTTCAGGTAACTCTATAAGAAAAACACACACATTTTGAGGTTAGTAAATGAGGACATCATGTAGTATCCCCATTTTGAGATAACATGATTTGGAAATAAACCATTAACATGTTCATGAATTGTGTGGGTAGTTGCTCCATCATGTTAAAAAGAATGATTCCTTGCTCACTTTGTATTGTGCAAGTTGAGGAGTAAAAACAGTTTTATAACATGTCTGTATATCTGTTCAAAATTCCAAATGTGGTGCTATGCCTGCAAGCTAAGCAACATGGGCTCCTTTCGATCTCACCTCTTACATGCTCAATGTTTTCTGGCGTATGCATTGTTTTCGGTTTCCCAGGATTCTTTATCATCGTTGATGAAGTCTTCAAAGTTTTTAACCACTATTCAATTATACAGGTAGATGGCACTGCTTTCAATTCCGATAATTGGTTGCAGAAAGCATAACGTGCCTTACAAAAGACCTACTGTTTTGATAAATTGCTTTGATAGCGTGTGCGCAATGCTGAGGGCTCCATTGCTACTAAATACCTAGGTGTGAGAAACATGGCCGACAGCATTTCCACCATCTTCCATAAGCACAACATGATTAACATGCTTTTCAAAACTGCTCTTTATTCTGTCCCACCTATATATGTTTCATTTCTTTTTTAACATAAAATACTAACATTAGAAACTAACCTGAATGTACAGTCTGATGAACCTTCAAAGAAGCAATTCTCTTGAAAGCACGATTACATTCAGAACAAGTATAGGGGTACAAATTACTGTGAATTGATGAATGTGTGGTCAACGATGCTTTGTTCTTGAATGTTTTACCACATGTTTCACAAATATAAGGACGATAGACTAGTGCATGTTCACGTTTATGCTTTCTATAACTACTAACAGATGAAAATGCTAAGCCACATTCTTCACAATCAAATGGTGTTTTATTACCAGTGTGCCTAGACAAGTGATATTTAAATGACAATTTTGAAACAAATTTTGATTTACAAATTTCACACTGATATGCAGGATTGGCTACTTTCCTCTTTGTTTTAACAGGCTTTTTCTGGGCACAGTAATGTTTTATATGGTAATTAAGGTTACTTAATCGGTTAAACTGTGTGCCACAGTTGGTACATGCATATGGTTTTAAACCAGAATGACTGAGTCCATGTTGTTTTAAAATAACTTTTGAAGTAAAAGCCTTTTCACATATATTACATTTAAAAATACGTTCTCTATCAGTATGGATTTCCTTATGATGCTTCAAGCCACTAGCAGATTTTAATTCTTTGTTGCAAACATCACAAGTATAAGACTTTGAACTGTAATGTAAAGTCATGTGAATGCGTAAACTACTTTTACTAATACAAACTTTACCGCAAACCCAACACAGATGACAATTATCAGCTTCATGAGTTTTTTCATGCATTATTCGCCAGTAACTAGTCTTAAATTTCTTGCCGCAAACTGAGCAAGTAGTATTGCGGTGTTCGTCCTGAATATGAACAGCAAGCGATTCAGGTGAAGAAAATGCTTCTCCACAAGTTGTGCATATATAATTTTTATGAGTTTCTCTTTTATGTGCACGAAGTAAATATTTTCGTTTAAAAGATAACCCACATTCCAGACAAATATGGATTTTGCTCTGGTTTCTATCTCGGAGATATTTGCATTTTACATGTATCAGTAAAGCTTGCAACTCGGTGTAGACACTTGGGCAGTTTGGACATTGATAATGGTTTAGTTTTTGAGTAGTAAAGCGATGACTATGCATTGTTCGCCTGTGTATCATAAGAGATTGAACAGAACTAAACACTTTCATACATAAACTACATTTGTTAATTGCATTTTTATGGTTTAAAATTTGCTGCATCTGTTTTTGTTGTGTTAATACATCTTCAGAAGGATCATTTTTCTTAATCACCATTAAATCTTCTGAATTTCTTCTGTAAAATATTAAAAAGAAATTAAAATACAGCTAAATTCTTAAACATGAATTTAAAAAGGAAAGTAACTAATTTTGTAATTCTTGTTTGAATTTTAAACCCCCCTTAGTATTTAGATTATATTTAGAGATACCCTAGAGCAGCCATACTCAAACCTGCAGCTTACAAACGTTTTATGTGCAGTCATTATAAGCATAATTAAAATAAATAAATACATAAATCAAGCATCTAAAACTGTACTCTAGCACCCAATGAGAGCCAAGATCTAAACGTTGTATGCCTGATTAGAAAGGCAGTGGGTGATCGTGGCCGATATGTTAGTTGACCCGAGCATTGAACTACAAGAAATTTAAATCTTTTAAGGAAACTGAAAAATAATTATGGTGATGTCCTTTTGCATACAGCGGAGTGATGGCTAAGCACAGTGAAAGTTCTTGAAAAGTTTTATTCTTTGAAACAAGAAACTGTTTTGTTCTTACAACAAAACAACTTGAAAATGACAGTTGGTGGTGTCTTTTGGCCTTTCAGTGTAACATCATAGAGAAGCTTGAGGAAATAAATCATAGTTTATAAGGAGAGAATTAAATAATTTTGCAAATATCTAAAAGAGTATTTGCTTTTGAAGGTAAGTTACATTTGTATTAAAGAGGAAATTCAAAACTAAGTATTACTCAACTTTCCACAAGGCAAAAAAGATGGTGTTAATATTTCTTCCCATATATTTGGCTTCAATATCCAAAGAATTTAAGAGCATACTTCAGGATTTAAGAAAAATTAAGAAATGCAGGTTTACATATTACTTGTGGAAAGTCTCTTACACTTAGAAACAGCCACTGTCACACAATTAGGTACGATAGGTTATGATCATGCAAAGTTACATGATAACTTTGCTTAACTATAAAAATAAATATACATTTGGAAGTTGTTTTCAGGCAAAAAAATGAAGAAAAGAATATATTAAATTTTGGAAATTAGTACCTGACGACGAAATTTAAAAATTGTACCCACTTTTGCTGCTGACACTATTAACATCGTCATCTCTTTGCAAATCATCATATTTCAAAATGAAATGTGAAGAATATATACAGATATCAGCTTACCGATTCTTACCTAGATGACGTATAAAGAAGTAGCGCGCAGCGACTGCAAACATATCTATTTTGTATAGATAAAAATTTGTCACAGTAACAAAAAATTACATTAATTTTTGTGAATATGGTTTTTGTAAAATTGGTTTTTTTTTTAATATACCATACATATGTTTGGTACATTTTACAGTTTTATTTTTACTTTATTCCATTTGTAATATGAATACCTTCTTTGTGAACTGTGACCTGCTTAAACTAGAGAACACATAAATGGCCCAAGAAAAAAAAGGTTGAGTATGGTTGCTCTAGAGTTAACTCTAACTGGTAATCATTTTCCAGCAAAACAGTATATTGCAAGGCTCAATAAATTAGATTAGAAGAGATAACATTTCTTTGGGTAGATAATTGCTAAAACAAGAAAAAATATGACTGAGAGCCTGTCAACATTGGAAAACCACACGGTTAAATGTATTATTGAATAAAAGTAGAAGCAGAACTACTGGACACAAAGACTTTTTGTTGTTGTTGTTATTTTAAGGTGAAAAGTACTTTGAGGCTATCATCACCTCCCTAAATGTAAGTGTGAGTAAAAAGTGTTAAAGTCGTACGTGTAGTGTTGTAAGTGTAAGTGTGTTATGTTCGGATACCAGGAGGGAAGTCTAAATCCTCTCAATAAGTGCAGCTAGTCTACACCCCTCTGCGTGGAACTGGACACAAAGAAACATCAACATGGAAGTAATTTGGGAAGTCTGTCATTTTTATGTGAGGTCATCTGTAAGAACTAAAAGTGAATAAGACTGAAAAGGCAATGGTTGTTCTGGTAGCTTCTGTTAACACTTTTAAGGCTATTTCTTATTTTTTTTTTTTTATTAGACCCTTTCTGGCCTTGAAAATTATATATTCTTTTACCATCCTAGAGATAAGATAAAGAAAAAAAGTGACCTACTCACAGTATGTCATCAAACAATAATCAAAGTGTAGCAATGCATATAAGTTGTATTCATACAAATTCAGGCTACAGAAAACTGGTTAATGTGCACTATACTGAACAAATATGTTCACTGAATTTAACTTAAGTTCGTTGATAAAGGTTACTTGTTTTGTCAGTGTGGACATGTCGCCATACACAAGGAGTCAGAATGGGTATGCAACTACCATATTGTTTTTTTGTCGCTCCACAAGCAAAATTTGCAGTAAACTGACAGTGGCTGTGGCAAACAAGCGTGTTTTACTTCATAGTTGACTTCAATGAGTGACTCAGTGCTGTTTGTATTTGTGTTGTACAGTATTTTTAGTGACCTTGTATTGGTAATACCCGCACTATTACTGAAGAAACATTCAGGTTCATGCCCAACAAATGTCTCTGACAAATACTTCTGTAGTACAGATAAAACTGTTAATACAGCTATATGAGAGAGACAGATTTTTATGGGATGCAAAAGAATAAAATAAAAAACAATAATTACAAATGGAGCAATATGTTTATTGCAATGGCATCTGAGATATGAGCATATGTAAAAAAAAAAAAAATACTCTTTTTTCTCAGCACTGACGTGAAAAAAATTCAGTCAAGAAACCTGAGATAGGAAAACAGTGTCTAATATGAGTTTTGATTCTCATCAAGAGTAATGTTGAAGGCAATGGCCATAAAAAAATGGTGACGAGGAGATGGTGTTGTCAAATGAAACAATATATACTAGTACACAACACTGTACCATGCTGCTAATAGTTCCTCAATATATACTAGTACACAACACTGTACCATGCTGCTAATAGTTCCACAATATATACTAGTACACAACACTGTACCATGCTGCTAATAGTTCCTCAATATATACTAGTACACAACACTGTACCATGCTGCTAATAGTTCCTCAATATATACTAGTACACAACACTGTACCATGCTGCTAATAGTTCCACAATATATACTAGTACTACAACACTGTACCATGCTGCTAATACTCAATATATACTAGTACACAAACTGTACCTCCACAATATATACTAGTACACAACACTGTACCATGCTGCTAATAGTTCCTCAATATATACTAGTACACAACACTGTACCATGCTGCTAATAGTTCCTCAATATATACTAGTACACAACACTGTACCATGCTGCTAATAGTTCCTCAATATATACTAGTACACAACACTGTACCATGCTGCTAATAGTTCCTCAATATATACTAGTACACAACACTGTACCATGCTGCTAATAGTTCCACAATATATACTAGTACACAACACTGTACCATGCTGCTAATAGTTCCTCAATATATACTAGTAGTACACTAGTACACAAACTGTACCATGCTGCTAATAGTCCACCATACTAGTACACAACACTGCATGCTAATAGTTCCACAATATATACCAACACTGTACCATATCAATATATACTAGTAGTACCATGCTGCTAATAGTTCCTCAATATATACTAGTACACAACACTGTACCATGCTGCTAATAGTTCCTCAATATATACTAGTACACAACACTGTACCATGCTGCTAGTTCCTCAATATATACTAGTACACAACACTGTACCATGCTGCTAATAGTTCCTCAATATATACTAGTACACAACATGCTGCTACCATACTTCCTCAATATATACTAGTACACAACACTGTACCATGCTGCTAATAGTTCCTCAATATATACTAGTACACAACACTGTACCATGCTGCTAATAGTTCCTCAATATATACTAGTACACAACACTGTACCATGCTGCTAATAGTTCCTCAATATATACTAGTACACAACACTGTACCATGCTGCTAATAGTTCCTCAATATATACTAGTACACAACACTGTACCAATATATGCACAACACTGTACCATGCTGCTAATAGTTCCTCAATATATACTAGTACACAACACTGTACCATGCTGCTAATAGTTCCACAATATATACTAGTACACAACACTGTACCATGCTGCTAATAGTTCCTCCTTAAGAAAATTACAAAAAAAGTTATGGCATATAAAATCATGAAGGACTGTCATTCCGCCTTTCTTAATGAATCAAAAGATCTCTTGTTTTGAGAGATGAGTTAGCAGTTTATAGGGGAATCGTACACTTTTGAATATTAAGTGGGTCTATTGTAATGTCATCTCTGTATTCTAATGTCCATTTCATAACAGACAACAGTAAGAATATTAGATATAATAACACAATGTATCTATTATGTAGAATGGGTACGAAAATAATGATTTAAATTTTGTTTGTTAAAGCCATTTCAGAGCCTGGTTTGGAACAAGTTAAGTGTTCATAAAAGTACAGTTTGGAAAACAACCTTCATTGTAGTACAGCATTAGTAATAGAAGGAACACGGAAATTATCAAATTGATGAACTCTGTGACTCAGTATGCTTCCAACTGTGTTGTCTGAGTCTTGTTCTTTTGCCTGTTCATTTTGTTATATCTTCAAAAAATGAGCGCTGTAATAGGTGTGTGCTTTCATTAGATTTATTGGACAGAAAATATTTCAGGAGCAGACATTCATCATTATTTATGTACATTGGAAATGAAGGTGTAGTACAATTTGTCTAAAAATTAAATGAAACATACACGAAGAAGACAAGAGTGATTATCTTTTATTGTGAATGACGACCTTGTTAACAAAATTGAAGAAAGTGTGTAAAAATTGAAGATTCGTTTTATTTAAACTTTCCCAACAATTTCTACAAATTTTTAGAAAGGTTTTGTATGAAGTTGCTATCACAGTACTAGAAGTTTTTTTTGCTTAGTGGGTTCCAAAAATGTGCACAGAGAATCACAAAACCAAATAAATAAGTTTTGCCTTAAATTTCCTTTCACACTATCAGACGAAAGGTAACATTTTTTGAAAAGAATTGTGACTAGGAATGAAACTTGGGGTGACATTTGTGAATGCTGAAACAAAACAACAGTCGATGACCTGGAGTCATACCAATTCCCCATTTAAGCCACAGAAAGCCTGTCAAGATCTGATAGTGAGGAAAGTCATAGCTATGGTTCTTTGGATGCAAAGGGAGTTTTCCTGGTCAATTTTTTGAAATGAGGTGTAAAGGTTGGCATTACACCCAAGAGTTTGAATAATATAAAGAAGGAATTTGTAAAGTAGTAAAACATTACGACAAATGCTCGATATTAAATGATGATTATATTAAAAATATAGTAAATGCTGTAATTTTAGTATGTATTTAATAAAATAATTTATTTATGCAAGTTTTTTATTTTTAGCCAAATGGAGGTTACTTCCTGAACCGCCATTTTAATAAATATATAGTCCACAGATCTGATGAAAGAATTGAAGAATAATGAGTCACCAGAAATAAGAATTTGTTGAAAAAATAGCATGAAAGTAAAACTAGATACACTTAATGCAAACTTCATCTGATATTAATGTCGATATCATTTTAAGTTCCTTATACTTACAGCATTTGATCGTCATTAACATTATTGACTTCAGTATTACAAAAAGAATTAGATATTTCATCGTTAACAACTGGTACATTCTGAAATAATGAAAATAATATTAATTATAAAAATAAATTATTTTAAGAGAAAATAAAATTTACAAATATACATATATACTTAACTATGTTACAGTATGTTTACATTGGGTTACATGTGTGAGAGTTTGTTGAGATACAAGTCAAATTCACAATCATGATACATCACCTCATACAAATACATGCTAACATAAATTGGATGAACTTCAAGATTTTCTCACACATTCTGTGTGAGCAAAAAATTGCATATACTTTAAGTTGTATGAGTTCATTTTTATATTGTGGCAGTTTCTATTATTTATTAGAGTTAATTAGCTGTTTACTCAGCTGACAGGTTTTGACTTGTTGACAAATTCAGTTGTATTTAATAGGTTAGTTTGTTTTACAAATTTCTTTTGTATCATATGATTTACTATTTCATTGTATCATTGTACAATTTTTAAATCCTAAGCCATCTTCTAAATTCAGTTCATTAAAACCAATATGGTCTAGGCCTTCAGTTTTCTCATTTAATGATACAAATTCTGTATGATTATACATATATCCCAATGTAAACACACCATTGAATTAAAATTTTCAATTTAAGTTGAGAAGTTGTATTTATTTTTCTTCTATGTTAAATATAATGTGTGCACTTTAAACTTATAATTGTACTTTTTCACTATGTGAAAGTTTACTACACTTAATATAAATTCCAGCATCTTTACCTCTTGGTCATCTTTGACAGTAAGTTCATTCAATTGGTGTTTGAAATACGTATCAGCTGCTACAAATACAACAAGAATTTCATAACACTGTCTCAGTTTATCGACACATTCAAGGCATACGAAATGAGTCAAACCATCTTCTTCGTCAATCTGTAACAAAAATAAATAATTATGCTTGATATAGCTGTCAGATTCGTTTGCATTTTTACAGATTTTATTGAAAAACCATAACTTGGTTTGACTTCAAATTTAGTTCATGGTCTTGAGTAGTAATTAACAAAATGAACTTACTGTGTAATTAACATTTTGGAAAAAACATTATTATTCACTTTGAACTACTAGTCTTAGATTTCTATAAGAATATAAGTTTTCATGAATATAATTATGAAAAAAATTTCTTGGCGGCCATAGAATTTTTTAAAAAATTGTTAAAGCATGAAATCAGGTAAATAATGTTAAAGTTGTATTCTTTGTATGAAATAAGTTTTCTTTCAGATAAAATAATATTTATAAATGAGTTGCACAAGTAATCTACAGTCCCCACACAACCATGTAAGGTTTGCCAGTTTTTTTTTTTTTATCAGAAAACATTCAATCTTCTGTTTTGTATAGTCGTCGCTCACAAATGAAAATGCACCTTTAGTAAAAAATAAATAAGTAATGTGTAACAACAGTGTAATGTATAACACTGTACGTATCAGTGTATTAGTGTAATGTGTAACAGTTTAACTGATTACTGAAATGAAGTTTTTTTATAAATAAAAAAAAAAGTCATACATAAAACCAAATTTCCTTTACGGTGGTGAGATGCTTGCTTTGGCAGGCAGTGATGCCCTGAAGAAACTTGAAACAAGCCAGATCAACTGCCTACGAATGATAACGGGTGCTGTGAAGACCACACCAATTGCAGCACTGCATGCCTATACCAACACCAAACCATTGCATAATGAATACAGATGCAAAGCTATGATAACATATGAGAAGATTCTTCACAGGAAGTACAATAACCCATGGATCCTAGAACCACCAGCAGAACAAACATTAAAAACAAGTTTCAAACACCTGATGCTTAAATGGAGATCAAGTGGTGTGGTGATCGAGGAGCCTACACAGCTGAAGAGTCCTCTGGACTACGACAGGTACAACATAAACACTCCACTTGTGGAAACAATAAATAAAGCCAAGGATAACCCAGTCACAGTTGTACAAATTCCTTTAGAGACTATAAACAACCTATACCCATCAGACGACTGGTTGTGAATATATACTGACGGATCTAAAATCGGAGGTGAAACAGGGGCAGGAATATTCTGTGAGCATTTTTCTCACTATTTTGCATTAAGCTCGGACACCACTGTTTTTGAGGCGGAGTTATTTGCAATCGATAAGGCATTGAAACAAGTAATAACGAGGCCATGGTTGAATAATAACATAGTGATATTAGTCGACTCTAAATCGGCATTACAAGCAATTGCTGACAACACATCTGCAGGCTCTATGATAGAATCGATCCAGAAGAAATACAAAATAGTTAAACACATTACCAAGGAATTGGTTCTGCAGTGGATCCCGTCACATGTAAGCATACAAGGGAATGAGCGGGCAGACAAGCTGGCCAAACAAGGAACCCTTATAGTGCAGAAACCAAAAAGAATGCTCACACTGGAGGCTAGGATTAGTGCACTGAAGCGAACATCTTATCTTGAATTTACAAACAAAGTAGAGGAAGACATAAAGAACAAGCCTTATGAGAATGTATTCGACTTGTATGGGAAGGTCAAGGATCTCCAGAGGAGGACATCTGTCACGGTCTTTCGGCTGACAACTGGACACGACTGTCTGAATGAACACCTGAAGAAAATTAAGATATTAAACTATGACAACTGCACATTGTGTGAATGCCCAGACACCATCATGAACAAGGACCACCTCCTGGTCTGCAGAAAATTAGATGAAGAGAAGCAGAGAAGAGGAGACCTCCCTGGCCTCTACTGGGAAGCAAGATCAAAGATGGCGTGAGCCAGCAGAAGCCAGTGGAAAACAACAACATAAATAAAAACTATAATACAGCAGTTTTTTTTTTTTTTGACTATGACAAAGAAAGATCGATTTTCAAAAAATCGCTACACATCATTTTTTGAGTATACTAAAAAAAAATGTAAGCATTATATTCAAGAAAATGTATCTTTTCAATAATTTTTTACTAGTATCCTTGGTCACATTATTTTCCATATTTACTACATTAACAATTATAATGATACGTTTATTAAAACATGTTTATTTTCTCGTATACTTTTCCAATGATAAGTACAAATATTAATTTAGTACTGAAAATAATTAGTTTTACCTTCTCTGGAAAAACAAGCTTTATCATTTCTTGTATTTCTTTTGACGATTCATCACTTCCGAAAATATGTTTACCATCAACTCCTTTTGGGTTTGTACAAAATCTGCACAAATCAGAAAACACGAAACTGTCATCCTTAATTTCTAATTCATTTTTCTCAGATTGATCATCACCTGGTATTGAAGCACCTATGAACAATAATAAATTAGCATATAATAGTACTTCCACATTACACAGCAAAATTTAAAAAAAATGAAGATCGACTATAATTGATAATTTTTTAATGGTTCAGCAAAAAGAAGAAATGCTTAAAAATTATACTTTGTGGACTTTCTCTTTTCTTTCTCCTCAAACAGTGAAGTAGTCGTAATGCATTAAAGTACTGAATTTGCACACTACATTCAATACATTGTTTTACTTATTAAGTTAGAAGGTAGTGCTGTTTGTTGCACATCATACTGCGGACATGGACAAATAGTAGTTTTACTACATTGAAAAATGTACCAAACATACTGAATTCTTATGAGCTATCACACTGAATCAATTTTCATAAAAAGGGTCCGTTGTTTTCTATGTTTGTAGGTAAGCAAAGCTGTAATAAATACAGAACATAAAACTAGTTCCAGGTGCCTATATGAAACAAAATTTAAATCATAAAAATATGTGCAAATCATTACTGTTATGAACTACTGGATCAAATTTAACAAGTATATTAACACTTGTTTATGGTTGTATTCCCATTATAAATATTACGAAAACATTGTTTTACAGTGTGAAAAAGAGAGGACACATTAAAAATATATGTAAACAACTTTTAAATTTTATAAACTTGATTAATTTTAGAAACAAATTGTAATACATACCTTCAATTTCTAAGTCATATACAGATTCGCTGTCAACAATAACTGTTTCGTGATTTTCCATTTTATATTTTATCAATTTTTCTGAAATCAATAATAAATCAAATCTGAACATAGTACTAATATTTTTAAAGGAATTGGAAATTAATGCTGTAAAAAATATCATTAATCATTAGATTACAGCCATGGTTGCCTTCCAAATCATGTCATCCGCTAGAGAACTTCACCTTTTTACGAGGTATGTCTAGAAAGTAAGTTCCGTTTGGTAATAAAATTAAATTGTGTAGAGATACAGAAAAATTATTTATTGCACAAAATTCTACAACTCTTAAACTACTAATTTCCACATAACTGCCGAAATTTTGCAGGCATTTGTCTAGCGTGGCACAAGTTTTTGTATACCTTCTACATAGAAGTTTGCCGCCTGTGTCTTCAACCAGTTGGAAACATTTTCTTTCAGCTCTTCGTCATTGCTGAAGTGTTGACTGCCAAGGAAAGACTTGAGATGTAAGAACAGATGAAAGTCGCTAGGGCGAGGAGCCAAATTCCTGTAGGAGGTTTTTCGTCACATTTGCAGTGTGTGGTCATGCGTTTTCGTGAAGAAAAACAACACCTTTCGACAGCAATCCTTAGCGCTTATTCTGTATTGCGCAGCGCAATTTCCTAAGTGTCTCGCAATAAACATCTGCTTTGATTGTTTGACCACGCGGTAAGAAATCAATGCGTAAGATGCCTTTCCAGTCCCAGAACACTGTGCACATAATTTTTCGAGGTGTCAAGATTTGTTTCGGCTTAACCTTTGCTGGGGATGAAGTGTGCCTCCATTCCATTGATTGCCGCTTACTTTCAGGGTGTCGTAAGAAACCCAAGTTTCATCTCCTATGACTATCTGTGTCAGAAATTCTTTGCCGCCTTCATCATAACGGGTCAAAAACTGAAGTGCACTACCCATCCGGTTTGTTTTGTGTTGCTCAGTAAGAATTTTTGGTACCCAACGTGAGTAAAGTTTACGAAATTTCAGTTTTTCGGTAACAATTTCATGAATTAATGATCGTGAGATTTGGGAAAATTCCATAGCAAGAGCACTAATGGTAAACTTGTGGTTTTCCTGGATCTTGTCATCAATCGCGTGAACCAGTTCTTCTGTAACCAAAGATGGACGCCCACTTCATTCTTCATTGTGCATTTCACTACGTCCTTCATTAAACTGTCGGACCCATCTTCTCACCATTGAAATTTGTCCGTAAACTTTGCAAATTTGACGATAAATTTCAATTGGTTTCACTTTCCTAGCATTCAGAAAACGAATCACAGATCTGATTTCACAAGCAGCAGGATTTTCAATCAACACCGACATTGTAAACAAGCACAACAAAGCGTATGTGATTGACAGTGATCTCAAAATGGCGCACGTTTCTTCTCCTTGATACAGAACGTCTACCATACATGTGCAGAACTACGATCACAGCGCTGCAGCATAGAGAAATTGAAACGGAACTTACTTTCTGGACGTACCTCGTATATGTCTCTTTTAAGGCATATGGCTCTATCAGTTTAATATATCTTCTGAGGAAATATTTTTTTTTCTAAATATATAATAATTAATAGACCTACAACACTTGTTAAAATGTTTTCCCCAAAAGTACATAAGTGAAAATCCAAAGTAGGCCCTATTATTTTGTAACAACTAATTCAATAACTAATTCAAGTAAGGCTCGTTAAAAAATAACGATCAGGACTCTAGCGGGGTTTGAACATTTCTGGCCTCTCTTATGTTTCAAGATAAATGGGATACTATATTATGGGTTCTAACGTTTTGTATAGGTGCATTTTCCTGCCATTTAGTTTTTTTATCTTTTCCAAGGAAATGAGGTTGTCTGCCTGTTGATGAGGTTGAACCGCATTCATTAGATGCATTGAGACTAGGTTTGTTATCACATTCTTCACAGGATTCTCTCAAATCAATAACTGAATTGTTCTCACTTTCATATTTTTTCTTCTTCAATTTCACTTTCTGTGTCATGATCACTATACAATTGAAAATCGGGGTCAGTGTCCGAATCATCCACTTCACTTTCAGATAATACTTGACATAAAATACGATCAATTTCACTAATATTTACCACTCTTCTGCTATCCATATTGATTAGTAAGAATAGTTAATAGCGCCATATACTTGTTTAAACTTGTCAACAGTATTAAAATGAACAAAAGCAAAAATTAAAAACAGCTCTAAAACACAAATCCTGCTATGTCAGAAAAAGTAATGTGAGCAGACAGGCTGGGTCTGACAGACCCACAAGATATTCAAACACATGACAACTGATAACTAAGACCTGAATTGACAAACATACAACAGTAGCGCATTCTGTACTCTTTTAGGACAGAAATAACAGTCTGCAATGCCTATGACCTTGAATCTAACTTAATTTAAAAATGTGTTTCTCACACACACACACAGCCCTTCCATTCTAGGGTTAAGATTTGTAGGCTATGCAATTTTTTGAAGGCTTAATGGTTGCTACAATTTGCCTACAATTCATTATTCTTCTTGCATTAATTAAACAATTAGTAAATTATCATGAGGAAGCCATATTTCAAGTTTTGATTAGGTACATGTAAAAAATGTTTAATCAGTTATTATTAGTGTCCGACATGTTCACGAATATGTGGCCTATATACAAATAACAGTTCATAATTAATGTGTGTTAGGCTACATTGTTTTAAGTACTAATAATTAGGTAGAGTTCATATTTTTATTAGAAAATGGGAAAAGGCCAACCACGAAACTGTGACTTTCATTTTGTTGTAATGGTAATTCGTCACTAAACTAAGCTAGTTAAAATATAAGAAAACAAAATTGTATAACGGTTATCTCTCCAAACGGAATACTTTCAAAATCTGTCAAAACGTTACAACTTGCAAAATAATTCAAATAAATATAATATGGAAGATTGCTAGACACATAAGCATAGATCATTGTAATAAAACAATACATACATACAGACTAAAATTCAGCTAGGAAGCCTCTGAGAATCGTAGAGCTGTAGACACCAAACAACATTTCACCAACAAAGCACCAAAGACAAGCTCAGCGAAAATCAAAGAAGTAATCTACCTGCATTGGAAATGAATGCGCACATCCATAGAGGTTAAAAGTAGAACACGTCATAACAAGTCATGATAGACTAGTTGTCTATAATAAAATTACTGTATATATATATGAATATTACAGTTCAGTTTTTGCGAATAGTAAAGACATAAAGAATATTGCCCTTATCTCCACATTGTTAAGAGTAGTTACACATTTTAAAACTAAGTGTCCTAATTTGTCAGATGTTTAGGACTTATATTACTTTCTTCATTTGAAGTATGATTGTTGAGTTTGCTTAGAACAGAGATAATGTAACAAGTCCAAATTAAAATCTGAAGTGATTTTGCAATCGAATTATATTATTTAAGAATTTAAAAATTAAGAACAACAATGAAGACTAGGATAGCACCAATCTTTACCAAGTAAGATATTTCATTTATTTAAATATCTACTTATATACAATATACAATGTTTACAACACAATATTAATCACGAACTAATGTTATGAATCTGATAATTTGATCATTCAGTCAAATCTTATCATACCGATATTAGCTCATACTTATAATTATTTAACCAGAAACTTTCAATTTAATTTGATATAAAATATATCCTACCCCAATATATTTTTTGTTTATTAGGTATACTCGCACAAGCTTCTACGTACATTTTTTTTGTACTTAATTGTATTATGAAGAGTATGCAGGCTTATTATTATGGTATAGTTGGTAATATTAGTATTTATAGTGACAATCAACTGTTCTAAGTATTTTGTATACTATGACTGTGCTACTATCCTTGAGTTTATACTACAGAATACATTGCAGTCATTATAGACTCAATGCAAATACTATTCTTGAAGCTCTTTGTAAAGTGTACTGTACTACACAGTACACAGTAGGGATGGTCATTTTTGCAATTTTTAAAAAATATCAACGAACTGTTTGTTGAAAAAAAACTGTTTGGAAAAACAGTTGGAAAAAACAGCATTAGAAAACTGAAACTCGAAGTTGTATTAGCAGCTAAAACATAAAGCACAAACGTTCAGTTTTCTAAGACTACTTTTTCATTTCCATTATCACCATGTCCTTAACTGTTTTTGGGTGTAAAGCATTTAGAAAAAAATAATCCTTATAAGTGTAGTAATAATTAAATATTAAATTACATTCTCAAAACGTAATATATATGTATGCAATTTTATATTTACAAAATGCAACGAATTTCTAATAGAAGCATTCTTTTTTTCATATTTAAAAATTAAATAATCCTTTTCATATTTACTGAAATGTAAACAATTTAGAATATTTTTAGTTGATTAAAAAATATTGATGGTTAATAATAAATATAAAAAATACGTTTAAATAAAATTAGGTTATGTATTTGCAAAATGTGAGATGTTACTGTCATATTTTTATTTGGGAGAAAGTAGGTTTTCACTTTTCAACACTGAAAAAGTAGTAATAAGAACATAGGCCAAATGTGTTTAAATACAATTAGCTCTATATAGTTACAAAATTATAGGTTATTAACATAAACTATAGGTTATTATAGGTTAATGATAGGTTATTAACATTAGCATTAGCAAAAAAATAAGTTTTCCATTTTTCAACACAGAAAAAATATAAACTTCATTGTAATAACATATTTAACAAAACAAATGTTTTTAAAGAAAATTTTAGAAAAAGTACTAAAATAACCTAAAATTATTCAAGATATATACAAGAGTACATATTGTGAATTTTAAAAAGTCCACACATCCAATAAATAATTAAAAACTATGCACTTAATTCTAAAAACATAAAAAAAGTAAAAGAAAACTTTCAAAATTGTTCACTAAATATTTTAAAATTTCTAAACACAAAGTAAACTACGGAGAAAACTAATATAAAACACAATTATGGCTGTTTTTACAGTTTAAAAAATGTTTGAACAACAAATTTTACATTTAAAACTTTCAAACAACTCACAACAAAATAGAAATAAACTTTGACAACGCCCAAACAGTTCTTACTTCACTACAAGCAACAAGAACAAGAAACTTTGAAATAAAGGGAAAAAGCATAAAAGCAGGTTGAAGAAAAGCAGTTAGCAGGAAAACAGTTTTAGCGCTTGCGGCAACGTTCGAATAGAACGTGGGTGATGGGGAAGTCCAAACTGCTGTTCCTTGTTTAACAAATCCGAACCAGTCCAATTCAAACTGCTTGTTTCCGTTTGGAAAAGCAGTTTGTTTTTCGTATTTAGAAAAACAGTTTGTTTTAACAGTTTAATGTTTTCTTACCCACCTCTAGTACACAGTAAATGTTCTGTGTGATAGTAGGTTAACTTTTTAAACTGTTACTTTTTTGTAGGTTATATTTTAGAATTAAAATAATAATATATTGAAATTAACAATACATGTAAGTAATTGGCTACATAATTAGGCCTAAATAAAGTACACTCTTAATTGTTGACATAGATTATTAGATCTAAATAAAATATTAGATGGTTTATTGTTTTCTAAAATAAGCAATTCCAAATGTCTTCATAGGTCATTAATAATTGACCTAAACATTTCTGAGCAAGACTATTAAAAAAGGACCAAGTGTATATAAGTTAAGGTAAATATGCAGTGTAGGTTGTCCTGGATTCTTCTATATTTTTTTACTGAAACGCTTTATTACATACCCAAAAGCAATAATCCAAAATATAAAAGCGCGGAAACCACGAGAAGTACGATAAAAATCGAAAATAAGAATGACCAAAATAACCACAAAATTACTACCGCGCGAAAGTCGATAAGTTACCGACGATAACGTGTTCTAGATCGGTAAAATGATAAAAATTCGTCTAACACGGTTTTTAGGTGATAAAAAACCTTATTTTTAAAAAAAGAATACTCCAATCTAACTGTCACAGTTGTTGCGTGGTGACCTAACTGACAAGGTTGTTGGGTGGTTAAAAACGTTCATTAAAAAAAAATACTCCATAACCTAATTGACACTGATGATGGATAAAAACTCTGTTTAATCCAAAATAAAAAATCTTGGAAACCACGAGAAGTATGATAAAAATTGAAAATAAAAGTGACCAACATAACCTCAAAATTGCTACAGCACAAAAATTGGTTACGTGTTGTAGATCGGTAAAACGATAAAAATAAGTCTAACACAGGTTGGGTGATAAAAACCTTTTTTAAAAAAAAATACTCCATTATCTAACTGATACAGTTGTTAGGTCTAACATGGTGATGTGTGAAAAAAAACTGATGACGGTTTTTTCTTCCATCATACATCTGCACAACAGTTGCAATAAAACGATAATTTTTCTTTATTAATAAGGCAAATATTGTCGCATTGAAAATGAATACGATTCTTTAAAGATGCTGTGGTTAATAAGAAAATCAATAGCATGACCGTAATTCCAACCTAAAGATTCAAACAGAGGCAAATCGCAAAGTTCACAAATAATAGCGGCCATTTGAACGATGTTTCATTAACAATCACAAACATAGTAATAAATCATAAAATTTAGTAATGCCTGTCAGATTCTATATCGTGCATGAGCAGTAAGTTCATATAGATACAAGAATGTGCATGTCTGGTAAATCAGCGAATGAATAGTAGTATCTTCAATGCAATGTAAACAGTAATGTGCGAATATAGTTCTGTAAAAATTGGCTTAAAATGGTACATATTCTTTTAAAATAATATTCTGTTGGTGAATATTTGTTCATGAGAGAATAAGTCATAATGTAAAACAGTATTCAAAAATCACTATTTTAACAGGACATGCTACACTGCATAAATACCTTGTAATAAATGTTACTATGGTGGATATAATGCAGCCACTGCTTTGTGGAATTGGTGAATTCTTTACTTATACAGTTGTATCACGGCTACGGTCGATCTGGACAACAGTCTAATTCACAGAATGAAAAATGACCTGCATAACAGTTTAGTTTTAGGGGGATTTAACCCCTTTATCCGAAACTAAACTGTTATGAGGGTCATTTTTCATTCCGTGAATTAGGTTGTATGATATTGGCCATTTGCCAAAGTACTACTGTATAAGCAAAGAATTCACCAATTCTATAAAGCAGCGGCAGCATTATATCTGCCGCAATAACTTTTATTACAAGGTTAGGAACTATTTTAATTAAACAGGGTTTTCACCCGTCATCTGTGTCAGTTAGGTTAACCACAAAACAACCGTGTCAGTTAGGTTATAGAGTATTCTTTTTTTAAAAAATAATTTTTTTTATCACCCAGCAACTGTCTCAGGCCCAACAACCGTGTCATTTATATTATGGAATATTCATTTAAAAAAATTAAAGTTTTTTTATCACCCAAAAACTGTGTTAGACGTATTTTTATCATTTTACTGATCTATAACACACTGTCAACATAATTTTAAGGTTATGTTGGTCACTTTTATTTTCGATTTTTATCGTACTACTCGTGGTTTTTGTGCTTTTTATATTTTGGATTATTGCTTTTGGGCATGTAATAAAGCATTTTAATAAAAAAATATATCGATAAATCCAGGACAAGCTACACTGCATATAAGTTAATAAGGAGAAGTATGTACTTTTATTCTACAGGGAATTAATACATTAGAAAATTAGATTTTGAAAGTGATTAGTATAGATTCACTTGCATAGCATAGTAAAATATACTACCACTTTGTTATTAGTCTATAGGAAGATGTTTTTTATTTGTATGCTATGTGTATAGTATAGAGATGGAAAATACTTTTCACACAGTATACTTTTTTTGACCTTGCACTGCTATTCTGCTGTTTTTTTGTGTTTTTTTTGTAGGAGTTTACTCATATTTCAATTTTTGTTATTTTCTTTACACATGGTTTTGTAAAGTAGGCCAAAGTACCTTTGAGTACTTTTGTACTCAAGTACCTACAAATTACAAAAAACGTTTGTAGCATTACTTTTTTTGTTTTGAGTTTACAATCAGCGTAACCACAAATTTTTCTCAGTCCCATAATTTATCATGGAGTCAAAACTGTTACTGTATAGAATTGTGAAATTCTGAAAACTCTCATTCTAAAACCACAGCCTGTACTTGTAATGTTGCCACACATCCTGGTTAGAATGGTCTGATCCGAAGTCATGCTGATTTGTAATTTTATCCCAGTTATAGTATAATTTCATATAAAACACTTTTTGAATTGATGTTAGAACTATTATTAATGGGAATATTTTTGTAATGAGAGTAGTATAAGCTGTATAGCCTAACTACATATTTGCCTGTAGATTATGGATATTATAATTTCTTAGCTCATGATAAAAGTTTACCGAGTTCTCTATCAGGAATTTTGATAACTAAAGTAGTTTTATGTTTTACTAAATAGAGAGTCCTAGCACTACTTTTATTTCCCTCAGCTATTGGCAAGTCCTATGTGTCAGTCAGTATCTCTTTGAGTTTTAGTGTAGGCTTCTAATTGTGATTTGTATAAGTTTTATTTACTTACCATACACCTTAAAATGTTCAAAAGGAGCTGTCAGTTTATTGATGAATTGCAAAGAGAGCATCAGTTTAAAAAAGTGTGTAGCTTTAACAAGGATGAGGACTTACCAAAGAAGAACGTTTTTGGATACCAAGAAATACTTTAAAAAATAGTATAAGTTATTTGGCCAGTATTGTTGATATGTTTTATTTTGAGTATTTTGTTAATCTAATTTTAATTAATTTTCTATATATATATATATATATATATATATATATATATATATACACACACACACACACACACACACATAATGATTAGTTTTGTAACAAAATGTTTTTTCCAAAACGAAAAATGCAGTTCTTCATTTCAACAGCCAGTTTTTCTTTCATATGCAATTTTGTTTAATCATTCCCAGAAAGTTTACATTTTTGAAAATTTCTATGTAATTAGGTGAAGAATGAGCAGTTTATAGAAAATCAAAAACATTTACTTTGTGGGACAGAATGTAATTATATTAGTAAATAAAGCTTATGTTCTCAATAATTAGAATCTTTAAATTATTTAAAGTATGTGTGGACTTATTGTAGGCTAAGGTACAATAGGTACATACTTTATTTGTTAGCTAAATATTCAAATATTTGTCATTTTAAAAGGAAATAAAATTTGAGGAACCTATATTTAAAATAATATTTTGGGTTGAACAAAAAAAAAAATGACTTGCACACAAAACCTGTTTTATTAAAACACATTTATCTAAGATATCTAAAAATATTTATTTATTTAAAAGATAGTTGGTAAAAATGACTGTAAATTTTTTTTAAAGTAAAGTATAGGATATTATTTTTTAGTAAAGTATAGGATATTATTTAATTGGATATTATTAAACAAATTCATTAAAAAGATTCAGTTATACATAATCACCTACAAAATAATTGTGATTTCTTTGCAAGTATGACAAACTTTTTATCAGTAAAGCATATCTAGAATGATAATATTTTATTTGATTACGTTAATTTTATCTAGTATTTGGCTTTGCACAATCACTGCTGTTAGGCAAGAAATTGTAAAAAGTCATTTAGTAACTTATTTTTATGAAGCAACATGTGTTATGAAGATAATAATGGAATAGTAGTTTAAACATGGAGACATTCATTGAACTAAATTAGAATATTCACTTCAGTTCATGGACAGTGTGTTGTTGCCAGCTGGGAGGATTACTTATTTTGTTTTGTTCTGAGGTTGGTTAGTTTGCTTACTTTCACATTTTAAAGAATGTATATTGTAGAATTAAAGTGTAAAGATTTATAATAAGTTAACTTTTTATTTACAATAAATACTCCTTTTAATTAATAATAATAATTTATATTATGCATATGCATGTACAATTTGAACTGGTAACTAAAATTAACCATACATTGCTGATTTCCTCATAAATATTACACTGTTATCAGTCTGAACCCTGCAAATACAAAGTTTTTGTAGTCATGTCATCTGACTAAAAAAATGCTGGTAAGTCCAATGATGTACCAGTTTGTATAATAGGTATTTATATACATCCAGTACTTTCAACAGTTGTACTTTTCAAAACGTACAGCAATGTTCTAGATTGAAGCAACAAAATGCCCAAATATACATACATACATATACATTTGAAATTGTAACTGTGTTATATATATATATATATATATATATATATATATATATATATATATATATATATAAATGTTATCATACATACTTATATACGACAAAGTGTAGTGAATGTGTAGACATGCATTATTGCTACTTTGATTTATAGGAGAATCTATATTCACAATGTTTTACGATTTATGTTGATAACAGTGAGTGGTGAAGTAATTGTACCATTGGTAGCGTGATAAAAAATGTCACTTGCGTAAAGGCTGTCACATTCATCTTCCAAGAACCTTATATAAGCTTAAAATTTGTGATAAAATACTGAAATAATACGACAGGCAGTTTGAAAATAAGCTGAGACAGTAGTTATTAGAAACTATTGGTTTAATCAAGTTTTTCTTTCAAAATATCCTCCTGCCTTTATATGCACATTTTTATAAGGTGTGCCAACCCTTGAATACAAAATCAAGCCTTGAATTGAAGGTTCATAGATCACCTCCATGGTTTTGATGATCTATTTCTTTACTGTAAACCTGTTGCCTTTAAGTTCTTTCTAAATTGTAGAAGTCACAATGAGCAAGGTCATAGCTGTAAGATTAGTGGAACAAACAATAAAAATAAGGGCCTGCTCTTAAATCTTACCACTCTTGTGTTTTGCAGCTGGTGGCCAAGCATTGTCATGCTGCAGAAGAGGCTTCTTAAGTTCTTGTTTGGATGTCTTTTTCAGTAATACAGAAACATTGAACTCAACACTGACACATAATACTCTCCTGATGTTAGAGAGAACATCATCCTAATATATGAAACTTTGAGTCAAGAAAGATTAACATTACCTTTGTTGCATCCTTAGTAACTTTTTTTTGGATTGGTAATGAATGTTAAATTATAAGCTTTATTGCTTCATAAGGAAGCATCCAAAACTCATCAACTGTGACTACTGATGAAATATATTCCATATTTTTTTTACTCTGTCTAGATGTACTTGAAAACCCCAGTCCGACATTTCATTTAGTCATGTAACAATAATTGGGGAGCCCAATGACAGATCTTCTTTCAGCAACAGATCTCTAAAAATAACCTTAACTGCAACAAATGTTTGTTCTATATTGTTTTTCATAAATACTTTGAGACAAAAATTAATTAATTGTGTTTTAACGAATACAGCCAATATTTATTGTTAACAGAAAAGTGTAGTTTTGTATTTGTTTAAGTGTATAGATAATATACCTACATATTTAAACATTTCTGAAGTAATGAAATAAAAAAGATTACATTTTCTGTCTTAACTTTGTTCTTCAGAAAAAAAAAAATAATTTAGGCTATTTATGTAGTTGGTCTTTTTGTGAGACTGGGGTAAAATTAAAAACTAAACAAAACTTTACACTAAAACCAGACAAGCATATGTGTTTATAAATACATATAATTTTTACCTGCAGTCATAAATTGATATTTAAATTTTATGTAATATTCTTCTAATTTATTATAGGAGAGGTATGCAGACTTTAGAAAAAGCAATTATTCATGATGATGTGAAGCCTATTGCGTGGCTTCTAGGTAGGTGGGTAACTGTTAGTGGAAAGGGACAGTATCCCACTATTAAGCCATTCACCTATTGCGAGCAGATAGATTTTACCTCAGTTGGCCAACCATTAATTAATTATACAGCTCGTTCCTGGCACCCTGAAAAAAAAACTCCTATGCACTTAGAATCTGGATTTTTAAGGATCAAACCTGGTACAAATCAATTGGCTTTCATGGTGTCTCATAATTTTGGTAAGTTTTATTTAAAATATTTAGTTTTAAAAATGAATATTTTAGAATTGAAATATTAACTATATGGAAGTCAACTTTTTTTTGAGATAGAAGACAATTTAAATAATTTTTGTAATCAGTTATCCCTGATTATAAAGCACTTGGGCATATCATAACTTCATCATGGATAGGGAAGGACTGTTAGGTACCGATCCTCCTGGGGATGGAAATGAGTCAGTAGCTTACATATAGACAGGATTTATCAAATCCTGTAGCAGCTTAAGCTATACTTGGAAATGCTGCTAGCTACTCTACAGGATAACATTGAGAGGTATCCAAATTAAAAACTGTACAGGGTGCGGCATAAAACCTCCCCATTTCCCTACTCACACTACTCTAGAGATAGTGACACTACATGAAGTATCTCATGCCTTGCTTGAAGCCTAAGCTCTACCATTTATTTCAGTTGCCATAATGGCTTGGAGCATTGTCTGTCGTACTATTGAGACTGATTTTAAAAATGGTAATTCAAATTATGCACATCACTGGAAACTGAACCAATTTAACAGTGTGGATTGAAATTTAGTGTTTAGGTCTTGTTTGCTTGTGCAAATCGTGTTTCCCAGAAACATTTAATGGAATTGGTCCTCCACGTAGGGGCTTGGTGGTGGATGTGCTAGGGCACTGGTCAGTTTGCGCTCCTCAAGATTGCTAGTTCAAGCTGCAGTTAGTGTTGATTACCTTTACCATTAACACTGAACCATTGTTCTCAGAAATCTAACTGACAAAATATAGATGTTAAAAAAATGTTGCCCGTACCTTGGGAAAAGTTTTTAAAGCCCTTTGTTATCAAGAAATTGTTGCTCTTAAAATTTTGATTCTCTTAAAATTAACTTGAAACCATAAGTTCTAAATAAAGTCGAAAAATACCCAAACAAAACATTATAGCTTTGAAAAATCCTGTTCAGAAACAGTTTGAAATAACTGAAAAATAAATTTAATTTATTCAGAATCAGTTCATCAACTTTAGGTCATGAATCTTCATAACAAGTTATAGTAAATTTGAAATAAAAGAGATATATATTAATTATCTAAAAATGTTTTAAACGTGTTCCTTAAAAAAGTGTTAATTTTGTATTGTATTTTTTGGAGGTTTTAATTTAAATATTCAAAAACTCATGTTTTGATTTTTGTGGGACTCCTTCAGATGTAGCTAACATCAGTGATTAACCTTTGTTTGCAGGTTTAACAACTTTAGAAGAAGGAGAAGTGAGTGGAACTGAAGTATCTTTAAAATGCAACGTAATATCTAGAATGGCTTTTGCAAAAGATCCTGCAGTTACAAAAGTAATAATTTACTTCAATGTAATATTATAGATTAAATTATATTGCTATTGTTTGATATCATAAACAGTGTCAGTATTTTTTGAAAACTAGATATAGAATGACCTTGGTAATTCAAGGCTTGTTGTAATCCTAGTTGACTACAAACTGTACTTGTATGTATATAAAATAAATATCAAAGAAAAAAAAACATTGATCAATATACAGTACACCACTGCAAACATTTGCTTACAGAACCCTACTGTGTTAATTGTAGATAGCATAGATTAAGGAATGAAAGTGTATAAGCAAGGAATGGGCAGTGTCAGTGCTCAAGATACTTGTGAATGCAAATGTTGCACTTTTAGTTATGTAGGCTGTGTTTACAGTAAATGTTTGTTTCTACTAGAACTTCTTATTTCTAAATCAAAGAAATCCTAAATAATGTATGAATTAATAAACTTCTGTTAATTAATAATAACAATAACAAATACATTAAAAAATATCAAGTTCTCCAAATCCAAGCTCTTTTCTCTCCAGTTACTGAGAAAGTACTGTATGTTTATATAATGCTAAGTTTAAAAATTAACCTGAGGAGTTACACAGTCTTTAAGAACATATTGGATTGTAAGTTTTTTATTCAGTATTTTGTTGTTAATAATAGTTTCATTGTAAGCAGCATTTTTTCTAATAGCTGGGTTGGACCGGGACAGTATTTAGGTGAGCTGTCCGCATAAGGCTAGGTGCTCACCGAATGCGGAGTGGAATTGTGCTGAGCAGAGCAGACTACACATTCAAAACCTAACCTATTGTATTTAGTGTAAGTGTGTAATGGATCTGAGCAGAGTGAATTAGTGTTGCATGGCTCCGCTGTGCTAACATTAAAAAAAAGGTTAGGTTTTGAATGTGCAGTCCGCTTCACTCTGCATTTGGCATCTACCGGGCCTTAAACATTTCAATATCTGTTTATTTACCATACATTGTGTTGCATAAGTTATTGTCTGTATAGATAGTTATTGTAGTAACACGAGAGAAACTGCATCAGCAATAAGTAAAATTATGTGTTTAGCAAAAAAAAACCACATACACTTGAATAAAATGGCTTGGCCTTTGTCCACATTAACTTAAATAAAAGAGCTCCTACTCCATTGTACAATGAATGTAAGGAATTCTGGTATAACTTTCACCGAACAGTACTGTATTTAGTACTGCTAAAAACAGTTGTTTTTTTTTACCTTAAAGTTAAAGGGACTTATGAAAAAGTGATGGTACAACTGAGTTGACATAATATTTGACTGTTATAACCAAAATTCAGTGAATGTTATACGTAATCATTTAAATTAAGTAAAGTAATTACAGTAGACTCTCGATAGTCCGACACATTCTATAATCCGACAACACCTTGGCGGCAATATCTCTCATGAGTGCGTGATCATATTCATGGCTGGGGAATGACTCATCTTTCCTGTCAAAACTTGAACTCAAATCAGTTGTTTGTTTACAGTTATTGAAAGCAGTGTTATACGGTTCATTCTGTCTTGTACGTTTAATTCTAATTTCGTTTATGCAGTAATTTTATGTAGTGTAATTCGGCTGGCACTGAAATTCACTGTTTCCGCCGACGAAGCTGTGCTAGCTAAGACGACCTTACTATGATGGGATACAGAAAGAAATTTGGGAGTGGATAGTATTCTTGTGTTAAAAAACAATCGTTGAATACTTTAACCAAATTTAAGGACTTCCTTTATATCAAACAGATTTTCATTAATTTACGTAACTGTCTTTTGTTACAAAACACACTGTCATTTTCTATTACAGTATTTTTCTATTTCTATCATGACTAAAAAATAACATTTTCAAGATTTAAATTGTATTTCTATGTTAATTTAACAAATAAACGTGTGTATTAAAGTGGTTTGTTGTTTGTAACCCATTTAAACAGTTTTACCCTTTCCTGAGAGGTTATTTAGCATTTTTATAATGATACCTCCAGTAATCCATAATCCGATAGGGTCCTGGTCCCATATGTGTTGGATTACCGAGTGTCTACTGTATAATACTGCATGATCAGTCTAAAATACCTTTTTTGGTATCTGTTATCTATAGGTTATCAGTTTCAAAGTAAGGTTGTCAATTTTTCTTAGACTAAATTTCAAAGTAGTATCGAATAAAAAAAAATGTAGAATGATATCACAGGTAGTACAAAATGACTTATAAGTAATTGTTACATGCATTATTCTACCTCTAAAAGCACTGTGTTTTTTTTTCAGACGGAAAGAGTATTTTGTCTAAGTAATAATGAGCTTCATCAAATATTGTTAATGGAAACAACAAAAACTTGCCTCACAGAACACTTAAGAGCTGTTTATAAGAAAGAAGAATGTGCATAGCGTTAGGATGGAATCACAGGAGTCTGATGGTTGTTCATAAAAAAATTACATTTATTTTATTATTATACAATTAAACTAATTAAAATATACAAATTATATATGAAAAGAATATTATGTGCAAAACCCAAAATGTTCATGTTTAAATCTTCATATCTAGGGTTTAAATAAATCACTTTTTCGACAGTGATTTCATTCTTGCTATCATTTCCTCATGTTTTTTCTGAAACAATTGAAAAAGTTTTTTACATAAGGATTAACATAAATTGCATAATAATAAACTTACAATAGCAAATAAAGGGTAGAATGCAGAAGAAACCAGAAAGAAGCTTTTTAACACACAAGCACAACAGAATCAGTAAACAATAAAATGGGGCTTAATCTTTGAAATGTAAACAATGACGGTCACTTTTTATACTTAGGGACCTACTTTACATGTATGTTTGTACAAATATGTCTATCTTGGGTAAAAGGTGGTGGATATTGAGGGGTTACTGTATTGTAATTTTTATCAAAATATAAATATAATATTGCAGTAATCCCTTGCCAACAGCAACCTTAATCTTCACATCTTTCATGTTGTGAAACCACACTAGACTCCTGTTATTGGTGCACAGTCAAAACTTCCTGTCTTCTAGACAAGGCCAATAATGTTTAATAGCCCAAAACGATGGTGAGGTATTCTTGTTAGCACTGGCATAGGAGATTGTCTCTATACACTGGCTATGCATCGCTCCCCGGCTGGTATTCCTTGGTACAGGACTGCTCACATTCCTATCTGGCTGGCTTCTGTCTGGAGTATGAACGGGAGATCTTTATTTGGTCGGCTGAGCATTGGTAGTTCCCTTAGTTTTTTTTTGGTAGCTTGAATGACAGCTTCTGCAGCTTTGGTCCATGTGAAGGCCTTCTGCTATAGTGTGGTGATGGAGACGATTGTCTTAGCAAAGTTAGATTTTCGAAGCTAACTGCAAACTCCGTAAGCCGCCTCGGTGGTCTAGTGGATAGCGTACTAGGCTTTCACCCCGAGGACCCGGGTTCGATTCCCGGCGAGGGCTTGGAATTTTCATACGCTATACATCATCCCATCGTCTGCATTAGCCCAAGTGCGCACAATAGTCGGACGTTAAAAAAAAAAAAAAAAAAAAAAAAAAAAATGCAAACTCCGATGAACTGACGTACTTCTTTCCTGGATGCTGTAGTGTTAGCATTGTGGATAGCTCTAATGTGTTGTTCCTGAGGTCGGTTTCCTTCACTTGTGATTGTCTGACCGAGATAATTTAACTATTTCTTTCCAAAATAACACTTCTTCAAATGTTGCTCAGCCTGAAGCTTGTGATCTCATACTGAGGCCACCAAATGTTGTAGTCTCCAGGAGAAATAGAAGTTTACCAGGTTGGTGAAAGAAACCACTTCTTGTTTAGAGTTGGCTGGATTCCTCCTATTTCCTCCTGAGCAAGTTGTGGTGCCTTGTACAGTTGTTCCGGATGTTGGTAGGCTGAGTGTAGTTTTTCTGTAGTAGGTGGTCCTCATCGATGTTCTGCCAAACAACAATTTTCAACCTATATTTATATTGAAAATTATGACGAGAAATATAATTTCTCAGAATTCCATTGATGTGATGCACCAGCAGAAATGTATTAATCTAGCTTATTATAGACCTGAGATAAGCGTACACTGATAACCAATTGGAAGGGAGTATTGGTTGATAGGAGTGAACTAGGTTTCACAAGCTTAGATTTCAAAGCTGGAAGAGAAGTTTGGGAATTTTTAGCGTGGTTGTTAAAGTGTTAGTAAGCGGAACTAGGTTGTGTAATTCAGTTTCTATTGATGACAAAAGGATTAATATATAAGTTTCTAATTTTGAACAGTTATATATAGGCTGTAGTTTAGTGTACCTATTCAAAATTTAGTATTTAAAAACAATTTCTTTACACACACAGTTATTTCGTAGATGGAGTTAGTACAGATATTTGATATAGATAACAGGACCTTATTAAGTGAGATTAGTTCAGACTCGAGTAAATATGAAAAGTTTCTTCATTAGGCTGATAAGTTTTTTCACTTTTTTTTTAGCATCTGAATATAAACAGAATGCAATGATTTCAACCAATTTTTAATATAGCTGACATCCATACCTTAACAATTAATCTTTTCAAATATGTCCATCAATTCTTGAGGGTTGGACTTTGTTGGCATATAAAGTTCTTTAGTTGTTCAGACATTAGGCTATAGCTTCTTCCATGATTTTATCAGTTTCTTTGGTCTCACAAAAAACCATTTAAATTACAGTGTTCATCTTCTATCAGTTGTGATAATATTTGTCACAATATTCTGTATTCTTGAAAACCTTTGGTCCAATGGATGAACTTATGCAGTTACATTAGATAATAAAATCTTTACTGTAATTTCCCCACTGACCAGTACATTGTTACTTCGCCTAGCAGACAGGTAAACAGCTCTAAATAAATATTTTTTTTACATTTGGCACGAAAATCTTAATGAACAATTTTTCAAAAACAACACTTCATCCAAACATTTTCTGGGAATGATAGATTACTCCACGTGTTCACTGTGCAGAGGGATTTCTTGATTTCCTGTTAATGAAATGGAAATTTAATGGCACGGCATCTTTTGCTTTTTTCGTCACTTTTGATTCTAATTTTAAAGGTTAAGGGTTTGCTAATTATAGGTTGTTTCATCATTGCACTTGACCTTGATTGGACTATCAGGTTTTCTACTAACAATCAATGGCAGGAGAAAGAAAAAGCTCAGTTTTATTTCGACTATTGTACCGTTAACATAATGTTTTAGGCGAGGGGTATGTGAGATACTTCTCATACATCTCCCCCAATACAAGCCTATCCACTTTTCCTTCAAGCACCACAATAAAACATGTAATAAAAGAAACACCAGTCTTACTGACATTATGAACTACCATTAAAATTTCTTTTAGTATAAAATCTTCAAACTCCTTTTGGCTATGATACTGTCAAGAAACAAAACTTTTTCCCATGGTAATAAACTGACACCATATCATTTATCCCGTCTCTCCGGCCTTGACTGGCAATGAAATTTCGATCTCTCACAAGCAACTACTTATTCAAAATTAAGTTTTTTTTTATTAAATAAATGACCATGTCAATAGTAAAGCATTATCTTTTGGCAAAACCCAAACTATTAACACATTAGCTTTACTTCAATTATCCAAATTACATTTTAATTTTTTCATTATTATTTTAAAATAAAAACATTCAATATTTTTTGTTTTTCTTCCATTTTTGATACTATTGACGTCCTGATGTCAAATTCTACAGCAATATTTTTTATCTTGCTTAAGTTTTTGGTTTTTTACCACTCACATCAAACAATTTACCCTAAATAACACAGCTGCACAGATTCTTGGTTCACTATTAAAGTGATCAGTTGTATGGTAGTAGGAATCTTGTGTTACATTACAAACACTACCACCAGATTTAGCTCAACTTCTTGCTCAAAATTATGAGGAAGTCTCCTCTGTTAACATACAATCTGTAGAATGTAATCATTGTTTATATGGCCTGTCACTGAGAATTCAAAAACAACCGACAGAGAATTGGACTGTTGAGTGTTTCCAGAAATGAAATTATTTTAGAGTATTACATACAGATTGTTGTGTTCAATTACAATGGTAGATTATTGTAATGCTTGCGTTCTTTTATTAAGTAGCAATTCTATTGAAACAACAAATTTTGTAAAAACAGTAAAAAAAACTGTTCCTTAAAGAAAATTATTTTGAGTGACGAAAGTGAAGACCTTTTATTTGACAGTTATGACTTGATAGACAAAGATAATGATGAAGAAATGTTTATAAATCATCCAAGAAGTGCTTTTACTAAGCAATATGTTACAAATAATGATCCAGGATCATCATCAAATATTTGACTGTATAATCCAAACCACACTGTAGCTTTAAAAAAACTATAGGGGCAAGTTGGTTGGTGGTTGTGTTACAGGGCAAGTTGGTTAGAATTAAATAAAGTCAGTAAATAAGAAGTACGTTTTCTGATTAATGTACTTCAAATCGTGACTGAATTTTTTGTTATTTCTTCATAAATCTGTCCATGTTTTCTGGAAATCGAGTTATGGAGAAGTAGGAAATAACAAGACTCTACTCATCCTGTAACAGTGTGTTTTCATTATCTTACTGGTATTGGTGATTACGAAACCACATGTTCATGACGGCCCATAAAACTAACTCAGTCACCAATAACTTTTTTTTATTATAGGGTGGAGTGTATAATAATAAAAACATGTATTCTAAAAGTGGAATGCAGAGAAACCAATGAAAAAAGAATAAGTAATAGTGTCGCAACATTCAAAGCGACAATCATGTATAAAAACAATAGTTTCTTAATTGAAAACTTAGTTTTACCTGAATAGTTGGTTTGTTTTCTTCAATAGTTTTTCTTACTCCATCTTTATATTGCTTAAGCTTAATCAAGTCATCATGCATATCTTTTAACCTAAAAGTAAAAAAAAAAAATAGATATCAGTATATTTATTAATATATTACGTAAGAACATCACTTATTCAGGGTAAAAACTTAAGATTTCAAAATATGTCTTATAAATTTGTCACATCTATATCTAGGGAGTTTTTTTTTACCAAAATCCTAATTGTGTCAAAAAACAATTTTAATCAAATGTAGTGCAAATAAAATACATACAGATCACTAAATATGTGAAAAATATGATTTAGGTGTATCAAAAAACATACAACTGAAAATCAACCCAATTTATCAAAATTAGTTAATCAGATTTTACTCAAATTTGGTTGTTATTTGAAGATAAAGTCAGTGTTAACAAAAGAAAAAGATAACAGTTTTGGAGTCACTGGGGAAAAACTGAAAATATGCCATGATCCAGTCTGTTTTTTTTTTTTTTTATTAATTCTCAAACTGTAAATTTCTTTAATTTCAAATTTGTTACATTAGCCTGTTACATATTTTCATATATAATACAAACTTAAGCCGCCTCGGTGGCCTAGTTGATAGCATACTGGGCTTTCACCGGATGACCTGGGTTCGATTCCCGACCAGGGCTTGGCATTTTCATACGCTATAAATCATCCCATCGTCTGCATTAGCCCAAGTGTGCATAATAGTCAGACGTTTAAAAACATTATATAATTTCGACACTGTGATATAAGACAATTTCCAAATTGCTTATAAAAAATGATTCTATAAAATGTATATTTACTTTACTGAATGAATATTTGTCACAAATTACAAATACTGTCATAGTGAAAACCTCACGATAAAACAGTCTTGATATATTATAATTTTATCGATTTATGCTATTATTGTAAATCGATAACTGTAATATGAAATGGCAACATACAAATAAATAATGATCACAAAACCACTCACTTCGTTGAACATTGAATACCTCTGTGACAGCCTGCATATATAGTGCATATAGATAAGCAGTTTATTGTTTACGTTCACACAATATTGTTGCTTCCTAGTGTTAGAATTAGTGTTGGCACGAGATTATTACACTGTACTGTATATTTTATACTTTCACCTACTTCATAAAGTTTGTTTATTTGTTTCTGTTATTATAGTTCGTTGTTTGTTTTCTTATTAAACTTAAATTTTTTTGGTTATTTTATTCGTTCTGTTATATTTTTATTTTGAGTATCGGCGATGATAACCACATCGGTTTTTCGCCGGGAAAAAATGTTTATGCTTTAAATAACTGATGCACTTAAATACACAGTAGTAATGGATTTTTGTTTGTTTTAATAAAGTGTTTTGCTAGCTCTTATTACAGACCTTTGTCTGGTCCCAAGGGTGACAAAAAAAAGGGGGGGTTTACTATATAACAAATGATACGCTTCATGTTATAATCAACGTAAAAAGAATTTCAGAAAAGAAAAACTATTTAAAATTATTTAATCCCTTTCTGTATACAGTAGGGCATTAATAATCTGGAACCAGACCCCTTCCGGATTTTTGAAAATACGAGGGCTATTTTTTTTCAAGGTCCGATCGGTCGCAAAATAAAAACCACAGTAAAAATAAAAAAATATTTATTTGTAACAAATACTTACATAATTACGCTATTTTTCTACATAGTCGCCACTCAGATTTAGACATTTATCGTAGCGTGGTACCAACTTCCCAATACCCTCGTTGTAGAACGTAGCCGCCTGTGTTTTCAGCCATGTTTGTACGCTGGTCTGCAGCTTAATGTCTGTGCCAAAATGTTGTCCTCCTAACCAGCGTTTCATGTGAGCAAACAGGTGAAAATCAGATGGAGCCAAGTCCGAGCTGTATGGTGGATGACCAAACACTTCCCATTGAAAAGACTGTAGGAGCGTCTTTGTTGAAGCTGCAGTGTGCGGCCGAGCATTGTCATGGAGAAGGACAATGCCTGATGACAATATTCCTCTCCGCTTATTCTGAATTGCCCTTCGTAGATGTTGAAGACTCACGCTGTATGAGGCTGCTGTAATGGTTGTGACACGTTCCATGAATTCCACCAAGAGAATTTCATTTCGGTCCCAGAACACAGTAGCCATGCACTTTCTGTTGGAGAAGGTTCACTTGAACTTCTTTGGTTTACTGGGAGAGTGAGAATGCATCCATTGTTTGGATTGTTCTTTTGTTTCTTCAGTTTCGTAATGGACCCATGTCTCGTCCCCTGTGACAATTTTGTTCAAGAAAGTTGCTCCTTCATTGTAGTAACACTGGAGAAACGTTAGGGAGGCTTCCATTCTCTTTGTTTTGTGATGGTCGGACAGCATCTTGGGAACCCATCTCGCGCACAGTTTGTGGTACTGAAGTTTCTCGCTCACAGTGGTGTAGAGAGTTGACCTTGAAATTTCAGGAAATGAATCGCTCAATTCAGAAATTGTGAACCGACGATTTTCTCGAATTGCCTCATCCACTCGCTGAACGAGATCATTGGTTGACACTGACTTCCTTCCCTGACCGCCTGCATCATGAACATCTGTATGTCCTGCTTTAAAGTTTCTGCATCATTGTCGCACTTTGCTGTCACTCATTGAAGTTTCACCATACACAGTACTTATTCGTCGATGAATTTCCGCTGCATTACACCCTTCAGCCTGAAGAAATCGAATTACCGCACAAACTTCACACTTGGCGGGAGATGCTATTGTTGTAGACATGTTTACGTCCTACCTACGTGAACACAATTAAACGGAAGTGACGCGACGCGATTGACAGCCATACTAGGGACGCTGCGCAACACATCTGCGCACAGGTTCATCCGATTTTTTAACGGGAGTTTTTATTTCGCGACCGATCAGACCTTGAAAAAAAAATAGCTCTCTTAAGTAAATAAATGAGAACGTAGACGTCTTCAAATTAAATTTTTTTTTGCTAAAATCATTCATAATTCACTCCAATGGTTACAGAAGCAGAGTGGATGAATAAAATGATGTAGTTAGTGATATGTATGTATTTTAACCAAAAAATATGTACAACATGTCTTATTTTATGTTCACTAAATCTACGCCTACCACACAAACACAAAGAATCAGTTTGATAAACAGTGGGCTGAAGCTAGACAGGGGCTGATAGGGATAAGCAATGACCTTCCCTATAAATGTTCTAAAAAAGTCGATGTCACTGTTTTTCACATTGATGATAAGCAATTGATGTTTTATACACAAATATTTTTTACATACAAAATTTCAAGTGTTTTATAATCATGATTTTTTGGTGCTTGATATACTGACGGTTTTTCATCATTTTACAATCAAAAATTGTCAAGAAAACAGTAATGTGGCTGAACTATAAGTTTTTTACAATTTTTCCTTACTATTTAGGAACTATAATTGTTGACTTTCAACCTCTATTCTGGAGTAAAGGGAAATAAGAAAACATGTAAAGAATAGCATTGACCCAACTTAAAGGGATCAGAATCGTTTTACAGACTTGAAGTCCTCGAGTTCAAGATGAAAATTAAAGAGGAAGATGAGGCTTGAAGGTCTAATCTCTGGGAATATCTTAAAAAGAGGTTTAAAATAGGCTAAGGAGCTACTCAGAAATCTTGATACGAGCAGAGCAAAGATTTATATCAGTCTTAGTAAAAATAAGCTAAGATTTTTGTCAGGTTTCTTAGAGGGATGGCACTCTTAAGAGACATCTTAAGAATTTTGGCTTAATAGAAGATCCAACTTACAGATAATGCAGGAGGGAAAAGGAAAATTCTGCTGTTAGACTGTGAGGATATAGCTACAAGAACTGGAATTCTGGGAAGTTTAGATCCAATAAGTGAGGGATCTACCTACTCTAAATTCTTTCGAAATCCTGAATTTCTTTCAGAAGCTAGGATTGGGGAAGATACTGTAACTGATAGTTTCAGGACTACAGGAAGTGGACACAATAGTTTTACAAAGGAAACAGTGTGTTTGTAATCCCTAGTATTCATTTACTCAGTCGGATTATTTGAAGTCCAAATTTATAACATCCAAATTATAGACATTATACTGTAATTTCTCCTTTGAATAATATTAATTTGCTTCATTTAATGCATTAATTCCTTTTTTCTATATTTTACAGTTCTAAGTTAGAAGTCATTAAACAAACTATATGTGTTGTGTGTGTTTTTTGTTGTTATTTTAAGGTGAAAAGCACAATGAGACTATTATCACCTTCCTAAATGTAAGTGTGAGTGTAAAGTGTTGTAAGTGTAAGTGTATGTTAGACTTGGGTACCGTGAGGGATGTCTAAATCCTCTCAATAGATGCAAGCTAGTTTGCACCCCCTGCGGGTGTGTGTATATATATATATCTGTATATAAGTTATATAGGCAATAATTGTAGACTTGGCTAGATTTAGTGATGACAATGTAGTTTTTAGCATGGTAAGCATTTTCATTGCATGTGGAGAGGGAGGAGCATAAGCTCAGTGTTAGTCGAGGTTTCACTCAGTTTACATCTCATTGAATATGAGACGAACTTAAATAATTATTATAAGTTTTTAAGTGTATATTAAATTCTTATTATAATAAAAGTTGTTTTTTTCAAAAGCGACATCCTTGAAACCTTTGGTGTTTAACGTCCGATTGGGAGTTCTGTTCAGATTTTTCATCTTCTAATTTATTTTTTTGTTATCATCCATAAAAAGAAATAGATACAAGACATTTTATAGAATTGTTTTTGAATTTTAGACCTATTTTACTCTTTAAACTTACATCGAATTTTTAATTTCCAACTTCTTTTCTAAATCTTCCACATCAAATTCATTAGTAATTTTATTAAGTTTGTTCTTGGTAATTTGCAATTCTTTTAATTCAGCATTGTATTCTTTCCTCTCCTGTAAGAAAAAATGCCCCAAATTTTAATTTAAAACAATGGTTATTTAATTTGAAACAAAATATTTTATAAATCTTAATATATAAAAGAAGTCATGACTGACTGACTGATTCATAATCAACGCAGAGCCAAAACTATTTTAGCTAGCAACTTAAAGTTTTCAGAGTATATTTATGTTACCATATAGGCATGCACTAAGAAAGGATTTTGCAAAAAATTGATTTTAATGCCATTAAACTACTTACCCAGTCCAAATTTAATAATCAACTTACTGTGAATACTATTATAGCTATATACTTAAAATTTTCAAGGTATCTTCTTACAACAATGTCAAGGTGCACTAAGGAAGGATTTTGCAAAAATTTGATTTTGACGCCATTAAACTTCTTACCCAGTCCAAATTTAATAATCAACGTATAGTATTTATTATAGCTAGAGATTTGAAATTTTCAGGGTATCTTCTTACAACAATGTCAAGGTGCACTAAGGAAGAATTTTGCAAAAGTTTGATTTTAACGCCATTAAACTACTTACCCAGTCCAAATTTAATAAACAACGTATAGTCAATATTATTATAGGTAGAGACTTGAAATTTTCAAGGTATATTTTTTCAACAAAATCAAGGTGCACTAAGAAAGGATTTTGCAAAGATTTGATTTTGACGCCATTAAACTACTTACCCAGCCCAAATTTAATAATCAACATATAGCCGAGACTACAATACCTAAATATTTTAAATTTTCAGGGTTACCACCACATGTAGGGGTGAACTGAAAAACGATTTTCCAATATTCAACCCCTAAAGAGGTAAAAATGAGGTACAACAATTTATATTGGAAAAATATGTTTTTCATCTGACCTTTTTAAAATGTAACATAGTCACTCTTAGATATAAGTAATAAAATATATTTTTCACCATTTCCCAAAACTCATTCTCTAAAGAGATTGAAAGGGGGTAGAAAATGTCAAAAAGGAGTATACAATTTTGCTTTAAAAAATATTTGTTTTGAATTGCATATTCTAGAAATATGCTATCAAACAAACAAACATATTTCAACATTTTTCCGAATTGATTTTCTAAAAGTTTTAAAATTTAAAAAAGAGGTATAATTGGAGAAAAATATTTTTTACCAGCTTTTCTTAAATGTAAACAAAATATTCTAAAACAAAAATTATGATACACGTAATTCAGCACCCCCCAAATTCATCCCCTAAAAGGTCAAAAATATAAAAGAGGTATAAATGTATTGCAGAAAAATATTTTTTATCAGATTCTTAAATTCGAATGGAACACGTTTGAATAAAAAAAACGTATTCAGGTTATAATATTGTTTCATATTCACTGTAAAATAATCACGAGTTTAGATAATCACACTTTTATTAATATATTTTATGTTTCTAAATTATTACATTACTGAAACAGTTTAAGTTCTGTGGGCGAAGCCACAACAGGTAATGCTAGTCCTTTAATAAACATTAAAGTTTTCACTCTCACAAAACTAAGAAGGAACTAAGAAGGAAGTTTGATGCAAATCCTCAAAATTATTTTCAGGATATGATTTTTCTTAAAGAAAAATAAACATTTATTTTTAAACATATAATGAATAATTGAACATAATTACCATCACATAGTAATACCAATTAGGTAGTAGTATTGATTGTTTTATGATCAAATACTCACCCTTTCAGACTTCTGCATATACTTTGCCACTTCTTCCTCCAAAGCTACTTTTTCAGATTGGATTATATCACTGTCACTCAAAATAGCCTCTAATTTTTTTTGTATCTAAGAAAAAACATCAAAAATAATTTCATATCTCTAAATATTATTTAAATAAAGAAAAAATATTGCAAAAATATTTTTACACAGTATAATAAATAATGTAAAAATGGGTTTGACACTTAATGATCTTGCTATACTTATGCTATTTCCACAAACGATAGCTCAATGACAGTTTATGGTGCTAAATAAATACATCTTTCATCATATTCTAAAGGTTACATTATATTTGCTTTTTGCTAATTCCTCATATCTATCATAGGTCAAAGGATTTAGTAGGCCTACCAATGATGGTTTTGAAACATCCAATGGCGAAATTTTTGTATGGAATGAAAGTAACTGGTCTTTTTTAAAAAGTGTTTTAGTTAGTGATGTGTCTTACTCTGTGATATGTTTACTAAAATGTCAATGGTAAGGAAATTTAGTTTGTTAACTACTGAATCATATAAAATATATTGAAACAATTAAACAAAAACTTTCAATAAATGTTATAAAGCAAACATATCTTGGTAAAAACATATACTGATTGAAAATTTGAATTGGGTGCATCTTTTTAAGACGATAAACGTTTAAAAAATAATATTCTGCTACAAGTTTAGCAAGTATGATAGCTAACTCACATACATTTGCAATTTCTACTTGCGAAGTACACTAAACATTTTTACCCAATAGTTACACAGTGTGTGAGTATAACATATCTAACAGACTGGTAATCTTTAGTTTGATGTTCGTAGTTTGACGTTTTACTCAACCTTATACTTTATTTATTTAATACAGGCTGTACTAATAGTGGACTTCACACTAAAAACTACAGCAGTCTGTGAATAATCTGCAAATATACCAAAAGTTGAAGTGAACATTTTATCGTGTAAATATTAATGTTATTTTGTATTTAGAATAAACTGTATGAAAAAATAATAAAAAGCTACAGCAATTGAAAGTTACTTACAGTACTGTACTATATGTATTTAACGTAAGGAACATAGTAAACAAATTAAATGTGTTATAAGTATACCATGTAGTCAAAGAATTCAAATATCTTGGGGAATGGATCAGCTGGGACGCGCTAGAGAAAAAAGCTATGGAAACTATGAGAAATAAAATTGAATTAGCCTTCCAAATTACCAAAGACACATACAACAAGAAGTCCCTCTCATGGAATACAAAGATAAGGCATTATCATACGGTAATTAAACCAGAAGCCTTATATGCAGCTGAAACATTATCTTTCACAACCCAGGTCCCACTTGAAAGGCTGGAGATCAAAGAAAGAAAGATATTACGAAAAATCTTAGGCCCCAAATTCCGTAACAACCAATTACTCCACATCAGTAATGAAACTCTTTACCAAAAAACTGAAAAACTATCAGACACAATAAGAAAAAGGAGAATTGATTTTTATGGACACATCCTCCAAATGGACAAAAATAGACTAACCAAAAAAATATTTCACTACTTTCGCAGTAGAAGAACCAAACTGGTTCTTTGGTTTAGAGAAACGGAGAAAGACATAACAGAACTACAAATCACTGACACTATGTTCATGGACAGAACAGCCAAAACAATAACCAAGGACAAGAAGCAACGGTTCCAATGCAAAGTCAAATCCAAGCGAACGATCCAAATTCTCTGACGAAGAAAGAAAAGCAAGATCACAACGAATGAAGCAATACTGGGCTACGAGGAAGGCACAGAACATTAAAAAGTGATTGATTTAGTGTACCCCAAAGTTGGGTGAAACAAATAAAGAGAGAAGAATACCATGCTGTTGTAAGTACAGTAATTATGAAGTAATGTTTTGAAATTTTGTAAAGTAGGCTACAGTTAATGTTTTTTCAAAACAATCAGGAACATGTGCATCAGTGACATGTATATTCTTTCATAATAAAACTTTTTAATACAATAATATACCATTTTCTGCCAGTAAGTAGTCCACCAACATAATTCGTTACAGCTTTATGAGTCATTCTTATCTGCACAGCGTAGTTTTTTCCTCTTTATCATCTTCGTTGTTTAAAATACTGTATAAAGTTGAACTTAGACCTACAGTTTAGTATGTACTGTACTGTATTTTAAAATAATTACAATGCCTGCACGAAATAATTAGAAGAAATATTTTTTTGGGACCCTGGTATATTTTTAAACAAAAAATATTTCTACCCACTGGTACAAATTAACATCTATGAATATAGGAAGCAATCAGAAAGGTTGGGGATGAACTATTTGGTTGTGGGGAACTTCTACATCCCTGCGCCATTTGTTCCAGGTACAGGGATATAGAAACCATCTTAATAAATATCCAAAAGTCATTGAAGTGGACAATGAGGTGGTTCCTTACTATCTCAAAATTCAAGATTGAGGAAACTATTTTTATAAGAAGGCACAAACTCAAAAACTTATGCCACTAATTACGTTAGGGCCAGGTGGCCACCAAAAGCGGACCGGAGTTGGGCTGAGCAGCGCGAACTACACATTCAAAACCTAACCTATTATATTTTAGTATAAGTGCAGCCACCCTAAGCGTACTGGATTGGCATTACGTAGAAGCATTCAAGCGGTGTTGCATAGTTCTGTTGCGTTTTCAGTGGCCACACTTATATTAAAAACAATAGTTTAGGTTTTGAATGTGTAGTATGTTCCACTTATTACAACTTTGCACTGCATTTGGTGGCCACTCGGCCTAGATCAAAGACTAAGCTACAATTCTAATGCAAAAATTTCGAGCATTACTCTCAATGGCAATATGTTTGGAAGCCTTCTTCTTTCAAACTGAAATAGATCAATACATGGAAGCAAGACATAACTGGCAAAGCCTAAATGACTGATGTACAAGAAGCACAACAGTCAAACTCAAACTTTCATTCACAATCAGAACCTGTGACATTATTGTGGATTACTTGTACCGTTTTGGAATGATAGATCAACCCCTACGCACAGGTTGTAGATAAAAAAGAAAAAGCATACAGCACATAATTTTTGAGAATACACATGGTAATAAGTCACAGAGAATCTGCTATGATATCTTCAAAACAACACCACTGAAGATCTCATGTCATCCATGCTCACTTTCACAGAATTTATAAAACACGCCCCCATCTGTACAGGAGACAACATGTAATCGGTACCAAGGATGGATGCACATAGTAAGAAGTAAGATGAAAAAATGGAAGCCACAGACAATAAGCTAGTGCAGGCAACTTACCTTATTTATGGAGTGAGTAACTTCTTCTTGTTTGGATTCTATTTTTTCACATTCTACTTTGTATTCTGATTTAAGCTGATTCAGAAATTTATCAACAAATTGACTTCTCTGTTCAGCGTCTTTGTCCAGCACATTACCTTCTAGTTCAGCATCTTTCAATCTTGGTTCATAAGCTCTGTTTTCTGCTATCATTTTATTGTACTGCATTAAAGTGTTATCCACCTGAAATTAAACAACAAAGTAATCAAACAATGTTTTTATTTTAAACAAATAAGCAGTAAGAATTTTTTGTACAAAACAAAAAATTGTACTGTAGAATAAACAGTACAAAACATGTTTTTAGAATTTAAACTTATATTTGGTGCAATTTTTAAACTACATTACCTGCATCACAATACATTTATATCCAATATTGCCATCTTTATTAAAAACAAATTGTCAAAACAACATCTTAAGATATTTAACATATTTTATATACACATCTACCACAGAGCACAAGCAATACCCATGCTATTTTATAGTCACCATTTAAAAAAAAGGCAAGGGCTCTTTAATTAACCCTAGAAAGATAAACTGTTCAAAAGTTACATTAAAGCTAAACTATTGTAAAATTTACGCTAGTTTAATTTAGTTACATAAAAAATACTTCTGGATATAAATTTAAACTTAAATTAATACAGTTATTTAAAATACATCATGATATACATTTTGTGTCAAATTTGAAAATTTAAAAGTCCTTAACGCAGTCGATACAGCACTTTCCGCGATGCTAAGCGCAGATTGCCTTGTTGCAGCTGCAGCTGTAGACCGTTGTCATCCAACGGTCTTGACGGATGGGCAAATCCCACAAATTGTTCGTGGTAGGTTTTGAGGGAGGTCATGGGCCCTGCCTGGCACCAGAACTTTTAACAAATCGGCAAAAGATTGCCGGAGTTTGCGGGTCAAATTTGGGTACTTGGAACCGCTGTTGAAGCCATGGCTCAATAAAATTGTGGTGTATTTGCATAGCAAATTTGATCATATACCACATGATCTACTTCATCTTCCGATCCGGAATTGTCAGATTTACAATCACCTTCACTCTGTTGCAGGTATTCTAAAATCTCAATGTCAGTACACTTCTGACTCATTTTTACTATTTATTATTTATTACTAAAACTACTTATTTATTACTAAACTGACTTATTTATTACTAAAACTACTCGTAAGAACAAAATATTATCACTTTTCATTCAATAATAAACTAATATAAAAGAAATGAATATGTAAGAAATCCAAACGTTATAGCTAAACTATCGTAAAATTTACGATCGATTGACAGCAGAGCTAAATTGACAACTTGCACAGGAGCACGACAAACACTAAATGATAAGGCAACCTAAGTAAAGCAATGGTCAAGTCCATTGTCTTAGGTAAAGGGGGGTAAACTAAACAAAAACAAAACACCCTCGTAATGTTTACGATAGTTTAGCTTTCTAGGGTTAAAAGGCCCAAATTAAAGATAAAAAATTGAACATTTTTAATTTGATGTAAAAATTTACTAGTTAAGTTATTGCCAATGCCATCAAACCAACAGCTAGGAAAAACTAAGTCCACAGACCAAAGGTAGTATGTAATGAGATGGGCAGCCTGTTGTTTTTTTAAATATTAAAATTTTTACATTTTAACAGTTAAAAACTGTTTAAAAAATTTTGATTTGAACACTTAGTTACGTTTGTTGCAATACACGTAAAAAAATATTTTGTAACAATAAAAACATTTTACTTAATGAATGGGTTCAATAAATGAAATAAATTTCAGTTTATTCTATTTTTTTTTTTAAATTGATTGAGATATCCTCTTTAAGACAGATTAAACACAGGCTATTATATCCAAGCAAAACTGAGAAATTTAGTTTTAAAACAAAATTCTCCCCATTGTCCAGATCTTTTTTCATGTGATTTTTAAGTATTTGGACAGTTGAAGAGAGTGCTTGGTAGAGAATGTTATTTGATCATACATATGACCACTCAATCAGCAGGTCAAGACAACTCTTGGCTGACAAGAGGTCCACCTCTATTTCTTTAAAATGGAATAAAAAATTACCCATTGGGAGAAAGTGCATCAGTACAGAAAAATGATGTTGGAAAATTAAGTAACAATTATTTTGAACTAATTTTGCAAAATACAGTAAACGGTTGATATCATAACTAATAACTGGAATCCAGGATGATTCGGATAATCAAACAAAGCCTGATTTTCATACATAAAATATTAATTATATTTAATCATAAATTTCAATATGCATAAATACAGTACGGTATTGGAATGTATGAAGCATAACTTTTCTCAGTACACAAAAAAAAAAAAAAAACAGTATTATAATGTATTTTAAGTTATACTACAAAATATAATCTAATGGGAGTTTTAATTTTAAAAAAATAACACTTTTATCAAGGTTACACAATTGACATTCACATAATCAACTCTCTAATATAATTTTTATATAAATAAAGCTATTTTATTGACAAATTATTTTATTGATAATTTGTAAATATTTTAAAATATTTAGAATGTAAACGAACCTTTTTACGAGCTGCCACAAGAAGAATATCTTCCTTGAACAGCAAATTTTCAATTTCTTTATATGATTCTTGTATAGTTTTCATATTTCTTTGAAGAGATTGTCTTTTTCTATCCAAATCCTCTTTTTCCTTTAATTGAATCCCTTGAGATTTGACTTTTGACTTTAATATTTCTAACTCCGCCTTCTTATTCTCCAGCTTTTTCCCTGCACATTAAAATTCAGTCGGTCCTTAGGTATAACGAACTTTCAATAAAACTGACTAGATCCAACCACTAAAATGGGTATTTAAAACTTAGTGTATTCTATCTAGTTCCACTTCAATACTGAATGTATGGTAAAATAAGAGCAATAAATTTGATATTTTCGTTCTATTAAAAACATCACACAGCAAATTGTTTATATTCATAAAAAACTAATAGCATTGTTGTATCATAGAATGTTTTAGAGTCTGCAGGAACCTGAATTTTACATTTTGGGCTGATAGAAAAGCCTGACTTTGGTTCGGACCAAGCTTACAATTTTTAAGTTTAATGGTAAAACTCTGTAAACGTCTGACAAGTAAAACTAAGTACTTAATGAAATATTTAAATTCTGTTAGTTTAGCCTACGCGATCAAATCGCTCAAAATTACATAAAAAGCAAAATATAACTTTGTGTTTTGGTTATGCAGTAATTAAAACCCGCAATAGTTTAAAAAGCGTGCACAACTGGATGGTTATACCTGTTTATTTTGGAAACTATTACAATGCAGTGTTGTCGGTTGCCACTAGCCTGCAGAGATTTTTCCGTAAATCGTTTAATAATAATTTAAAAAGAATATTGTGTTTCTATTTAAGAAAACTTACACACAAAATATGCATTGTTAATTATGAAATGAGATTACAAAATTGTTTTACTCTCCTTCGAAAAGCTACGAATATAATTGTGATATAAAATGCCATGGGTAATTTTTTTTTTTTTTTTTTTTTTTTTTGGCGAAAAACCGTTAAGGTTATCATCGCCGTCATGCTAAATGAAAGTATATATATATAAAAAAAAAGGAATTAACAAAATATACTTATATATATATATATATAAATAAATAAAACTACAACAAACTATATTTGTAAAATTAAATTTAACAAAATTTAAGTAGCAGTCATAACTATATTAATAATAAATACTTAAGAACTAAATAACAATTAATAATGAATAAGATTTAATAACAATTCGTAAAGGTATATAAAAACATAACAGAAATAAATTTATATAGATAAAATAAATAAATAATATAACACAAGAAATAACAACTATATGAATTAAATTTTATTTAGAACATTTAGACGATGAAGGAATTCAAGAACCCGGTCAACGGCCGAGGCACTATCTCCCAACATCGTCTGCAAACAGTTGCTCAGACCACACATAACACGCACATTTTGAAAACCATCACAATCGAGCAGTATATGTTTAACTGTGATGGTTTCCCTACAGAATTCGCATTCAGGTGGGTCCCGCGTCCCATCAGAAATCCATGCGTTAACATAGAGTGACCAATGCGAAGGCGGGTGATCACCACCTCTTCTCTGCGACTTGCACGTATTGACGACCCCAAGGACGAACTGTACTTTTGATTACCCTCAATTTATTACTGCTTGTAGCCCATTCATTTTCCCACTGTAGATGAATTAAATGTTTAACGTGACAAAGAAAGTCAGACACGATTACACGTTGAGTGCATGGCGGCAGAAAAGTTGCTTCCTTTGCCGCATTATCCGCTACAGTGTTTCCTAATATTCCACAGTGGCCAGGAATCCAGATAAATGATACTCTTGCACCTCGTAGTTCAAGTCTATGGACAGAGCATAGAATATCTTGAACCAGAGGGTTTACCGAATACATATCCCGGATTGCCTGGAGGGCACTTTTTGAATCAGAACAAACTACGTAATGCAAACAATCGAATTTAATAGTGTTCAAAGCCTTTAAGATGGCAAAGAGTTCGGCCGTAAAGACACTACAAATTGAGGGTAATCCATACTTATACGTTTCGTCCAGTGAGTAAAATGCACACCCAACATTATCGTTCATCTTAGAACCATCTGTGAAAATAAATTTAGCAGATGGATATGAACTAGTCAGTCGAAAAAACTCACGTTGATACACAATGTTAGGAGTGTTGTCTTTCTGGTATGCACACAAGGAGAAATCAAAGGTCGGCATATTGATTTTCCACGGAGGGACAAAACAAAAGGACCTTTCAAACATTGGGGGTAGTTCAATACGTAAGTCATCAAAAATACGGGAAGTTCTAATACCAAGAGGAGCAGTAGCATTCCGTCGAGTTTCATACTGTCGCACCAATTGATTTTTGAAAACTGTATTAAAAGCAGGGTGCCATGGTTTAGATGATAGATTGCTTAAATAAGTTAACTGTATTTTCTGTCTCCGTCGAGAGAGGGAAGGTTCCCCAGCATCGGCGAGAATACTCACGACGGGACTTGAACGGAAAGCACCAGAAACAAGGCGGATTGCAGAGTTATGGACGGGATCTAGTTTCTTTAAAATCGATGGTCTAGCAGATGAATAAACAATGCTGCCATAATCAATTCGTGAGCAATTACAGCACGGTAAAACATCAGCATACAGGTCCTATCAGCACCCCATCGAGACCCACTAAGAACCCTCAACATATCGAGGATTTTATTACATCTTAATTTTAAATCACGACGTGAGGGCTCCACGAGAGCCTTTCGTCGAGTATTAGACCCAAGAATCGAACGGATGGAGAAGTCCGAAGCTGTATACCATCAAGATATAACGATGGAGCCTGGATCTGTCGACGGCGACTGAAAGCAATACACTGAGTTTTAGCAGCGGAGAATTTAAAGCCAGTAGTTTTCGTCCAGGTCTGCAACCTATTTATTACCAGCTGAAGGGTTCTTTCAGCTGTTGCCATGTTTCTGGTGCTTACGTAAATACCAAAATCGTCTACAAAGAGAGAACATCTGACAGGGGACCGTACATTAGATGTTATGCTATTGATTGCAATAGCAAACAGAGTAACACTAAGTACACTCCCCTGTGGAACACCATTCTCTAAGTAGAAACGATCTGATAGCGTACTACCAAGACGCACCCTAAAATACCTATTACTGAGGAAGTTTTTGATAAAATGCAGAATCCTGCCCTGTATACCCCATGATTTTAATGTGTTCAAAATTCCCCTTCTCCAAGCCATGTCGTATGCCTTCTCTAGGCCTTCAAAAGCGGCTCCAATTTTGGTTTTTTTATCTTGCTTAGCTGTACTTTTAATCAACTTCTTTTCTGAAGTCTTAGACGCATAACTACTGGTGGATATGTGTTTGATTTTTCAAAAAATAGGCGAGACCAGGAGAAACGTTTTCGAAGCAGGCTTTAGTACTTGTGACTTGGTTCGGGTCTTCAAGTTCGAAGAAGATGGAATTACCTCAGGACTTGCAGGTTTTGAAGTTTTAGTCACAAGTGATTTTGAAGCTTGAGTTTTAGCGGCAGTTGACTTAATGTCTTTCGAAATGTTGTCTACAGAGAAAGAAGATGTTTTAGTAATAGGAACAGGAGTGTTACCAGCAGAAAACAGAGATAAGAGTTGAGCTACTTGTTCGGTTAAAACTTTTACGGTTTTGTCAGCTCTTCACAGTTGCGGCAAGAGGCCTTGCTGCTAGACGCGACAGCTGCAAAAGATTTTCCTCAATATTTATTCTGGAGCTCTTGAAAGTTTTCTTCGCCTCTGAAAATGAGACTTTATCCTTAGCCATAATTGCTAGAATTGCTTTCGTCCTTAAACTTTGGACAGTTAAAGGAACGAGCCGGATGATCTCCACCACAATTGGAACACTTTGGGTCATCCGAGCAATTGTCACTATCATGGCTATTGGAACCACAATTACCACATATTTGGGCCTTCTACATGCAGAACTCACGTGTCCAAAACCCTGACACTTAAAGCATCGTTTTGGGTTTGGCACGTAGGACGGACAGAAAGCCGTTGATACCCAGCAAATATGTGTTCCGGGATAACAGGCTTTCCAAAAGTCAATATGAGGGACGCGGTTGGAACTTTTTCCCGTTCTCGTTCCTCAGAATCCGCTGTACATCTGTGACCGACTCCGATGCTAATTCGACTTTATCTCCTCCAGGTCTAAATGGAGGAGATCTCTACAGGTTACAACTCCTTTAGCGGAATTCAAAGACCTGTGTGGTTCCACCGCACCTTAACTTTCTCGAAGAAAGACGTCATTTTAAGAGCGACAAGCTCTGCTTGTCGCTATTTGTCTGCACTAACAGCGTCCCGTTTGCAGCTTCTTAATAGACGCTCACGGGACCTGCTCTTCCCACTATGGCTTTGTTAATGAGGAAGGGCGACACCTTAGACAGGTCCGAACCTTCCTCACAATTTTTAAATATTAAAAATCTTGGAGATGGTAGCTGAATAGGTACAGCACCATCTCCATTTCTTCCAGATTTTCACGACTCCCACTACTATCAACAGACCTGTTCGGACGTGAGTAACGAGGCCTCTTTAGCGAATTCTTGGCGTTTTGTTTTGAGTTTTCCATAATTTTGTTACCGGCGATTCCACGAATGTTGATATCTCGCACAAATGGTTACGTAATGCAAACAATCGAATTTAATAGTGTTCAAAGCCTTTAAGATGGCAAAGAGTTTGGCCGTAAAGACACTACAAATTGAGGGTAATCCATACTTATACGTTTAGTCCAGTGAGTAAAATGCACACCCAACATTATCGTTCATCTTAGAACCATCTGTGAAAATAAATTTAGCAGATGGATATGAACTAGTCAGTCGAAAAAACTCACGTTGATACACAATGTTAGGAGTGTTGTCTTTCTGGTATGCACACAAGGAGAAATCAAAGGTCGGCATATTGATTTTCCACGGAGGGACAAAACAAAGGACCTTTCAAACATTGGGGGGTAGTTCATACGTAAGTCATCAAAAATACGGGAAGTTCTAATACCAAGAGGAGCAGTAGCATTCCGTCGAGTTTCATACTGTCGCACCAATTGATTTTTGAAAACTGTATTAAAAGCAGGGTGCCATGGTTTAGATGATAGATTGCTTAAATAAGTTAACTGTATTTTCTGTCTCCGTCGAGAGAGGGAAGGTTCCCCAGCATCGGCGAGAATACTCACGACGGGACTTGAACGGAAAGCACCAGAAACAAGGCGGATTGCAGAGTTATGGACGGGATCTAGTTTCTTTAAAATCGATGGTCTAGCAGATGAATAAACAATGCTGCCATAATCAATTCGCGAACGAATTACAGCACGGTAAAACATCAGCATACAGGTCCTATCAGCACCCCATCGAGACCCACTAAGAACCCTCAACATATCGAGGATTTTATTACATCTTAATTTTAAATCACGCACGTGAGGGCTCCACGAGAGCCTTTCGTCGAGTATTAGACCCAAGAATCGAACGGATGGAGAAGTCCGAAGCTGTATACCATCAAGATATAACGATGGAGCCTGGATCTGTCGACGGCGACTGAAAGCAATACACTGAGTTTTAGCAGCGGAGAATTTAAAGCCAGTAGTTTTCGTCCAGGTCTGCAACCTATTTATTACCAGCTGAAGGGTTCTTTCAGCTGTTGCCATGTTTCTGGTGCTTACGTAAATACCAAAATCGTCTACAAAGAGAGAACATCTGACAGGGGACCGTACATTAGATGTTATGCTATTGATTGCAATAGCAAACAGAGTAACACTAAGTACACTCCCCTGTGGAACACCATTCTCTAAGTAGAAACGATCTGATAGCGTACTACCAAGACGCACCCTAAAATACCTATTACTGAGGAAGTTTTTGATAAAATGCAGAATCCTGCCCTGTATACCCCATGATTTTAATGTGTTCAAAATTCCCCTTCTCCAAGCCATGTCGTATGCCTTCTCTAGGCCTTCAAAAGCGGCTCCAATTTTGGTTTTTTTATCTTGCTTAGCTGTACTTTTAATCAACTTCTTTTCTGAAGTCTTAGACGCAACTACTGGTGGATATGTGTTCGATTTTTTCAAAAAATAGGCGAGACCAGGAGAAACGTTTTTCGAAGCAGGCTTTAGTACTTGTGACTTGGTTCGGGTCTTCAAGTTCGAAGAAGATGGAATTACCTCAGGACTTGCAGGTTTTGAAGTTTTAGTCACAAGTGATTTTGAAGCTTGAGTTTTAGCGGCAGTTGACTTAATGTCTTTCGAAATGTTGTCTACAGAGAAAGAAGATGTTTTAGTAATAGGAACAGGAGTGTTACCAGCAGAAAACAGAGATAAGAGTTGAGCTACTTGTTCGGTTAAAACTTTTACGGTTTTGTCAGCTCTTCACAGTTGCGGCAAGAGGCCTTGCTGCTAGACGCGACAGCGGCAAAAGATTTTCCCTCAATATTTATTCTGGAGCTCTTGAAAGTTTTCTTCGCCTCTGAAAATGAGACTTTATCCTTAGCCATAATTGCTAGAATTGCTTTCTCGTCCTTAAACTTTGGACAGTTAAAGGAACGAGCCGGATGATCTCCACCACAATTGGAACACTTTGGGTCATCCGAGCAATTGTCACTATCATGGCTATTGGAACCACAATTACCACATATTTCGGGCCTTCTACATGCAGAACTCACGTGTCCAAAACCCTGACACTTAAAGCATCGTTTTGGGTTTGGCACGTAAGGACGGACAGAAAGCCGTTGATACCCAGCAAATATGTGTTCCGGGATAACAGGCTTTCCAAAAGTCAATATGAGGGACGCGGTTGGAACTTTTTTCCCGTTCTCGTTCCTCAGAATCCGCTGTACATCTGTGACCGACTCGATGCTAATTCCGACTTTATCTCCTCCAGGTCTAAATGGAGAGATCTCTACAGGTTACAACTCCTTTAGCGGAATTCAAAGACCTGTGTGGTTCCACCGCAACCTTAACTTTCTCGAAGAAAGGCGTCATTTTAAGAGCGACAAGCTCTGCTTGTCGCTATTTGTCTGCACTAACAGCGTCCCGCTTTGCAGCTTCTTAATAGACGCTACGGGACCTGCTCTTCCCACTATGGCTTTGTTAATGAGGAAGGGCGACACCTTAGACAGGTCCGAACCTTCCTCACAATTTTTAAATATTAAAAATCTTGGAGATGGTAGCTGAATAGGTACAGCACACATCTCCATTTCTTCCAGATTTTCACGACTCCCACTACTATCAACAGACCTGTTCGGCGTAGTCTAACGAGGCCTCTTTAGCGAATTCTTGGCGTTTTGTTTTGAGTTTTCCATAATTTTGTTAATGAGCGATTCCACGAATGTTGATATCTCGCACAAATGGTACAGGGTGCACCCAAACGTCACCAGTAGCCCAGGATACTCGAACTAAAGCGAGAATCCCCAATAAATTGAGGGGACCTCCAATATCCTGGAGCCGAAGTACTCCAGAATCTTAGGAATGGGTTCGGTACAACGTTACGGTTCCCCAAACCCAAGTACCACTGGCAGCCGCTCTCCATGTACTCACAGAATGCAACCATTTGTAACGATAGACCCAATTATAGGCTCCGACACCCATAATTCAACACCCATGTGCTTGCCAGGCGCCTATAGGCTGCTCGGTCCCAGCACTTGTCCCATCAGCGGTCCTCGGCAGTGCCAGGCACACATCAGGTTCCACATACTTGGCCCCGCCAAAGGAAACCAAGCAGTATTACCACTCCCAGACATAACGGAACAAGTACAGCAAATCCCTAAATGTACGTGTGTGTGTGTGTGTGTGTGTGTGTGTGTGTAAAGTGTTTAAATCGTAAGTGTAGTGCTGTAAGTGTAAGTGTGTGTTAGACACGGGTGCCGCGAGGCTCGTCCAGGTCCTCTCATTAGGTACAGCTAGTCTGCACCCCCCTGCGGGTGTAAATGTGTTTGTGTGAGAGTGTGTGTGTATATATGTGGTGTGTATGTTGTGTGTATGTGGAGTAAATGAGTGAGAGTAGAATGAGCTAGAGGTATGGTGGGGTCGCTAAGCCCATCAGCTGCTCACGTCAGCTGCCTCCGCCGGCGCCATGGGTAAAACCATCAGTTTTTAATGATCAGTTAAAATTTCCCATGTTTGGACTTACTGTGATTAATTGATTAAACTGAATGAAAAGGAAAATTTGGTTATACAGTGTAATCACAATATTACCATAATTGGCTGTAATTTGATACTTCATATGATATACAGTAATTCGAACTATTATACAAATTTTAATAAAATGTTTATAGTTTACGAAATCATGTATGAGTGCAAATTATGAACTTGAAATAGTCAAAATTAATGGTTAAAACTACAAAAACACAATATAGTAGTTTTGCATTTTAGGTTTTCGTATGGTAATTTTAGTCGAATACGTTATTTTAGTACAGTTTTGTATTATATTTCGAATTTGTTTTTATAAACAGTTTAAATTTAACTCTACAAGTGTATACAAAATATTTGGGATTTAACCTTTATATATATATATATATATATATATAATTTTTTAGCAATTATGTGAGAATAAATCCTGAACATTTGTTGAACAGTTGTGATAACCAACTGGTTCTTTGTTTCATATCAAAATTTAAATGAAAGACAGAAACTTTTTTTAAAAAAAAGACATGAAATTAACTAAAACACTTTATTACACGCCTATTTGTAATAATACAAAATATAAAAGTGTGAAAACTATGGAAAGTTCACAAAAAAAAAATCTAAAATAAAAGTGACCTACATAATTTTAAAATCAGTCTGTGCAAAAGTACGTAATGTATTTTTCATCGTGAAAATAATTAATTAAATGAGTGTTGTTAATAATGATAAACAATAAACTTTTTTTTACAAAAATACTTAAGAACCTACCACGGTTGTATGCGAAGAACCAAACATGAACACAATACATAAACGCACTAATTTTTTTAAACAAAAACTGAAGAACCTAACTAACATGGTTTTTGTATGTATATTGTACATTTTCAAATTATGCTTAAAAATACGTAATACAAAAACATGATTTCCAGTTGCATTTGTATGCTGATTGTGATGGCAAACTCGCTAACTGCATTGCATTAAATATTTATTCAGTTTAGTGATGTAATCAGGAATAAGAAAGAGTTCATTATAACAGTCCATTATATGTAAAAAAAATTGTTGGTTTGTGTATAATACAGTTGACCTCAGATATAACGCGGTTGAAGGGATGAAACGTATATCAGCGCTGTAAACAAGATAGCGTAACAAAGTTTACAATAAACAAGTTTGTAAACGGCGGCAATACTGTATGTAGTGAAAGAAAAGCATACTTTGTAATGTATACATAATTAATGGCTATTTTATTACACTTTATTACACATATTACATAATTTTGAAATATATTTTAGTTAAAACTAATAGAAAATAAGTACTGTACAGTCTAGTATGTATACATCCAACACAGTATGTACACTGTTGGGAGGGTTCATGAGATTGATGAAGTTTTCCCTCACTAAGGTGAACAGTGTGTGTGTGTGTGTGTGTGTGTGTGTGAGAGAGAGAGAGAGAGAGAGAGAGAGAGAGAGAGAGAGAGAGAGAGAGAGAGAGAGAGAGAGAGAGAGAGAGAGAGAGAGAGAGAGAGAGAGAGAGAGAGAGAGAGAGAGAGAGAGAGAGAGAGAGAGAGAGAGAGAGAGAGAGAGAGAGAGAGAGAGAGAGAGAGAGAGAGAGAGAGAGAGAGAGAGAGAGAGAGAGAGAGAGAGAGAGAGAGAGAGAGAGAGAGAGAGAGAGAGAGAGAGAGAGAGAGAGAGAGAGAGAGAGAGAGAGAGAGAGAGAGAGAGAGAGAGAGAGAGAGAGAGAGAGAGAGAGAGAGAGAGAGAGAGAGAGAGAGAGAGAGAGAGAGAGAGGGAGGGAGAGACAGAGAATGCTTTTATGGGAAAGACACAATTTACATTGTTTGTTTAGTCTGCAACAAAATTCTAAGAAAGGGTCCATTTCTATTCTCAACCTTTATTCTAAAAATATAACACAAATTGTATTTTAAATGAGAGTGACTATAGGTCAGCAGCTTGGAAAACTGCTAAGAGCACCAGTGGGACAGAGAGAAAAATATGTGTGAGTGAGAGGTCATGTCCTCACTCTTTCACCATAGCTCCTCCCTTTTCCTTCACTATCGCTGAGTAGTAACAGTTTCTAGACTCAGATTGTCAGGCTCTGTATTAGTGAACAGAGCGCAAGAAATTCTGACACAGGCTGTTTACTAAGTGGTTGGACTATAACAGCAGCGTTGTATTCGAGTTCACAAAGCGTTATAGCTGAGCCTAAAATACATGTACACTTAATATAGAATATTAGGGACATTATGAAAATAGTGATATAACCGAGGGTGTTATAACCAAGGTCAACTGCATTAAATAAAAGTAATAAAATTGCTATTAGATTGTTATAAACATAAATGCTTAAGAATAGTTTATATAACATTTGTACTATTCATAGATAAATTTTATATTTTATCTGATGTAACCCTAATATTTTATGCAAAGAAAGCAATTTTCGAAATCAGTATCTTATTCCATACAACTAGCAATTTTCAAAAAATCACTGTCAACAATTTTTGAGTTGAAAAAAAAATTTTTCACCATGATTTTAATTTTATGATGAAATAACATTAAAAAAAAGAAATAATAAAAATTCTCATAAACGGTCACACTATTCTTTTTTGGAAAGCCAATTATTTGAAATATGGGTTCTGGTAACTGTTGACTTCAGCAAGGGAAACATTGCTGTAGATATAAGTGTGTATAAAAATTCCGATTCAGGTTATTTGACCTGAATCCAAAGCTCCCTGGATGCCCTGAATACACTTACTGATATGGTCACCTCTTCAGCAGAAAATAAATTTTCAATAGTCCATTCATCAAAAGATGTTCCTGAATTGTCCTAAGCAGTGTGCTCTTAGTGGTAAGTAGATCTTTTAAGTAAAAGAGGAAGTCCTCTTTTAGCCAACTAGTATCATATTCATTCAAGCTACAATTTGTCAGCCAACACAAACTTGAATAAATTAATCTTAATTCAAAATATAAGTCAAGGAAATATAACGCAATGAGGCCACAGACATTTATATGAAACTATAAGGAAACTGTTATATAAAACTTTTGACACTATTTTCATACACACAACTTGATTCCATGACCCAGTGTCATTATTATAAACATTTATTCTAAATCTAAACCAGGACACTTAGCAGAAAATAGTAAAGAGACATACTTTGTACCTGAAAATTATATTCCAGCCCTGATACAGAACATTCTCCTTATCAACTGTTACCAAAATTGCAGAAGTAGGTAAATAAAAAATAAGTATTACAGTGATTCAAAAAGTGTATTACAATCTCTAAGTTAGGATAAATCAATTGTACCACAGTCCACAACTGAGAATAAGAAACACATAAGTACTCTATAGTTTGAAAAATAGAGATTTAGTTCCAGTGGGTGCCTGGATACTGCAAACTGCAAGAAAATAAAATAGCTGAAAAAAAAATTAAGATGAAAAATTTAAGAATCCATGAAATCATAGATGTGAAGCACACCATTATAAACAATATTAAGATAAAACAACTTCGATGGTTTCACTATATCCAAAGGTTGGACAAAAAATGACTTCCCAAACAGATTCTAAAGTGGAAACCACATGGTCGCATAAAAAGACTTAGTTCGAGAGAAGGAATTGATAAGAAAATGAGAGAGGGAAGGGATTGGACCAAGATCTATGGAACAACAGAGAAAAGTGGAAGCTAGTAATTGGAAGACACCGGAGAACATTTTAAGCTGAAAAGAAGAAGAAGATGAAATGTGGACACATTGTTCATATTAGTTTTGAGATTAGAGAAGGCACAGAGAGTGCTGGCAGTTATGTAGTGGAAGGCTTTGACTCTCCATAGATCACAAGGTAACAAAGAACACTTAATTCACTAAATAATTTACGTCAAAAACTTAGTGTACAAAATAATCTAAGACAAGTACTTAAATTAATAATTAATTTACTAAATTAAGTAAGTATTTATTGAAATATTTTATTTACTTAAATACCTTAAAAAATATATTAATAATCAATAATACATAAACTTACGGAGCTTATCATCATTCTCTTCTACCACAGATATCTGTTGCTTTATACTCTCCAAATAATTTTTTGACTTTTGGATATAATCAATGTTTCGTTCATTCTCATTCATTAAAACGTTATTTTGTCGATTCAGTTCCTGTAATAGAAACCAGTAAAATTTATTTAAAACATTATAAGAACTATTTATTATTGTTTTGTGGGTAGCAGAGTTCTGTCAGAATTTTATTCTTACCTATTTATTCTGAATATTTTTACGTAAAAATAAATGGCAATTACTGTAAGCATTTGTTGACTGCAATGTGTTGTGTCATAACCTCATTCAGTAACGAGGAGTCATTAAGTCATAAAAAAACTATAGGCCCTAAGCATCTGTCATGTGGAAAATTAAGAACAAATATACGGATTGTGCCTGTCATACACATACAGTGGTTGCGTCAGGAAAAATACTGTTTATGTTCAAATGGAAGTGTCAACAATTTCTGTAGTTAATTATAAGAACACGAGCATTATTTCTTTTAAGTATCTAACTTATACACTGCCTTTTAAAAATACTTTTGTTTATATTTATGGAGCTAGTTTTGTTTCTTCTATAATACATAGTTCAATGTTAGGATTAGAAAAAAAATGTTGGGTTGCCAAGGGATTACTGTATTCCGTACTGTAATGTCTTGTGCATTTCTGTTTTTCATTTTCATTAAAGTCAAATTAGACTCTACTGTATAATGAATACTTGTTAGTTTCATTGGTTGATAGCGTACTGGGCTTTCACCCGAGGATCCGGGTTCGATTCCTGGCCAGGGCTTGGCATTTTCATAAGCTATAAATCGTCCCATCGTCTGCATTTGCCCAAGTGTGCACAATAGTCAGACGTTAAACATAAAAAAAACTTGTTAGTTTTTTACCATTGGTTCTGTCAAATTTTTTTAAAGCTGTGTATTATGACCAAAAAAAAAAGTATCAGTATCCCTACCGCTTCCAATACAGATAGCCCGCCTCAGTGGCCTGGTTGATAGCATACTAGGCTTTCACCCTGAGGACCCGGGTTCAATTCCCAGCCAGGGCTTGGCATTTTCATATGCTATAAATCATCCCATCATCTGCAGACGTTAAAAAATTTTTTTTAAAAATAATACAGATAAGGAACATGTGACCAGACTTGCCAACTTCGAATAAAATAGGAGATTTTTATTTGAAACAATTTATTTGAAGCATAATAATCCTTTATCGATAAAATGAGCTTCAGTCAATCAAACATGTAAACAATAGTATAATATAGACTATATTTTTCTGAAATATACAACTAGGCCTGTACAAATAATATTTTTAAATAGTTGCCATTTGTAAAGTTGACCTTTTTATCATAAATGATTTGTAAATGATGTAAAATCACACACAAAATTTTATCAACATTCAAAAACATTTTTTGAACTAGGTTATAGCAATTGTTTTTGTATGAGCACAAGCAAAATTTTTTAATGATTTCGCTATCAGGAAATATCTAGCAGAAAAGTGCATCTGCAGGATCAGAACTATTAACAAGTTCTAAAAGAAATTGCATAAAATAAATACTATTTTATGCTTTTACATCGTTTTCTTGTTTTCCAACACTGAAATTAAGCTTTGTATTTTTTTTTTTAAGGCAAAAACAGAATTTATGTTTTTCTGTACAAATATATTTTACTATATCCTGATGTGAGCTCGTAAAATCATACCCATAAACACTGCAAAAAATTGCCTTTTCTTAATCCTAAAAATGATTGAAACCATTTCATTAAGTTTTTTTAAAAAAAAAAAACAATCGTTTTTTTCCATTAGACATGGCAATACATTAAACAACAATGAACATATAACAATCATATAATAATAATAATACTTCCTTTACATATAACTGACAAAACTTAACAAGACAACAATGACTGACAAACATTTTTAAATTACCTCCACATAGTGGCAATCTTCTTCTTCTTCCTTAGTTGGCTTCATTTGCTTTTTTAACTCATTAAAAGTTTTCTCCAACTCTTCTAAGTTGTCTAAATTGGCCTTTTCCACTATTAAAACATGAACTGAAATTACTATATTTTTATGTATTAGTTTGAGACTGTATGTAATAACTTTTCCTTACCTAGTAATTCATTTAAAGTAATGATCAAAACTTAAACTTTTACATGTCAGTGTTGTAATTTATAAACTATTTTCTTTGTTAATTAGTTACGAACTACCAACATTTGCACGACAGAATCTATGATAGATGGGCTAAATGGATTTCCTCCAACTTTTACATTTTTCAAGTTAATTTTCAAAAATATATGTAGCAAATTTTTTTTATAACATTCTGTGCAGTAAATGACTAATGCCACTCCTTTTTTTATAACATTCTGTGCAGTAAATGACTAATGCCACTCCTTTTTTTATAACATTCTGTGCAGTAAATGACTAATGCCACTCCTTTTTTTATAACATTCTGTGCAGTAAATGACTAATGCCACTCCTTTTTTTATAACATTCTGTGCAGTAAATGACTAATGCCACTCCTTTTTTTATAACATTCTGTGCAGTAAATGACTAATGCCACTCCTTTTTAATTGTGTCCAAAACTTGGAACCAAACATAACTTGATACACAGATGTAGTAGTTTGCAATATTATTTTGTTTTGTTACAAATATGAACAAAAGTAGTTCAGTCATAAACAAAAAAAAAAAAAAAGGTTTAATGGACAACTTATATAATGGAACTGCTGAAACTTATAAATATGTCAACCACATATTAAAATAGCATTAAGTAGGGGATGCCTGCATTATACTCAGGTGTAATCACTTAATCCAGATGACTTGGTCCAAGCTATAATCGGTCATAAGTTTCAAATTAAGTTATTTATCTAAAACTGAATTTTGTTAATGTTAACCAATATGGATTTAAATAATATCTGAGTAACGATTATGTATTACCAAATTTTATCAACATGGTAAATGAAATCATACCTTTGCAGGTAAAGAGTAAGCATTTTGTTTTTCACATAAGTTAGTGCTCGCCATTACTAAAGTAATGTGAGAATTAGGCAACATCCCCAAGTACCACTGCTGCAATGAGTCACCACTGTACTGCGCATCACAACTGTACTGTCAGTTCCCATAGAGTTTGTGTTGTTAGTCTCGCACTGTGTTACAGTCTGTGTCTCAGTCTTTATGAAGCATCCAAAATGAGTGCAAAATGTAAATATGTTGTTCTATCAATGAGTGATAAAGTAATTCAGTTAAATACAGGTGTGCATGGAAAGCAACTGGCAGGTGGTTATAACTTCTGACATTACAACCAACAGTGCAAATATTTTATACTTTGTAAGTGCAACAGAATGTAAAGACCATTCTGTTCACCATGAAAAGTGATGGAAGAGGCAGAAAACGAACAAGGTGAGAATATAGTTTTCATGTAGTACCTGCATCAACATTCAATTGGACAACCAATCTCAGGACTGATTTCATGTGAAAAAGAACTGTGAATGGCTTTAAGGCTGGAATTTTAAAACTAAGCACAGCATTTGGAAGTTAGATATAACAGAAGAAAAAATGTCTGCCGATCGTGTGGCTGCCTACACTTTTCTGGAAAAATTTAAAAGCAGAAACCAAAGATTATGATCCTGTACAATGCCTATGAAACAAGTTTGGCCTAAAAAAACTTTAGCTAAAAAAAAAAAATGTTCCACAACAAGGTTAATTAATAAGGAGGGTATCACAGTGCTTGTTTGTGCTAACTCTATACCTAACCAGCTTTTGGTTTCTTTGATTTTTCAATCATTAGCAAAGATAGCCATTTTTGCTAATGATTGAAAAATCAGAGAAACCAAAAGCTTCAAAGCTTAGGATTAAGATTATACTAGATGAAGGGATAATACAACCCAAGCACTGTGATTTATTGACCTGTTGTGCAACTAAACCTCTTAAAATACCTTGTTCAGCAGATTGGTGCCCCTAATAAGTTCCAACAACCCACTGACTAGCTCATTCTGCTGAAGATCCCTAGGGTCTTGGAAACCAAAAACCCCTGGCCTACTAGCAAGAACCTCACAATCATAAATTATGTGACCTGCAGTTTCCTCCTCCTTCCTGCACAATCTACACACGGTTTCTCCATGGTACATATCTATCCTGTTCATGTGCACCCTCAGACCACAGTGCCCTTTTATGATACCCATGATCCTCCTGAGTTGTGCTCTGCCCAGGACATCTGTTGCCCCTTTAAGTCTTCTAAATGAAACTGTACTTTACTATGGGAATGGAGAGACATTTACTATAGGAATGCCCATGAAGGTTGTCCCATCTTACCTGGTGTTGACTTGTAATCCACCTATTAACGGCGGACCTGGCCAATGATAGAGAAATCCCTAAAGCCAGCTCAGATCCGATAAACTCAGATGCAGATCCAAGTCCTACGCCCAGGAACCCAGTGAAGAGTTACCCAGGGACAGAGCGTCAAGGTTCTTCCGACACTCCCAGACCAGCTTAGACTGTATTATAGGACCCACAAATGCTTTTATTGCTGCCTGACTATCGGTATGAATATGAATACGTGCCTTCTTGAAGCCCCGATCCAAGTTCTACCGAACACAGTCGATGGCCATCACTTTAGCCTGGAATACTGTTATATGCTGTCCCAGGGTAATAACTTTCTTTAACCCCAGTCTCAGGCCATACACCCCAGCACCAGTGCCTGACTTTGTCTTGGAGCCATCTGTATACCATACTATGTCTCCAGGTTTTTCCAACACCCGATCTCACCCCTCAAAGGCCAAGTTGACATCAAAGGGTCTAGATACTATGTGCCGTTTAACCATCTGATCAGTCCCCATCATCAAGATTGGGTCGAAGATCTTGTCTGTAATTCTAGCATGCCCATAAATAGAGGGCAGCCAGCCACCACCACCCTGCATTCTGTAAGCTGCTTTACATGCCTCCCCTATGACAAAAAGTTCAATAGGGGAATATCCAAGAATGATCTCCATGGCTGTCGTTGGCGCAGTGTCCATACAGCCAGGCCAACTTCTGCAACTTAGTCAGAGACTCTCTGGCCCCCCTCTGCTCGACCTTAATCCACCACACCACAGCCCCATAACAACATAAGTTTACATCATACATTGAAATGATACCAGTATAGATATACTCCCCATGTTTTGCCAACCATTCTTCTAACTACTCATGATGCGCCCCAGTTGAGCATTCTAGGTTAACTTAGTGTCTAACATCAAGCCTAAATACTTCACCTTGTTTGCAACTGGAATTGTCTCCCCAAAGAGCTTAAGTCCTCCTAGATCTGTATCTAGAGGGTTCTAGAAAGAGGGGTAATCCTCTTTCTAGTAAAAGGAACCAGAGTAGTTTTCCTGGGGTTAACCCCTAGGTTCTCCTGACTACACCAGGTTTCCATCAGTGATAAGGTTCTCTTCACGAGATCTATCACTGTGTTTCCATGCCTCTCCTGGATTATCACCACTAAATCGTCGGCATATCCTTGGGTATAGCATCCCTCTGATGAGAGAAGATTGAAGAGTGAGTCTACCACCAGGTTCCATAAGAGAGGGGACAAAACACCCCCCTGCGGACAGCTCTGATAATCTCCACCTCCACGACTTCTCCTAGAGCTTTAGCTACAACTGACCTCCCATGCAACATGTCCCCCACCCAGCCACACACGGTATTATCCACGGTGGGTCTGCACAGTAGACAACCGTGCGTGTGACGTCACTGGGTCAAACTCTTCACTGCTACTGTATGTAGTTTCCTGCTAAACAATTCGATGTTCTATAAATGTAGTTGGAGATTCGATGTGTTTACTTAATCTGTAGGTGTTGCATTTTAAATAAAAGGTGTTAACAACAATACTGCACGATAATTGTGTTTTGTGTTTGAGGTTTAATAAAATAAGAAAAGATTTAAGTATGTTTTGAATCCTAAAAAATAAGAAAATGTATTTTGTTTAGTATTGTATAATTGTGTATGCATAACAATGCCTGGTTGCGCTATTGCCAATTGCTATAATAATAAGAATTGTAAAGGGAAAGGAATTACATTTCATAGAATTCCAAAAGATGAAGGCCTGAGAAAAGCGTGGGTTCATGCGTGTAAACGAACAGATCATTTTAATTTTGATAATGTTAAAGTCCGTTCACTTCATTTTAATGATGATGATTTCGAAAGGGATTTTAAATCCTAATTATTAAATACAAAACCTGTGAAATCCGGTGCCATTCCACGTTTTAACATTTCCACCGTTGAAAATAAATATTTTGATTCTGAACGAGCCACAAGGATTAAAAAATTCGAAAATCAAGAAACATTAAAAAAACTTATTGACGAGTCCGATGGAAATCTACCAGAAAAATCACCTGTAAACTGAAATGACCTTGGTGCAATTGTAACGTGTAATTCTGTAAATTAAACCCACTTTCCGTAGTCACTAATTTTAATACAAATATCGTTTAAATAATGCCTCTGTAGAAGAAATGAAATGTTTAAGAAATGAAAATTTACTTTTTCATTTTTGACAGACTTTAGAAAAATCTGACAGACAAACTAAATAATAATTATTCTTCAGTAGGTGAATTTACTATAACCTGTTACGTCCGTACCATATTTTCGAAACATACGTATAAAACAAATATGTGTGTTTATTTTACTGTTTGCATAATACATCTATGTGCTATTTATTTATTTACTACCAAAATCCTATTATATATAAAAATGACCTAAAGGGGGCATAAAAGCCCGTACATAGGTTGGTCCTTTGTAATTTAATTTATTGCTAATTTTTTATTCCAGATGTATGTTTTCACAGTCAACCAAATAATTGTCAAGGAACATCCTTAGATACATAATTCATAGTATAATGTGCTTTAATGTAATTCATAGTGTAATGTAACTTTCAAATAAAAAATAACTCTTGAATTTTTCAAGCTAAGGACATATAATTTACTTTAATATTATGTAATATTGTATAAAATAAAAAGTTTCCGTTTTGACAATGAGCGAATTCAGTAAGTAAAGTAATTAATAGCGTTAATAATGTTATACAAAAAGAATTATTATTGTAATTACTATAATACAGTTACTAAAACTAACATTATAAACTGTTTTCTACTAAACACTACGTCTGAGTTTGACCCAATGACGTGCCATAGCCGACAAGTGGTGGGGAGGACATGCGCATGGCCCCTACCTTATATTCTATTTACCTTGGTATTATCAACCCACATCATGACAGAGCATGAAGCATTGTCAAAAGCTCCCTCAATAATTAGAATATATCGAGGGCATATTCTTTGGTCTCTAAAGTCCCTTCCAATTTGTGAACCAAATTGTGTAGTACACTCTCACAACCTTTCCCTGATTGGTAGGCATACTGACAGACATGTAGAGCAATCATGACTCCTCTAACATATCTCTCTACCAATTTCTCTAAAGTCTTCAGAATGAACAAAGTCAGACTGATCGGTCTAAAAGCTTTAGGGTCGGCATATGATGCTCGCCCCGGCTTAGGAATAAAAACTACACGGACCACTTTCTAGTACATACCTAGTAGCTATGCTGGCCCGATACAATCTGCACAGAATAAGAGCAATAGACTCTCCTCCATGTTGACGAAAAAATACCATCAGGTCCTGGTTACTTGAATGGGTGAAAGGTATTTATGGCCATATCACCTTATTCAAATCCACAATTTGGTTTGCGATTATCCAATCTGCCCTACTAAGTTTCCTATAGGGAACATCAGACACTCGCTCCCTTCCTGCATTCCTGACCACAGAGTCAGGAAAGTGTTCCCTGAGTAGGACTTCCAGGGTGTCCTTCCCAGTTGTATACTCCCCATTAGGAACGAACAAGGATCCCCATAGGGTTTAAAGGGTCCAAGGCTAGGACTTTGTGAAGTCGTGCCCCCTGAGAAGTACGACTGACTTCCCCACAGAACTTCCTCCACGAGTCCCGTCTCGCCCTTTTTAAAGCCTTATTATACTTGGTCAGTGCCCGCCTATAGGCCTCCCACTTACCGTAACGCTTGGCCGCATTGATCTGTCCCCTTTGCTCAGAAAGTGCCTGGGTCCACCATTTAACATTAACCCCAACAGCCTTCTTCGTAAGGGGACAATTCTCATGAAAGGAGTTCACAACTACCTCCGCCTATGGTCAGTCCTGCTATTATGCCTCCCGTCACCCATGGTTCTTAAACCAAGGCAAGGTCGGCTTCACCCTGCTCAAACAGCCTCCGTAAGTCAGCAGTTGCCGCCTTACTGTGATGGAGGTTGACTTGAACAACTCTCATCCTTTTTTGGGGGAAGAGACAGCTGCTGCCTTTTCTCTCTGCAGTCGGCGCTTTTAACTTCTGAAGGACGTTTGATAGCCCTGTTGTCTCCTATGTCCACCTTTGCAGATCCCCCAGAAACGCAATTACCATTGGAAACAGACACAGTAGGACTGCCTGGCAGCCCCACAGTCTGCTCCAATACAACACTGGTGGATTCAACGGGATTGAGTCCAACCCCAGTATCCTCCTTTCCCAAACTCCCACTCCCCAGATCCACTAAGTCCCCCAAGGTGTGCATTAGTTAATTTTTTTGTTGAGTATCCATAAATGGTCCCACGATCAGCTAGGGTAAAAGAAGTCCACCTATGCAGAGCTCCGCATCATAGGTAAGGCTAATTGAAACTGGAGGTCGCCCGGTATCCATAGTTCGCATACTAAAAGCTAAGCTCCCCCTTAGCCACGCAGCCCTCGGTGTATGTGTTCCACCTTAGCTTGGGATACCCTAAATGTAAGTGTTAAAGTTGTAAGTGTAGTGTTGTAACTGTAAGTGTGCGTTAGACTTGGGTACAGTGAGGGACATCTAAATTCTCTCAATAGGTGCAGCTAGTCTGCACCCCCTGCGATGAGCTTCAAAGCTTGGTAAGCTTTTTACTTTATACAAAACAAAAAAAAGTGTATGATGTCTACCAGTACATTTTTGGAATGGTACAACAAAACCTTCATCCCTGAAGACAAAAAATTTAAAGAAACTATAAAAATGGAAAAACAGGATATGGTTTTATTCATCATTGACAATGTACCAACTCATCTATCAATTGAACTTCTCGAGCGAAATGATATGGAAATTTTATATATCTGTTCTTGTTCCCCAATGTTACGAGTTTTCTACAGCCTATGGTTTAGTGTCATTGAGTACAACAACATTACCCATGGCAATTGCACTGTAAGCTGCTACTAGCTGACGAGTCGAAAAGGTGACGAGCTGAAGAGTCCTGGATTTGTGTTAAAAAACAACAATCTACAACAAGGACAATGATGAAACTGAAGAAGAAACGGAAGATGAAAATGTCCCTAAAAATGGAAAAGCTTTTTTGTGTTTTGAAAACAACTTAATATGGATGGAACATCAATTTGAATGCGACAATGTACAGCTGCTTGCCGTTAAGTGCCTGTAGGACCTTGTGCCAGAAAACATGTTATCACTTCAAGGCAACGTACTATCTTAAAGATGTTACAAGTAAAATAGTGTCCAGTTATGTTAAAAACTATTAAACTCAACTGATTTAATTTTTACAGTAGTTTCTTATTTGTTTTAAACATTGTTTGTGGTACAGTTTGCTTACTTCCTGTTCATTACATTTAACTTTTATCAATAAAATTTATATCTTTTTTTTACTTCATTCCCAAGCTATATCCCCAGCTTGAATCAGTCCAATCCCCAATTAATGTTATCCCCATCCCTAAACTTATAGTTATTAATTTTAACAGGTACATACTTAATTCATTTAAAAGAAGATCGTCTTGTTTGTGAATAACTTCTTCATTACATCCTCTAAGATGAGCCTGATAATACCACATTAAATAAGGTTTCAAAAACTGAAACAATAAAACATTTTTTTGAAACAGTATAATACTGTACACACACACACACACACACACATTGTATAAAATATATACAAATAAAATTTTAGAGATAATTAAAATATAGAAGAGAACTGTTTTATTAAACATTGATCAAAAATGTATTGATAAAGTTTAAGAACTTTGACAAAATATAACATTAACATAAAAAACACATTTTATTGTTTGTGTTGTTTCTATCAAAAAAGATGTTTAAGAAACATATCTCAACATCTCTATGCACATTTACTATCTCTATTAGGAGACATACATTACATTTGTGCATTTATAACAGCATTAATTCTATTTAAAAAGGTCCTTTGGTAAGATTAATCTTTCATAGTAGGAAAACCAAGGAGTTCATTTAACTCCAGCTTCTCATTTGTAACTCACCTTTTTGCTATTGTCATACTAGTTTAAATTTTTTTAAACAGGTGTTAGAATAAACTGGAATAAGATAGTGACCTCTAGATACAGGGTCTACATCAAAAGTAGTAGGACTGATTTAAAAGAAAAAAATATATTGAAGATATGTTTACAATTCCTTAATATTCTATGAATTAGCACCATTGGGCAGCTACACACTTAGAATAACACTGCTGCCATTCACCTGTAAACCTTCTGGAAGTCAGCTTCAGGGATGCTGTTGAATGCCCTCGTTGATGCTGCTTGAACGCCTTGAATCGAGTGAAACATATGTCCCTTCAGCTGTCTTTTCATTCCTAGAAATAAAAAAAGTCAGGTGGAACCAGATCAGGACTTTAGGCGGGGTGCGGCAAAGTGGCAATGCTGAATCGGGTCAAAAGTTGTTTGACAACGAGCGGGCCATGGCTCAGTGCATTGTTGTGATGCAGCATCAAGTTGGAGATGGATGGTCAGACACGATTTACTTGGTCTCGCAAGGCGGGTTAAGTAAAGTAAGTAAAGGGGTTGCAACCAGCAGTTCTCTCACTTTGGTCATATTGTCATCAGTTCGTGCCGTCCAGTGCAAAGGTCATCTTCAAAGAGCTCCCTACCTTCTTTTAACAGTTAGTGACATCCAAAAACCCTGGAGCGGCTCATTGCAGTATCCTCATAAGCCAACAACCATTTCTAGGGTCTCGGTTTACCAAGTTTGACACACAAATTTATCAAATATCGCTGCTCGAGATTTTGATTCATTTTGTGCATTGACAATGACAAAAAAATACGCTTCACAATAAACGATGTCTATACTCAACCAAAGCCCGTAGGCGACTGTGGCTGGTGTTTCTCTGTTGCTAAGTATCCTCTTCATCTCGCCCAGCCAGCCAAACCCATCTCCATAGCTCAGCTCATGCTACAAAAAATCAGTCCTACTACTTTTGGTATAAACCCTGTAGTTGATAATTAAAAAGACCTTTAAACACAAGATAATGTTATATTAACTTCCTAATAAATAAAATATATAACTGACTGAGTATAGATTTACACTCAGAGACAAAAAAGTCCTGAAAAATCATTCAGAGCTATCTGGTGTAAAGATTTGTAATTATTTTAAGTATGTTAAGAACACTATTAATTATTCTACTTGAATCTCAGAGATACAAAATGTAGTCTACTACAATTAGTGATGTGGACCAGAAATATTCCCAGTGGGAAGAAACTTATGAAGTAAGAAAATGTCCATGTATTTTCCCAAAGGCCTAGGAAGTTTCCAAAAAGAGGGAATTTATAAAAACAAATTAGAAATTACTAGGTTTTAAGTATTTGGTCAGTCTCTACTGCTTCTAAATTGACTTTACACACTTGAAAATTAATAAAATTGCTGTAGTTTATGTTTTACTACAAACCAAACAAATAATACTGATTTATAAGTTCTCAAGCATAAACCAATAAATTAGTGTAGTCTCTCGTACTAAAAAATATTAACTGACTACCTACTAACTTTTAAATCATTTATTTAATTATTCTTTTAAAATTTTCTTATTTAATTATTCAATTTAGGTTATGCCTTAGCCTAATCATATGGACTTTTTTTTAACATCAAGAAAATGAGTATTGTTTTGATTTGAAAGCAAAAAGTATTGTTAAATTCAATACAAGATGGGAAATTACAAATTTGTTGTATTTTCATGACAATTTTATCATTTATAAAACATTAAAGAATAGGATTTGTTTGTTTTTTTTAAGCCTCGGTGGTCTAGTGGATAGCTTTCACCCCGAGGACCCGGCTTGGCTCCCATCGTCTGCGTTAGCCCAAGAGTGCACAATAGTCGGACGTTAAAAAAAAATGTTTTTATATTTCTTCTTTTTTTACTTGGCATTTTAGAAGGCCTCAGGCCCAGATTGCTATGGTATCAGCAACTATTATTTTATGTACTTACCACTTATAAATATTAAATATGAATATATAAATACGAAACACAAAAATCACGTTTACACTTACATTATTAAATCATCCATAATTAACACTAGTGAGTAAATTCAGATTTTAAGTTGTTTTTTTAAATTTGATTATGAACTTTGTAAAAACAACTTCCACAACTAAAAAAGGTTTATGTTCTTTTCTTTCTTTTTTTTGAGTTAATAAATAATGTTAGATACATTTTGTTGGCCTAACATAAACTTAAATTCTTAGGAATTAAGGATTTTGGGAATATTCCTGGCAATGTTACATCACTAACTACAATTATACACTAAAATGCAAAGTTAGGTTAACTTCCTTCCTCATCTGAGTTGTCAAAATCTGGTTAAAATGCAAAGTTACCTTAAAATTATAACTTCCTTCCTCATCTTCGTTGTCAAAATCTGTATTTTGGATTACATTATCTGGATACATCATGCTACATCACTAACTACAATTATACACTGAGGTTACGGTTAAAATGCAAAGTTACCTTAAAATTATAACTTCTCATCTTCCTCAAAATCTGTATTTTGGATTACATTATCTGGATACATTGCAAAGTTACCTTAAAATTATAAATCTGTCAAAATTTTGGATTACATTATCTGGATACATCATGCTACATCACTAACTACAATTATACACTGAGGTTACGGTTAAAATGCAAAGTTACCTTAAAATTATAACTTCCTTCCTCATCTTCGTTGTCAAAATCTGTATTTTGGATTACATTATCTGGATACATCATGCTACATCACTAACTACAATTATACACTGAGGTTACGGTTAAAATGCAAAGTTACCTTAAAATTATAACTTCCTTCCTCATCTTCGTTGTCAAAATCTGTATTTTGGATTACATTATCTGGATACATCATGCTACATCACTAACTACAATTATACACTGAGGTTACGGTTAAAATGCAAAGTTACCTTAAAATTATAACTTCCTTCCTCATCTTCGTTGTCAAAATCTGTATTTTGGATTACATTATCTGGATACATCATGCTTTCTATATCAATAGTTTTCATATACTGTACAACAGTTACCAGCCAGTCCAATAGTCCAATAACATGCTGAAATGAGTGGGGAGCATTTACTGCAAATAAGAAAGTGTGTGTTCATTTTCCAGACTTTTAACTTTTCAGTCAGTTTCAACTACACGTAATACAAATTTTAGAAACATGTTTTATTACCAGTTTCTTGTAGTACATATAAAAACAATCAATATATGCAAACAAACAATAAACATAAACATTATTTAATTATACTGTATAACATTAAGGAAATTAAAATGATAACACTGAAGTAAAATAAGATATGGTAAGTATAGCTAGAAAAATGAACACAAAACTGTTTAAAAAACTGTATAAAATCTTAGTCAAATGCATAACTTATGCATTATGCCTTAACTATCCCACTACAAAAACAGTTAATTCTATATTAATTAACAGTGCATAAAAAAAAAACAAAAAAACAATGTCTGTCTGCAATTTAGCATGAAAGATAGCCAATACTTTTTCATCCTGTATTCTAGACTTACAAGTAACACGTACATTGTAATATTTACTATAATATTAGATTATCCATCCTATTACCTTTCTTCTTCAAACTCTCCAATAATAGATTTGACGGTAACACTTTTTCCCCTAACTCCTAGTGCACACTCTCAAAAAATTGTAGAAAGACAGAGACATTTTATTTACTTAGAGATTTACATACCTGAGAAAAAGATTTACATACCTAAAAGTTGCCAGTTTAGCAACGATTCACCACTAACTTATATGTGACAATGAACAACATAAAACCTTATTTAGTTATTAGCAACTTCTCTGGCGACTTTTAGAAACTCTATTGGTGATTTTGTGTAAAAAAGCCCTAGGTAAATTCTTATTTTAGAACTGTACGTATGGGACCTATTTAGAATCATATGTTTAAACGATCCAGATTGTGTTCTACTATTCAATTTATTGGTGACACTTTACTCCCTTTTCCTAATGGCTTAAGTCTAGGCTCTGGATGACAATGGACATTTATATAAACAATGCTCTTTGATAGGATGACTTGTGAAGTTGACATGATATTCAATGTAAACAAGTTCTGCGAAATACACTCCAATAGAATTTCAGTAGCTGCATTCTTACCGCATCAAGCTACATGTCACAACATCAACCCTGCACCTATGTTTGTTTATTCTACTCTCAAATACACTTTTTAATGCTTATGCTCAGACATGGAATAGACACTTAAGTACATTACCGTAATTTTATGTTTTGTTATTTCAGGTCCACTTGTTAAGTAACACAAAAGTTTTACAGAAAACATAAGTGTCATGTTTAAATATAATACGTACAGAACAATACACACATTACTCCATTTTTTTTTTGTTGTAAAAAATGTGTTATTTACAACTCAAAGTTATTCATTACGAATAATGAAAGTAGATTGTGTAAACCACCCTTCACTTTGCCTAATAGAAGGTCAACTATATAGTACATACAATACATAATGCGCAAAATAAAATTATTTATCCCTCACCAAGAAGAGGTTTATTTGTATTTATAAAAATGTTTAGCAGGGATTACTGTACTATTGATTTTAAATCATAAATTTTAGTGAATGATGACTAAATATATACTTCCTGCTTCCTTCATCAGTCAATCCCATGAACTCTGTTTATTATAATTATTTAAACTGATACTATGGACACCAATAATAGAACTTAATTTGTAGTGATTATTTTTGTTTTTATTTAACAGCTGTTTTGAAAATCATACTTTTGTTATCATGGAAACAAATATTAGAACTTGATTTTTAAATAATAAAATAAATACAATTACAAATCAGGCTATATAAAAGCTATGTCAGTTTTGTGAATTTATTTGAAACAAGCTCAACGAAATAATTTGAGTATATGGTTCAAGGATGTTTGATATGAATACGTTGCTAAACATTTTGGAAAATCCGAAAATAGATTTTTCTGACTTATATATTAGTATACATAGCTACTTTTTCAAAAAAACAATGACTACAAATAACCAGTAACTATGCTTCTTTATAAATCTAATAGATAGGCTTCAATAATAGGTAGGCTAGAATGAAACGTGTCGGCTATACGCTCCTTATCTGTGTTTACATTCAATTTTGAGTAATATAGAATGAGCTTCTTGTTAACAGAGGGTGATGGATTGTCTAGAAGGGTTAAATCATATTCGTTAACTCATGACCTTCAAATTTATGACTTTTAACCATGGTTTAAGCATTCATTGACTTTCTCTGGAGTTCAAAAGTGTGTAAATGATCATTGAACAATGGTTTATGTAATTGTAAATAAAACATTTTTTGAAAACTTTTTTCTGTATTTTGTTCATACTTCTGTTAAGTCATTTTTTATAATTTGTTATACAGTAAATCCCATTTAGTCCAGCTTATATTATTGTGTATTACTACAGTATAATTAATTAAGTATCTTAAGTTAATATACTTATCCAACTGTGTATTACCGTATATTATATAACTAGAAACAAAAATAAAAAAAGATCAACTCAAGAGACTGTATAACGACAAACAAGAAAGAGACAATTATTAAACTGGAGCTCACCTGTTATAAGCCATGACCGTTCTACTTTTCCACGATAACAGAGTTTTTTCATAAGATTAGGCAATTCTTCCTGGTAATTACTTCTAGTAATAATGACTTTGACTCCCAATAAATTAGTTAAGTATGATACTAGATTTACAAACAAAGCTGTCGTCATAGGTGACAAAATAATCTTGTCTCCAAATAGCACATGAAAATCTGGTAATGACTGGAAGAAGTTCTGGATCTGTAAACATACATTTATAAATATATCAATGTTCCCAATTTACCTAAATGCATTTAATAATAAACTTGATGAAACAAATTAATTTAAATAATGACGCAAGTACATAAAATTTTACAAATTTTCTCTCATTGTATTATATTATGTAAAATAGGTTCAAATAAACTTGTAACATACGGCATGTATAGTTCAAATTGTTAAAAACTGTATAAAAGTTTAGTCGAATTTGGCACTCAAGTAAAATTTTGTATTGATGTACCTGGGGAGTTATAAATCTTGATAGAAATCCAATAAACTGTCTTTGAGAAATTAATTTCAATTTTTTAATTTAGTTCAGATTTTTAATTTTTCAGCAAAAATGAGACATTTTTTTGGGAGACTATTCAATTTAAAAATACCCAAGTTGATCAAATATGATTGATGTAATCTCAGCGAAGTTTGAGCAAACTTGTTAAATTTGAGAAAATTCTACTTTTGTTAATTTTTTTCACCAAAAAGGTTTTAATTTCTTTTTTTTGAATGGTCCAGAGATATAGACAAACTGCGTTTACATGCTAATTTGATAGAAATTTGTCTAAATCTGTAGCTTTAAGAGTAAAAACCACTTTTTTACTCACAACATAAGAACAAATATATCTATCAAAAATTTGTTTGCAATCAACATACTTTCTATACGCATGTTCTATACACTACGAAAAACTAAAAAATAACCTGTTGATGAGTACGAATTGTTCTGTATAACAGTGCAATAAAATTGATTTTGACAAATGAGATACTTTTTTGTTTTTATAGTGACTAAAATATTTTCGATACATTACAAATAATGCCAAAATAATTTAAACTGTTGATTAGTTTTGTGCAAGAGTCACAATTCAACCAAAATATGCTTCATTATTATTATAAGAACAGTATTATTATAAGAAGCAAAGAACAGGAAGAAGATAGCATTTATCTGAAGTTCTTATTTACTCTAAATAAATTTGTCAGGGTGCGTGTAGTTCTAAGCTTTGCATTGACTTCATAGAGGATCTCTGGAGTGGTATTCATGCTGACAAAATGCATTTCAGCTTATCATTTTATGGTCCCTTCTTCTAAAAATTCCAAAGAAAGTGGAGAATTACTATAATCTGAAAAGGCTCCTCTAGTACAGTTCACGCAACAAAAATCATTACCATCCAGAAAATCTTGTGAGACTGTAATACATGGCCTTGTTTTTAGAATTATCAGGTTCGCCAAAAAGAATATTGTTTGCAAAAATATTCCTTGATGAATTAAGGTTATTACGATATGACACCTATAAAAGTACTTACTATGCTTTACAGTGAAACAGTTGGGACATCTGCCACTAAAGGTGCTTTCAGAATGAAATCGTGTACTCTTATTTTCTTAATAGTATGGTAAAACTCATGTGGCAATATCTTCAAGAGATAGAGTGATAGTGCGCTGAAGAATGGCTTTCTATCAAATCAAGATAGGTGTCATTTCCTACAAAGAGTAATATTTGTCCTCTATGTGTGTATTGTTTAGTACATGCAAGTATTTCTAGATGAAAAGCTAACCTAGGCAAAACAACCCCAAAAGGCAAATGGGGGGGGGGTCCCAGTAACGGGTTGCTTTATATTAGGTAAGATTAGGTGCCTCATGCCAAACATGATATAGTGGTTATATATAGCTGCAGTTATTAGATCAGTGACAATATATGGGATGATTGCATAAACACAACAGACAAATCTACAAAATAAGATAATTCAGGACTTTATTTTCTTTGATTCTTGGATTTATCAGATAAGGGTTGATATCTGGGAAAGAGATTGGAGTGCACACGAAGTTTTAATGTATGTATGTATACAATTACTGTGCAAAATTTAGTGTATCTATGACAAAATCTGTGGATATGTATAATAAAAAAAAAACTTTAAACAAAGAATTGCAAGTTTTTTTTTAATCATGCGAATTTAAGAGATTTGTTCTAAACAAATTTCTTTTCCTGGTTGAGTGTTAACTCTGAAAAACATAGAAACTAAATACACAATCCATGTGTGGTTTTAAAAAAGAAATACAAACAAGCAACATCAGCCTGAAATAGTGTAATACACGCACACTTCTTAGAAGCTTTAAATTTGTGGCTCTGCTAAAAACAATACCATATTTTGAATATCCCGTGGCTGTTGCTGGATCTGCTATCGGAAGCCGCTCGTGGCGATGGGGACGCTCGCCAACCTTGGTTGGAGGGCGCTGGGGGAATAAAATACCCAGGGTGAACAAAAACTAGATAGGGGAATGTACCCCAAAAACAAACCAAATATGGAAGGTTTGAAGAGGAAGGAGTTTACAGTGCAGGGAGTCAGACCCCCAGTACCGGCATCTGACAGGAGTGAGAAGGGGCTCCGGGACGTCGTCAGCCAGCAACCGCAATACCAAAAATGAAGAAAATCCATTTCAGAGAAGTAGCGTTACTCAAAGATCTCCAAAGGATATGGTCAAGCTAGGATCAAGCCTCCTGTCAAAAACAGCGAAGAAATCAGATCCTCATCTCCTGCAGAAAGCAATGACTTATCTACTCTGGTTGAGGAAAATAGGGAACTCCGTAAGAAGCTGAGTGAAAATGAGTTACTGTGTAGTGCACTCAGAAAAGAAATCACTGAACTTAAATCAAGTGTAGTTATACAAAAACCAACGACAAGTCAAGATAATGATCAGATAGAATACTTCACTGATGAAGATGAACTGGCACGGGAAACCGATTGGGTGCTGAAGAAATATAAACGATCTGCAAAGAAAAGGAAGGCAGAGTATTCACCTGAAATTGGAACACCGATCGCTACCAATAAATGATAGCAATAGGGGAAAGGTGAATGAAAAACCATCTAAAAAGCATCATACACCTCCACCTATAATTGCTTCTAGAATAGAAACCTTTAGCTCTTTGAAGGATATTATCAATAAAGTATCAAATAATGAATGTAAATATGTCTCATATAACAATAATGTCTGGAAAATAAATGTTCCGGACAGTGACACATATTGATCAGTTACTGCAAAACTAACAAATCAAAATATACAATGGCATTCATATGAAGACAAAACCATGAAACCTATAAAGGTAATGGCCAGAGAACTTCACCCATCATGTGAGGAAAATGACATTATTCAGGAGCTATCCGGTAAAGGATTTAAGATATTGGAAGCTAAAAATATTATCAAAAAAGAAACAACAGAAGATAGAAATGGTGAATTCATTACACCAATTCATAAATTAGTTTTATTTTGTAAGAAAAATTTTTTTCATTTTGTAATTAGATGAATAAGTTGTTACCTTAAGCAATACTCACAAGAATTAAGTTAAATTAGTATACAAGTACAGTTCAAATTTAACTGTGACACAGTGGACGCTTGATTATCCAGCCATTTTAGCCCCAAACCATAAATTATGTAACAGCTGGTCAAAGCAGCTGCTTATTGATATGACATGAAAGTTTAAATTATAATTTTACTTTAAATTATAATCCCTCACAATAAAAGTCCTATAATAAAAATAGAATCTATAACATTCAAAATAAAATAATAATTTTTTTTCCCACTGAACTCTTTTTAACACAGCACCAAAGTATAACAAAAATTCAATATTTTTAAACACAAACAACTCTTTATTCTATACAATAGTAAATCTATTCTGAGATTGATTACTAGAAACAAACAATATGCTCTGCACATTCAGCACATACCTTGAACACCGTATGTTATCCAAGACCAGGTTTAATTCCAATTCTAAAGAAAATACAGGACAACATAAACCACATTCCACATTACACTTAAGACATCTGCACTGTAGATTAAGAATGACAAGGAAATTTTCATTTGTCTATGCCTTTATTATCTATTTACTGTTTCACTCTAACCTGACTGTGCAAAGGTTGGGGGAAAAGTGAAATGATTGACTAGCTGTAGGTTTATGTCTGGGTGTATGGGAAGTTTTTGAGAGGCCATAAGTATGACCCATTCTGAGCCTGGTTAAGTGAGCAACCACTATATTTAAATCTATCAACAAATATAATAAATATGATTCATTTATATCATTTTTATTGTAAAAAATGAAAAGAAATCAAGTAATCTGTTGAATCAAGAGATAATTGCAAAGATGATCCTAACATTAAAATTGCTATAATTTTAAGTGGGTTTCCAAAACTAGATCTAGTAAAATTAGATACTAGCAGTAAATGTTTTAAATACAAAATGTAATTATAGCAAAAATACAAACTTTTACTACAGCAGAGTTTAAAAATGCTTTCTCCGATAGTGGACGAGTATCTTTCCGCAAAATTTTACTTCCTCCTATGCTGCTCATCCGTCCATATTCTATACTATGTATTTGAGATCTGAAAATCCAAACAAAAAAATTAGTAAAGCACTGTAGAGTCAAACACCATCCATCAGGATGTCTGAAAATTTTAAAAAAATATAGTAATCTACTTTCCCACATAACCAAGATGTTTGGTTGATGGCATTGTATTACTATACAATCAAGATAATATTTTTAGTGTTTAGGTGCTCAAAGTGCCTTGTCTATCAAAACAAAATATCATGACCACTTCAGCCATCTTGTAACCTACAGTTTTGAACACTGAGTGGTTTTACAGTAAATTATCTAGAAGCAATAAGTTATATTGCTTTTAATACTGGGAAGAAAGACTGAAGATGGTGTGAACCAATTTCGAAATCATTAGAAAGAATTCTTTTTAGTGTAAAACCACAATGTACTGTGTTTATGAGAAGTTCTGTGATGACGAAAATAGAATGAAAAATCTGAAGTCTCATCAATCGTGGAGAAACTTAAATTATTGGATCAATTCGAACATGGAATAGGCCTAAGTGGAGTGGAGCCAGTATAAGAGTTATTTAAAACCACCGTCACTAGTTTTCCTTATAAGAAAATGTATAATTGTGTAATACAGCCAACCTGTTACAAGCTTCCAGTTAAGATTCTAATATTTACACACATGCACCCCTTTACTTCAGTAGTCATACTATGAATGCAATTTTTTTAGCCACTGCAAATAAGATTACGCTAATTATGTTATTTATGAAATATTGTTAAAATAAACTTTTAACATTCCAGAATGAAACCTGTGTACACCATGATATAAGGTGTCACATGCAATACAATTGTAAGTTCAAAAAACAGTTTTAAGAAATTGTTGTTTATGTTACTGCATGACCATAGAACAACTGAGGCGAGTCCATGCTTCAAGGAATATCCTATATAAAAAAAAAACACGAGTGACAGTGACACTCCTTATATTAATATTGATAAGCATTTACTGATATCTTTAGATTATTCAAAAAGAATATTACAAAAAATGTGGCTATTTGTAATTTAATGTAGCATTATCAAAAAACAGCAGGAAAGGTAAGAGGAATATATTAGGCAAGAAATACGATCCCACAAAATAGAAAATGAAAAATATAGGGAAAAATCCAAACACATCCCGAACACTACTAAACTCCAAGAGTTAACAAAGAATTTAAGAATCATAGCAGAAGAAACAGCCCCACCTAATAAGAGGAAAAAACACGCTTGGTGGAACGTAATATGCAAACAAGCATTAGAAGAGAGACATAAAAGGTGGATGGACTTTAAATAAAACCCAAGAAAACTTCAACAAATTTGCTTTACAAGGGAAAATCTCTCAAAAAATTATCAGAAACGTTAAGAGACAACACAACAAAGATCTCCTCACCCAAATTGAAAAAGATTTCCACAAAAATAATGCAAGACAGTATTATAGAAGTTTCAAAAGTAAAATGAGTAAATTTATTCCCCCAACTCTAATGGTAAAAAACAAAGAAGGAAAATTAGCCCATTATGACAAAGAAAACGCCCAAATATTAGCAGAAAACTTTAAAGATCTCTTAAACTGTGAGGAACACTTTTGACAAAGACACAAATACAGAGATTAAAACTAAATTGGAGAACATAGAACTCCCAAAAATAAAATAAATAGAAGTAGCACTAGAAGAATTAAAAGATAACAAAGCCAGTAGAGAAGATCAATACCCCTCCAGAAGCAATCCTACAGAGAGAAATAACAGAAATTTGGGAAAACGGCAATTATATGCCCACTGTTTAAAAACAAAGGAGAAAAATCGAACCATGACAACTATAGGGGAATCTTTCTACTTGATTGCACATACAAAAGCCTTTCTAGGATTATACATAACATAATAAAAGACCAACTAGAAGAAGAATTGTGTGACTATCAAAGGGGTTTCAGACCATGGAGAAGTTGCCCTGATCAGATCCTATCCCTAAAATTAATAATAGAGTATTTTAAATGTAGAAATAAACAACTGGTCATAACTTTCATTGATTTTAAGAGGGCATACGATTGTATATATAAAGAATCACTATTCAAGATAGAAATTTGGGTCTACACCCTAAGTTAATAAATATGATTGAATTAACCTTGATAGACACAAACTCAAAGTTAAATTTATAACGGAAATATCGGAACCTTTTGGAATAAAAACTGGGCTGAGACAAAGAGATGGTTTGTTCCCACTGCTCTTTAATTGTGCACTGGAATATTTGATGAGGCAGTGGGAGGGGGAAATGGCTATGGAATAAAGACAGGAGCAGGAAGGGGAATAACAGTAAATTGTTTGGGATTTGCAAATGATCTGGCCTTCCTCTTGAGTAGTATAGAAGAGACCAAAACACAATTGGAAAGCTTGGAGGAATTGGCAGGAAAAATTGACTTCAAATCTCATATGAGAAGACGAAAATAATGATTAGAGACCCTCTTGGCAGAAATGGAGTACAAATAAACGGACACCAGATTGAATTAGTCAAAGAATTCAAATATTTGGGAGAAATAATTACGCATAACCTTAAGGAAAAAAGAAACTGGATTGAGAGACAAAATAAATTAATCAGGTCCCTAATTACAACAAAAAATATCTATAACAAGAAAAGTATGTCTATAAACACCAAAATTAGACATTACAAAACAGTAGTATTACTGGAAATATTATACAGTAGGGAAACATTATGGGATCCGACAGTTAAATATGGAGGAGGAAAATTAGAGATAACTGAAAGGAAAATTATTAGTAAATGTATATGGAAATGGAACATTCAAGAGGAAAGGTACCAGAACATCTCCAATGAAGAATGTTTCTATCTATACCAGAAGATAGAACCATTAACGGATGTCATCAGGAAGAGGAGAATATATTTCTTAAGGCATATCCTGAGAATGAAAGAGACAAGACTTCTGAAAAAACTAAATGAATTTTGAAGAGGAAAATCCAACCCAAGTAGCTAAAACTGGCTATAGAGGACATGAAGGAACTGGGTATTGAAAGAAGAGAGTTGGAGGAGGAATCCGGAAATTTCAGGCTAATGAGAGAGCATAAAACGAAATTCAGAAGAACAGATACCAACAGAAAAAAGATGGTAATGTTTGAAGCCTAGAGGAAAAATAGATCTGACCGCATGAAGAACTTCCATGCGGAATTAAGAGAAAAAAGAACAGCCAATAAGAGAACTTAAAGTGGTCCCCTGAGCTACTTCACCCCATACAAGAAGGAAGAATTTGGTATAATGTAATCAAATTTGATAAGTTTGTTCTAGTTGCATGCAATACCTCATTTGTGTTTCCACATTGATCTTTTGTTGTATTCAAGCAATAGATAAAAATATATTAAATGTTGCATTCATGTATTCAGGTATTCATGATACATAAATGTATTCACTAGAAAACATTTTGAAGGATTGTTAGTGTGTTTATATGTTTCAGCACTCTAGCTTTCATAATTTTAGTCTGATTTAATTGAAACTTGAGCAAAAATTGATTTTGGAGCAGACTAAGTAAAATCTGCTCATTTGTTTTAAAATCACAACCATTTAATTTAAAAGAATTTATAACATTTACTTTAAAAACTTCATTATTACTATTACCCTAATTATAATTAAATTTTGCATAAATTTGCATTATAAATTTCCAAATTTAATTAAAAATATGAAAATTGAAACCACATACAATTAGTTTTGTACTCAAAATATTTAAAAAAATTCATATGCTAATTCATGCTGATTTTAACCCTGATTATAATAAAATCAGATAATAAAAATTAAGATAAAAGTTATGATATTTTAAGGATTTTAAATAGCCACTGTTATTGCTAAGCTATTACAATACCAAAATCAATTTCTTGTATTTCTTTTTTTAGAAATATTTTTGTAATCACATCAGCAAACCAGCTGCATTCAGCATTAAAAAAATTTTTGTCTAGGAACACTGAGACAGCTCTTGTATGGTTGAAAATCTTTTTTTTTAGTTAGCACATTCCTAAAAATAACAAAAATTACCTTTGAGGTCTTGAAATTCCAGTAGCAAGATTCGAATTCAATGTGTATGCTGGAGTAGCTGGAGTTACTGGTGTTTTTGGAGTATTCAGGTTACATTCGCTTAGTGACCTTTTCAAAGGCTTAGAAGCTACTTTATTCACACTGGAAACTAATCCCGTTCCCACTTCATTTATAGCCTCTGATGATCTTCCTCGTGTGGTGAAACCAGGTTGTAAAATCATTGACTTTTTTTCTTTTTTATCATCACTAAAATGTATAAATAAATAAATAAACACATAAATATATATATATATATATATATATATATATATATATATATATTCAAAAATAAGTATTGTCTGGGAATAAACTACCTCTTTATATCATTACATATTTTAAAATTAAATTTTAACTAAACCTTACAGTTAAAGCATTTGTATAGTGGTTTTTTAATACTCTATTTTAAAATGTTGCATAAAAATTAATTATGATGCATTTATGAATAACAAAAATACAATTTAAAAAGAGCTTTTATTTATTTAATTAATATTATCAGTATGGGTTAACAAAGTAAAGTCAAACATTATTTAATTTTTACTATTTGATTATTCGCACTGTTTTATGAAAAAAGTCTTTATTATTCACACTGAGGTCACCGCCCCTCAAGATTATGTTGTTCAGGTAGCACAGGCGTAGAAAAAAAAACGATTATAATTTTGAATACAAAAAGTCTTGTTTTCAATAGAATGTGAAATTATGATGATGTGAATTTTTGTTAACTCATCTAATACCATGTAAAAACACACATTTTAATTAACTACGTAATTAAAAAAATGAATTTCAAAAATTTTAATTTTGTAATATTACAACAATATTGATGTTTATTTTATAAGAAACGACATGTTCGTAATTTGAATGAATGCACACAACTGGTGGATAAACCAACCAGACGATCTTATAAAATATGCTTCAAAGAACATATTGATGTCTTTTCCCTCTTACTGTATTATAGAGGCAAAAGTCTGTGTTAAGATATTAAAGTTGCACAAAGCATTTAATGTATTGTAACCACATTTATTATAACATAAATACCAAACCTCCAAATTTTTCAAGTAGCAAGTAAGCAATTAGATATCTTTAAAGAATTATAAATTTACAGAAAAACCAAATCTAACAAAAACTGTGTCTTAAACAAGATATGTATATAGGAAACTAAACCCTTGTTTCTTTACTTATTGTTATCTCTTGAAAATAATCATATGTGTCAGTATAACAATCACTTCAACTCGGTATAATCCAAGACATACGAGTGGCTAAATGTTTTAATGTTGTTTAAAACATTACATACAAGTAACAAAAAAAAACATACCAATAAATGTTTAATGTTGTTCGTAAACAGCATATAACATTACTATTAAATTAGTTGTTTTATGTTTTGTATGTGTTGTGTTTAGTATATATTACAACCCGATGATGTCATCAACAATGGTGAAAAATGTATAGTCTTTCTACAAAGCAAGAAAAATAAAGTGTCAAATTGAATAAATTAAAGTAGTATTAATGATGATAATTTAAAGCACTTGTTAAAAATAATATCGGGGGCATGTTACAATGTAAAATTAATATATAGAATGTACTTTTAAATGGCCACCATTTGAAAATTATAACTTCTTGGAAACTATAAGATTTACATAAAACTTCAAATATGGAACCTAACCTACATTTCCGTCTATAATACAATGGTTTCTTTGAATTTTAAAATTTGTCTAATATTAAAAAAAAATTAGCTAACTTTTGAATTTCTATAAAAACCACTACTTTTATGCTGTTTTCTGAATAAACACCTTATTTCAGACTTTTATGTTCTTGGGTGTTTTTCAATTGTACCTTCTGTTTAAGTATATTTGCTGATTATATATAGATTGCTCATAGTTGGAAAACTTGCCATTTAAAACATGGAGAAAATTATGATTTTTATGTTTGTATTTGGTGTTTGTAACTGATGGATAATGATTAGAAATGTGTTGCTAACTGTTCCTAATAATGTTAACTGTTCAACCAAAGCGACATCTTCGAATCTTCTCTCCTAATGATTATTTCAGTGGGCCAAACATATGGTAGTCACATGAGGACAAGTCTGGACTGTAAGGTGGTTGTTCAAGAGTGCAGTGAGTTTATCACAAGTTAGAACTGCAGCCATGCATTTTTGTGCAGATGGAGGTCATCATGAATTGGTTTCCGAGATCATTTGTATCAGCATCATAAAGCAGCTAGCAATAGTAGGCGGTATTCATTATACTTTGAATATATAGGAAATTAGTTAGCAATACAACTTTTAACCCCCAAAACATAGTTGCTTTAATTTCTCAGCTGACTGTTGAGCCTTAGTAATAATCGGTGCCCCTCCACTCCATACTTGTCCTCTTGTTATCTGGGGTAATGTGATGAACCCATATTTTATTACAGGTTCTAGAAAACCTCTCCTTTTTCAAAACAATTCAGAAGATGATGACAGATATCTTTCCGCACATTTCTTTGTGCCTTATTAAGATGTGGAACCCTCCTTGCTGATACTTTATATATTCGAGTATGTCAGACATGATAGTATGAAGGACACTACAAGTTCTACTATATTTTCAGTGAGACCTGTAATAACATCAATATATGATGTTTATATTTGCTTTGGTTTTACAGTGATTTTTCCTTATTTTATTTACCCCTAGGATATTGTTATTTTTTATTAATAATCCAAAATAATTATCGTTCATTTAGACGTATGATATTTTTCTAAATTAAGTATTACTGTACTTGTCCTTCACCATTTTTTGAAAGTACACTGCAAATATTATTTTCATATTCCTCATATGAGCTAACAATCTTCCATGTCCCCAAAGTTAGGAATTGTTATACTAGAGAATTCATTTTACCAATTTCCACTTTTTTTAAAATTCAAAGGAAGTTGTTTAATTAATTTACATTATAATATATGGTTTAATTATTTTGAGTGGAATTTTTCAAAAATATTTTTTTCATGTGACCTTAGGCTGTAAGATGAATATTTGTATAAAATTTAATTAGGATTTTTTTGTACAATTTAAACTATAGACTACTAATTAGACTGTGTAATATATAGTAACCAAGAGGCCCATGCGAGATTTCGCACTATGAAAGTTTTAAGTAAACATAGGCTTTTGAATAAGAGTAGTCATTGGGGTGAGAGCGATAGTTGGAAGGAAGGGAAAACATGTTTAAAAAATTAATTAAAAGCTATCAGTCTGAAATAATAAATCACAAATTTATGAGTCAATATATATATATATTTCAATTGAGATAATTGTTTTTTTTAATAGAAAATTTTACAGGGCATTCCAATATCTCGTAAACGTTTTTGATTTAAGAATGTAATCTTCTTATACTTTTTGTATTTCATGTTCTTTAATGGATAAAACCATGTTACTTGATTTATTTACCCTTGAAAAGGCTACATACAATTGTTCGTGAGTAAAGATCACATTTGGTAAATATAATCCTGTTTTTTGAAGTGTCTGTCCCTACGACTTGTTTATCGTGATAGTAAATGCAATTTTAATAAGTAACTTTCTTTTAGTCAATTGAAAAGGGACTGATCCATGATGCTTGGATCAGATGGTGTTCAGTTTATCCGTGGTATTACTGCAGATTTCCCCAAGTCAACCCACTAAGCATTAATTGTGAATTCATTAAGTTTAAATATGATCATACATGCTCCATTGACTAAGCCCTGTTTAACGTTAAGGTTTCTTATCAACATGACTACAGTATTTTCCTTTTATAGTTTATGAGGCTATAATCCTGAGGGCTCTAATGAATTTAAGAATTCTACAGGATACAATTTATACGATGGGCAGGGATAGGGGACTGTTAGTAGGGCCACATAACCTATAAGTTTAATGACTTTTAAGTAAATATTGAAATTGTTCCAAGCACGTTATGCAAAAAAGTGACATTTGTAGTTGGACTGTCTATTAGTGATTAATAAGTTAGCTTTGTAAAATATATAAAATATTGTCTGATTTGTGATGTCGCGCATGCACATGCAAGCCGAGCATCCATGAAGCCGTTTTGTCAATGTTAAGTTTAGTGTTGAGCAGTTAAGTTTTTTTTATGTTAAAATTTTCCAAAAAAAGTAAGTTTTAGCACAAAATTGTTTTACAATGTCAGAAGTCAGTTAAAAAAATCTTTCTAAAGATACCTCATTTATGCCTGTTTGCATAATATGTACTGAGAAAAAGAGATGTTGACTAGAGAAATAATATGTATGATAAGTAAACCAATAAAATATTACCTTTTCATATTATCAGTATTAGTAAACTGAAGAGGTTGTGTTGAGGACCTACGTCCTAAAGAAGAAGTTCTTCTCATCTTGAAGACTTTTTTATCTTCTAGGGATTCAACCATACACTGAAAAAATAGAATCACTAAAATGAAATTAAAAGTATATTACTTGGTACATTAACTCTAAGTAATCACATTATATTTTTTTTTGTTATATAGTTTATTCTGTAGCCTATACAAAACAGTAACATAATTAATGTAAGTTCAAAATTTGGGTGATATTTGAAAATCATGATTTAAACTTACATAATAATAAACCAACTAGCTAGGGCCAATCTCACCACTAATACATTTTTATAACCTAGCCTTCATGACGATACATGCTTTATTTTATCTAGACTAAACTACTTAATACTAAACTTGAATATAAAACATTCACGTGATGACAAGAAAATAGGATATATATACATACATAGTAGTGTTCAATTCAGGTCTTATTTTCTCTTGGAGAATTCCATAAAGTAATATCCAATTTGTTGTAATAACATCAACAAATACAATTACAATACAAACACAAACTAGCCTTTAAGTACAAATACAAACCCAAAAAAGCTAACAACAAAAGGGAAGTTGGGAATCACAGATTATTGGGCGGGATTTTGTTTTTAATTCTGTATTTTACTATTCCCGCCATTTCTTTTTAGTTGGGATCTGTACGTGTTCAACTTATTGTTTAAGACTCAAAGAAGCTTTTTGAACACAGATTGACAATATTCATTTAGTAGTTAATCTATGATATTGATATATAATTATATTATACTGGTGTGTGTGTGTGTTATAATCTCTGTATGGCAGATGACTCGCTACTAATATAGTCCAGCCACTTAGTAAATGGCCTACGCGATAATGTCTCGCAGGCACCCTCCAGCACTCCAACAGTTCGGTGACAAAGAGTCTGCCAATCTGATTCTACAAACAGTTACTACTCAGCGATAGTGAAAGAAAAGGATAGAGCTGGTGGTAAGAGAGTGGGGACTCAACCTTTCAAAAGCAAATTTTTTTTCTCTCTGTCGACTGATGTTCTTAGCAGGCCGTTATCTAAGCGGCTGACGTATAGCTGCATCCAGCACTCCAAACACATTGCTTACTACTGTAGTGATATCAATTCTGACAATGAACAACACAGCTGAGAACACTGAAATTCCGGCCTATGTGTACATAAATGTTTTTAAATGTCGTCCAGTGTGTACATAGATGTTTTTAATTATGAGATTAATTTTCATATGACATTAGATAATTTTAATTTTGTGAAAAGAGAGATTCCATATTTTATTTTTATCACCAATTCCCTCAGCTTTCGTAAGTTTTTAAGAGTTTACTTTGAGATGGTTCAGACAGCTCTGATCTGTTAATAAATAAATTAAAAAACCTATTTGCCTTTCTAATTTAATATGAAAATAGTAATTTTTGAAATCGTATCAAACTAGTCAAATAACTATAACTGAGTTACATTTCTGTAACATAGCTACCATCTTCAGAGCCATATTAAACAAAAGAAACACTAAAATACAAGTAGTTGAGTGTTAGTACCATAGCTACTATCAGTGTTTTCACCAAGTTCCGCCTGATGGTGATCTGTCTGCTTTGTATAATATGGGAGAATGCAGCACGAGCGTTTAGGCAAGCAGGGGACATTTACATTTCGAACACTTTAGAGCGTTAAGATATTGCAATATTTCTAAATTCGATGGTTTTTTATCCCAAAGTCTGTGATACATAATCTTGAAACATAACGGACGTGTTCTCAACGGTGTCAAAGTCCGAATATCCAAATAAATTTTGTACATCTTATATAAATAAAACCTGAAATAATAAATAAAATATAATTACCTGCAAGAAACTTAGTAAGGTAATATTTTTCGTTGTGGGTTACTTTTCTGTATTTTTTATATGCCAACACATCCAGGTTTATTAATCCAGAGCTCTTAATTTTTTACTATTAATTTTTTAAATTCTTCAGCCTTCCCTCAAAACATAGATATCAGTCTTAAATGTAAATGTATAAAGCATATTAGGAAAAAGAATCAATAATTGTTTCAATATTAAGTTCGATTAAATCCGAATGGTTGATGTCCAATAGTTTTTAATACTATTTTTAAATAACAACGACAACGACGACGACGACAAAAATGACAAAAACGACAAAAACGATAAAAAACGACAAAAACGATAAAAACGACAAAAACAAAAAAACAACAACAAAAACAAAAACAACAACAGCAGCAACAGCAACAGCAACCGTAACAGCAGCAGCAACAGCAACAGCAACAAAACAAAAAAAAAAAAAGACAAAGACAAAGACAACAACGACAACGACAACGACAACGACAACGACGACAACGACAACGACGACAACATCAATAACAACAACAACAACAACAACAACAACAACAACAACACAACAACAACAACAACAACAACAACAACAACAACAACAACAACAAAACACTGATAAAGAAATTTGGAAAATTGTAAATCGAACATATAGTATAATATACATAATACAGAAATAAATCAAAACATTTTTTAAACTACATAATTTGTTAATACAGGCGTCATAATTGTGCTCTTTCGGTATATTTGTATAATAATAAAAAATAACAGGTAACAGATGAATAGATTTTTAAATCATAATAAGCCATGTATCTATGTCATAAGAAAAATATTTTAAAACTCAGATACAGATCAGCTGTAAAGAAATATTTGGAGGGAAATAGTCGTTGGCATTGACAGTTTGGATTGCAAAAGTCTAATTTAGAAAGTGAAAATTGAAATAAATATTAACAGTAGTCAGTATTTAATACAATATATTTTTGAGCAACTATTTAATTATTAATATTACATACTGTAATATTAAAATTAGTATTGCATTGTATTCTCTGGCCTTTGTCAGTGTCATTCCCCTTCAGATTAGAAAGGACAATAACCTAGTCCTTTCTTTTAGATTAGAGAGATTAAGTGGTTTAGTTTTGTTGTGTTAACTTTGCATTTTCATTGAAATTTGTGGGATATTTATTATTAATTTTGTTAACCTAATCTTAAATCTGATTAATGCAACCTAATATTATTGTAAAAAATGTCAGATAATTCTACTATAAAAAGATTTATAGTGTCATCTTTTAAATTAAATGGTCTGTCAATAAAAAGGTTAGTGTGGTAAAGCTGTTATCGTAATTTCTGTATTGTATTACATTATAGAATTAAGTCCATAACACTTTTTTTAAAGTATGAATTTTCAGAGGTTTTGACTATTTTCTTAATTTTTGAGCCAGAATGCTTTATTCTTGCCCATTAATAATAAACAAACAAAAGTGGGGAAAATACAAGAAGTTTGAAAAAAAATTGTCTTCATAACCTAGTAATTAAAACCATGCAGAAGTTGATAACATACATAGTCCTTCCATAATAAGGACGAATAATACATTGGTTTTGGCATAGTAAATACGGCATGCTCTATGCAATTTAAATGTCAGTAATGTCACAATATAGTTCTGATAAAAATTGCAACCGATCCTGAATCTTTTGCAGATGAATATTTGTTAATTGAAAATAGAGTATATAATAAATAAAAATCATAAATTTTATAAAACCTCTAAGTACTATAAATAGGCTACCTTTTTCTCTAAATAACACTATTTACAAATTAAGTATGTGATAAGATTAAAATATGTTTTATGAAATTAGTAAAACAGATTTTTTTCATACTATTGATAATAATGTGGGTTTTTGAAAAAGTAAATGTGTTTAAACATTTTTTATAAATGTACATAGCAATTTATTTTTAATTTTTATAGGCTTAATTAACTGTTTAACTTTTATATTTCAGTGATGCTTGCGATTATTTTGCAATCCAACTTGCACCTTTAGAAATTGGAGAACGTGAGGAGTGGTTGGAAAAAGTAACAGAACATATACAAAAACAGACATTGTCAGCTCCTTTTGTTGAGAAACATCACATAGAATTAGCTATATTGGTAAGCTTGAGAATGCTGTAATTATGTTTTACAGTTGTCTTGCTGATATAATGAAAGCAGTAATTATCTGAATAAGTGTAAATCATGATATCGTTATTGTAGGCTAACTAGTTTTCTGAATAATATGGTAAACAAATTGATAATTCTTTACTATTTGACAAACAAGTAACTTTTTTTTATTGTGTAAATATTCATTATTCCCACTATCTGTAACTACATTATATTTAAATATATTGTTCCGTATATGTTAGAAATTGTTTAGGAATTAAATTTATAGGTCAAAAAAGCAATCTGAACTCACTTTTATATCCTAACAATACTTGTTTGTTGTTATTTTAAGGCAAAACGCATATTGAGGCTATTACCACCTCCCTAAATATAAGTGTGAGTGTAAAGTGTTAAAGTTTTACGTGTAGTGTTGTAAGTGTAAGTGTGTGTTAGACTTGGGTACCGCGAGGGACATCTAAATCCTCTCAATAGGTGCAGCTAGTCTGCACCCCCCTGCGGGGTCCTAACAATACTGTTGTATGCAAGTTGCTAACATGTTTTTCTCATGAAAACAAACAAAGTATTCAATGCGTATAATTAATAGTAAAAACTAAATAAACTTTTTTTAAAATTTATCTTAATAACAATACAGTTTTGTGAAAGTACTATTGCATTGAAGTTACTAACCTTGTTATAGTGCCATATAATGTGGTGTGGAAATTGCTTGAAACGTTTATTGTGGCCAAACAATGAAGATTTTGCGCTATTTTGTGTATGAACCCAAGGTATTGCCCAAAATAAAAATTGTTTGGGATATGATGCCAACATGATATTACAATACTGTTGTATGCAAGTTGCTAACATGTTTTTCTCGTGAAAACAAAGTATTCAATGCGTATAATTAATCGTAAAAACTAAATAAACTTTTTAAAAAATTTATCTTAATAACAATACAGTTTTGTGAAAGTACTATTGCATTGAAGTTACTAACCTTGTTATAGTGCCATATAATGTGGTGTGGAAGTTGCTTGAAATGTTTATTGTGGCCAAACAATGAAGATTTTGTGCAATTTTGTGTATGAACCCAAGGTATTACCCAAAACAAAAATTGTATGGGATATGATGCCAACATGATATTATGTCTTGAAAGAGACTGTTCTTGTTAACACAAACACATTTCTGCTATTAACAGCAAGAAGAAGAATGTGTCGGTGAAGTGTGGCCATGAAGAAAGCGAAAATAAAAATACTTGGTTTAACAATAACTTATCGAGAAAATAAATTGTTTGCTATTTCCATACTGGTTATTTTTGAAGCTTCCAAAATATGATTTCCTTTGTTATTACATTGGAATTAGTTCCACTATTTGTGTGGATTATACTTGTGTAAAGTTTGTGTGGACTTGTCACCAGAATGTCAAACGATTGGTTTTTGCAAAATCGGAGAATTGTCATTAAAGAAAATTGATTTTTCTATGGCATTGAACATGGTAGGAACAAGGGTTTATTTGTTCGTGTTCCAAGTAGGGTAGTGATACTTTTTTGGCCGTGATAAAATCTAAAATCTTGTCAGGCACGATAACAGTCAGTGATTGCTGGAGATCCAATAATTATCTCCAATTTGAAGGTTACCAGCACTTAACAGTTAATCATTCGATTAATTTTGTCGATCCCAATACAGGTACCTTTATTCAATCCGTTGAATGAATGTGGCATGAGGTTCGGGCTGCTATCCCTTGGTACGAACATAGGAAACATTAGTTGGCTATCTTGCTGAATTCATATTCAGACAGATAAATCCAAGTTTCAAATGTCATTTACACATAATTTTCATAGCAATTTGCCTTTTATATGATGGCTTATACCAACTGGAAAACATGAAATAGCAGCTCCTGAAGGTGACACTAGCGTATCCGAAGATAGATTTTAATGTGAGTGTTAATTTTGCCAACCTTTGTAATATAGCCTTAACTAGGAGAAAAAAAATATTTGTCATAAATTTTATAAAACTCTAAGAACATAAATACCTTCTTTATAAATACGCATTAAATAAATTATTTGCATGAGAAAAAACATATAAGCAGTCAGCTGTTACATCAAGCAAGGTATTTATTTTACTGATTGCATTTTTCCAAGTATCTTCAGACAAAATTATTGCTGTATCATCAGCATAAGAAATAATATAGCCTTCTTGGATATCAGATTTAAATCTTTTTAAATAATATAATTGAATATGGCAAGTTTATGAAATGTTTATGTACCATGTACTCATAAGATTATGATTTTTTAAAAATATCTTCATCTCTAATTAATTATTAATGCAGACCAACTATAGAAGACTCACTAGCTATTGCCTAATCTAAACATTTTATGGTTAGTTTTAGCAGTTACAGTTTTTCTAATCTAAGTGAGAGTTGTAACTAAATATTAAGATTAACCATTTTAAATCTTTTTGTAGGATTGTTGCAAAAGTGCTACGGATGAGAATCTTACAACCTTTAATGTTATCTCTGCCTTTGAAATACCCCATTTCGTTTATAATTTGGATCGCAAGAAATTTTTACCTTCAACTCATACAACATGTTTACTAGATTCACCACTTGGAAAATGTAACCTTTTTCGTGATAGGTAATGCAATTTTTTTCAAGTACGAAAAATTAACAACTTGTAGTAAGTTGTAGCTAATTTTATTGATGATTTTTAGTTAATGTTTTTATTTTCATTCTACTTCATAGGCTAGTTGTAAGCTGGTAAATGTTTTTAAGATCTAAATTGATATCAGATTCATTGTTCTGGAATGTAAATTGAGTTGTCTTTTTAGATTTGTCTATTGGAATGCCAAATGCATCATTGTACCAAATTTCAAAACTTATGTGAATTTAAAACACCTATATATATATATAAGTTGAGGTTGAGGTTGAATTAAGTATGTTATATATAAATGTTGCAGATGAAATATGTAATATTTATTGATAATGAAAAGGAAGTTTAATAAACCAGAAACAAATTATTAAGAAAGTGATAGTACTGATGCTGATTTCCCTACTGTGAACTAAAGTAGTATTGACACTGTTCTTCCTACTGTAAACTAAGTAGTAGCACTGATGCTGTTCTTCCTACTGTGAACTAAGTAGTAGCACTGATGCTGTTCTTCCTATTGTGAAATAAATAATAGCACTGACGCTGTTCTTCCTACTGTGAACTAAGTAGTAGCACTGACGCTGTTCTTCCTACTATGAACTAAGTAGTAGCACTGACGCTGTTCTTCCTACTGTGAACTAAGTAGTAGCACTGACGTTGTTCTTCCTACTGTGAACTAAGTAGTAGCACTGACGTTGTTCTTCCTACTGTGAACTAAGTAGTAGCACTGACGCTACTCTTCCTATTGTGAAATAAGTAACAGTATTGACGCTGTTTTTCCTACTGTGAACTAAGTAGTAGCACTGACGCTGTTCTTCCTATTCTGAAATAAGTAATAGCACTGACGCTGTTCTTCCTATTGTGAAATAAGTAATAGCACTGACGCTGTTCTTCCTATTGTGAAATAAGTAATAGCACTGACGCTGTTCTTCCTACTGTGAACTAAGTAGTAGCACTGACGCTACTCTTCCTATTGTGAAATAATTAATATCACTGACACTGTTCTTCCTACTGTGAAGTAAGTAGCATCTCTGACACTGTTCTTCGTACTGTGAACTAAGCAATAGCACTGATGCTGTTCTTCCTACTGTGAACTAAGTAGCATTACTGACTCTTTTCTTCCTATTGTAAACTAAATAGTAGTATGACACTTCTTCCTATTGCAACTAAAATTATCAGTACACTTTACGAAATGATGGTTTATAAACACAGAGATCATCAAAGAATTGTGTAATCTACTGATACTTCAGAAATTTTCCTCACAACTAGGGGACTGCGAGCCGAATTTTAAGAGTTCGGGGTTTGGTCAGGTCGGGTATTTTTTTGGCACTCTGGCTTTTTGGGTCGGTTTAGGCCAAGCAGTTAAATGGGGAACCCATCACATTTTTTGCTAGACCTGAGTTAAAGCAAAAATCAGAATTAAAATGTTCATTTCATATTTAAAATCCTTTGACCGCCACGATATAATCTGCTTTTAAACGATGTTTGAATACCGCCACGGGCAGATTACATCAGCGCGCAAAAGTTATGTGAGTACAGTAGGCCTACTGCCACGTGCCGATTTAATACGGGCTCTGTTGGTCTGACTTAATACTGCCACGTGTCAATGTAATACAGTCTCTATTGGTCTAACTGAATACCGCGAATTGTGTGCATACCACCATGGACCGATTATATTGGCGTACAAAAATTGTGTAAATACCGCCTAGGGTCGATTATATTATATGCGCACAAAAGTTGTGTTAGTATTGTCACAGGTCAGTGCAATATGAGCTCTGTTGGTCTGAATGAATACCGCCAATCTGTGTGTTACTGATAAGTCAAAACCACGATTGTAAATGTGCATAAATTGTCTCCAGCGCCCAAATAAAAAAATATGGTAAAATCTAAATTCTCATTTATAATCATAGTGTTGAGTATTTTCATTTGATTTTTGTCTGAAAAAATACGACTTTTTTAATTTAGTGACATAATTATGAAGCAATACTTTCTGAAAAGAGGATATATGCAGTTTCTCTGAACTGATTGGGTACTGTTGTCAAATCACATTCATGTATTTATTTGACAAGGCAGTGTGTTGACCTGACCAGACAAGGAACTATATATTTATAAACATGAACAGTCCACTTGGTCCCTTCTCATTATAGCAACACAATAATAAATAAAACTAATCCATAATATTGCCCTCACTGACAGGTCAACAGTAGTTGACTTTATGGATTAATACTAATAGAATATGATTGTAAGTGGTTAGACACTTGACATTGGATAATTAAATTATTTTCTGTATATATTATTTGTCTATTAGGTATGATATAATGTAAACATTTTTTTGTATTTATTGACTGAGATTGCATCCTTAATTATTTTCATTGCTGCACTGCTAAATTTTATATTATTTAAGAGAATTATGAATTGCCTGATATGTATTATCATAAAAAAAGACAAATTTAGTCAATAAAATTGAGTGAAATGAAATCTAACAGGTATACCATCCTGAAGCAGAGAACTTTGAGGCATCAACTGTTCAGTGTAGGACATCAGTTTCATCTACAACCTGTTGAATATCTGTTAAGCAGTGGTACTAGAATCGAGAGAGTTGTAGTTTTAGGAATGTTGACACAACTCAAGGAAGGCCGTTATTACATAGAGGATCCTAGTGGTTGTGTTCCACTTGACTTGTCAAAAGCAATATCCTTTAGTAACAAAATGTTTTACAATATATTTTATTAAGCCAGTGTAAGATTTCTGTTTGTTTTGAGCAGTGTTTTAACAACGTATATGTGTTAACAAATATTAATGTTATCAGATTGGTGGTTGCTCTTGATAGCAAGAAAAAGCAATGCAACATGTAATTATTTGTATTTAAACAAATAAATATTTATAGTGTATATAAGAATATACATTTAAATATATGTAAATATAAATATCATATAAACAGCTTAAAATTTCAAGAACTGCTTAAATAGAATAATGTTCAACTTCTCATTTTAAAGCTCTTAATATGAGCTGTCTATAGGGTGGTAGAAAAGTTTAGTAAGAAATAACAGGGATTCAAAAAATTAATGAAACATTATTTTTCTTAATTTTTAAAATGTAAAGCTATTATATTTTTACAAATACTGATTGGTCGATTTAATATACTTATAAAAATGTTAAATTATGTATAATAACAACCAAGTTAGGTTGTTGAAAAATTTGTAATTTTTAAATATTAACATTAAACGTTCTTTGCAGAACTGAGTCAGTAATGATTCAGTACTTAGTTATAGTGATTTAAAGTAAACCAAAATGTTATTGAAAATTGTATCTGTGAAATGAAGTGTACTGAAAAGCAAAACATTTCATAATATATTACATAAATTATTAGAATTTCAATGTTAATGTAGTAATTAAAATGTAGGTCATAAGTTAATGAAAGTGTGATTTTACATAAAATGTTCAAAAAAATGAGCTAAATGCAATTTTTTTATGGAATTTTCAATTAGGTACTTGAAGCAAAACATTTATGGAACTAAGCCAGAAGAAGTAAATGATTTAATACTGTGACTAACAGAAGAAGTTAAACACATCACTCAAGACGTACTACAGTGAACCCTCGCTACTTCGTGGTTCGACATTCGTGGATTTTTTTCGTTATATGAGAAAATATATTGCAAATCTTCCAGAAATTTCGAAAATAGTGATATATGAAGACCCAAAATATTTCGTTAATTTCATTAAAACATTAGTAAAAAATATTATTTCTTAGTCTACGAACAACAAAACAAATATAAAATAACATAAAACATGTATCTTGTGTTTGAATTGGTAACTTATGTGGTAAAAAAAGAACCATACAGTACCCGCGTATGTATCCTACATTTTTATGTACACCTACTGTTTATTGCTTAACATTTTTGCCTGTGTATTGTATGTACATACTGTAGATATCTGTTCATTACTATAAAGGATGGTTTGTTAACATTATGTAAAGGAAGGGGTTTAACAGTCCGAATACATGTTAAATAAATACTGTAAATATGGTGTCGCTACTTTGCGGATTTTCATTTATCACAGCTGGTCTTGGAATCTGTCTACTGCGATTCCAAGTAAGTGAGGGTTCACTGTACTAAACTTGTTATAACGCTTTTATCACAGATTGACACTGTCAGGCAGGAAGGAAAACCATTATTAAAATTTCACTGTGGTCTGTGAGCAATTTTACAGTTGCTTTATAAACTTCAAATGACTTTTCAAAGCACTTAAAGTAAAAGTAATACTACAGTTCTGTTTGAAACTTCAACAAAATAACATTGTTATTTTTTAGAATATTATAGAAAAAATATCTTATGAAATTACACTTTACTAAGTTGCTAATCTACACTTTACTAATCTAAATATGTTTATTCTTGATTATTTTGCGATTGTGAGTCCTGTAGTCTAGTTCTTGCTTCATATAATCTAATATACTAAGAATGTTAATAGTTACTGCTTACAGAATTCATTATTGGAGCTCATAAATTCTAGAGTATGGAACATACATATGGTCTTCCATATTACACGAGAGAAAAAAAATCACTGTACTGTAGTTAATTAATAAACATCAAGAATTATATTTAGCTTTTTGGAACATCCTATATCTGATATGTATTATTCAATATGTCTTCACTTACTTTTTAATACATTCAACAACATAGTGTATAATTATAAATACACTGTTATAACTGTTACGCTATTTCTGAAATGTTTCTTTAACCATTGTTTACAATTACCATCAAGGGTTCTTTACTGAAAGCTGTTTTGTCCTGGTTGAAGGAAGTTATAAGGACAAAATTTTATATGCTGAAGCCTTGGGATTCCCTCCTCCAGAACCAGCTGAGAACAGCAGGTAATCAATAGTATTTAATTAAGTAAAGCGAGTTTTCAGTTTTTACAGAATTCAGTGAATTTTTTTTTAATGCATTGTACAACATATGTTTATAGGGAAAAATTAATTCAGTTGCTCTATGTTGAGTGTAGTTTTGTAACATAGTTACAATTAAGTAAATAATTGTCCCTATATAACAATTATTTAGGTTGAATATCCTGTTAATTTTTTTCGTAAAACTGTTCTTTTATAAACACTGCATTTTTAATGAATTTCCATGGGAAAATTAGCTTTTGGAGTAGCCATCATGAGAAGACCCATACTTTGGACATTGAAATGAGTGACATCCTACTCTTTAGATCACTTTTGACCTTTTTAGATCACCTTATGCTCAACCTTTTTATTACCTTTTTATAAGGCTATAAAAACCGTATATATATATATATATATATATATATATATATATATATATATAACCTTTTTATTAAAATTATGTATGTTTTTAATAAATAGTTCATTATTGTTAAATCTTGAACTCTCCGTTTTTCTTGAACTCTCAGTCTTCACTATTCAAATAACAGTATCCTAATGGAGTGTTTCTTGTTTTCAGGATATATTTTGGATCAAACAATATTTTTGGAGGAAATTCAGAGATGAATTTAAAGTCTTTAGATAAATTAAAGCAACTTGAAGAAAGCAATACAGATGCTATGATAATATTTTTGTCAGATGTTTGGTTAGATCAACACAAGGTAAATATAATTGTCATGTTAAAGCATATTATAGACAAAATATATGTTTAAGACTTGCTAGTGCGTCATATTTAGTACAGAAACTGTATTTTTAAAGTAATGTGTCATTTTGTATTTGACATCAGTTTTAACGAATTTTTATACAATTTAGTTTTAAATTGTAAAAACTTTGATGGTGATTTATATAAAAAGAGAAAAATCTGCAGTAGTTCATCTTATTTAATTAATGTAATAAAGTAAAAAAAAATATTTTTTTAAATTTTATAAATAGACTTTTGTATAAACTGTGCTTATAAAAGTTGTAGACATACATCTTTAACTTGTGAATCTATTGACAAATTTGTAATCAAACATTTCTGTGAAAAACTCAATAATTCAAGCAACTTGTCTGGGTTGCCATAATATGTGGCACTTTAAAAATTCTGTTTGTAGATGCCTAATTTTAAAATTGACTATTATCTTTTTCACATTTTCGTTAACAACAGCCAACTCTGTTGAAAAAGGATTAAAAATAATTTTTACCTTGGAAAACATCTGTATTTGTAAAAATTCAAAGCTGGTAAGATATACAACCTTGACTGTACAGTAAGTAATCCCTCGTTACTGATTTTTTCTGTGTTTTCGATTTTCTGCAAAAGCTCCTATATTTTTGTTTAATTATTTTTTTTTTTAGGTTTTAATAAAAACCCTATTAGGTAATTATTGCTTAAAAATGAGACATTAATGAGATATCTAAAACAAATCTCTCTCTCTCTCTCTCTCTCTCTCTCTCTCTCTCACTCACACACACACACACACACACACACACACACACACACACACACACACACACACACACACACGCACACGCACGCACACTGCCCAGCACAATTTAACACAAATTATGGTAAATGGTTATTAATGCACATTTTGGCCAAAAGTTGTAATTGACGGCAGAACTGTGATGTAAGCACTTTGATAGTCAGCAGTGTTAAACATAGCACAACATGTATGTTGTTTTGGTATAATAAACAAAATTTATTTAGAAATCAAACAGTCACCAGTTGTTAACACTGTAGGACTTGGAAGAAATTGTCAGTTTTCCTATAGAAGAGCCGATGTTGGATGACTGTAGAAGTGAACACTGTATAACCAGATTTTTCAATGAAAACATTAAGTTCAATTTCTTAGCCCAGATAATTCAGTGATCGTATTATCCATCCTTTAGTGAAAAGAGGATTGAAGTTTAAACGATGCATTCAAAATTTATTACAGCCTTATGAAATAAAATTAATCAGAAGTAGTAGAAACAAAATTCAGTGACAGTTTTTCTCATGTTTAATGTAGTTTATTTAACGTACAGTACAGGATTCATGAGATGAATCAAATTGCATAGTGTTAAATTTTTAGTGGGTCTTTCAATTTGACAAGTTTTTTTTAGAAGCAGAAAAGTCAGTACTTTATTATCCATAATTTTGTTATATTTTACAGGTTTTGGAGAAATTACGTGTATTATTCTCGGGCTATGAAGAATTTCCACCAACAGCAATAATATTGATGGGAAATTTTCTCTCAAAGAAATATGGAAGTGAACATGCAAATATTTTAAGAGCAAAATTTAAAACTCTTGGTGAGATGTTGGTTCAATGTCCCGGCCTTATTGCCAACACGAGGTTTGTTATTATCCCAGGTCCAGCAGACTGTCTTGCTGCTAATATTTTACCCAGGTGAGTTTATTGGATTCATTTAATGATATTAAAAGAAAGTGTTTCCTCGTACATTTCTGCGGACATTACTTCTAAGCTATTGCCATTGTTATTTTGACAAGTTAGTATTTTGCTACCACTTTGAATTAAGTTATTTTTTCAAATGCAAAAAAGCACATAATTTTTAACTATGTGTAGTAGGGTCATAGGCAAAGCTTAAGGCCCCTATAAGTTCGTGTGTGTGTCTGTACATTATACTTTATTCTTAACAATTCGATCTCTCACTCTTAGACAGTTTAAAAATGACAGTTAAAAAATTTTCCAGATCACTGGAAAATTTTAGCAAAAATGGTCTTTGTAGTGGTCTGAGTTCAGAAAAATATAGGGGTTATGATACTGTGTAGGTATTTCATATCCTGACATAATAATATGCGTTGGTTTGCTGTTTCTATTTCCTCCATAATTTTGAAAGTTACACCACTCGATAGCAAATTAAAAGAGCTACAAAAAGGTATCTTAACATTTGTCACTAAAGTTTACCGTTATTGATTTATTTTGGTTTAAAATTTTTAAATGTCTGCCATTTTAAAACTAGTCAATCTATGACTATTTGTGTGTTCTATTTCTATGGACTATTTATATGTATGGTCATTTTTTTTCAATTAGTTCTCAGGTCAGGTAAAGAATCTAAGTTCGAATTTTATTGGTTGAACGTTATAGATTATAAATTTTTTTGTTAAAAAAACAAAATGGCTACTATTGAGAAAATGAAGCATTTTCAGAACTTATATTTTGTATTTTTAAGTGTAGAATCATCTTGCAAAAGATTGCAGTGTAGTTTTGAATCACCGTAAATAGAACATGTAAATTAGAAAGTTAAATTTTTATGTCCCACCCTCTAATTTGGACATGTTAGATCATAAAAATATCGGAAAATATATGAAAAAAATGGTTTTTCATTATCTTTTAAAATTCTAAGTATTTTTGTACATATGAACCTCAGAAAAAATGTCATACAAATTTGACCAATAAATTTAAAAGGCTTTTTGTGCCACTTGACCTTTTGAACTGTTGGTAAAAGTAAGTAAAATACAATTAAAAATTAATTTTTGTGCTTGAAGATTAAGTGAAAAAGAGCACTTTTATATCTTATTCTACAAGGGTTACAGGCCACATTGCGGCATTGCAGAAGGTACAGTCAGCTGATCCATTTTTGTTAATATGCAGTTTACATTTAAAAGAAATTGTGTACAGACCTCAATAAGTGCTTTCAAAGCTAGTACTTGACTGTTTTATTTTAATACTAAACACAACACTACAATATTTTGTTAAACATAACGTTTAAAAATCTTTATTTGCCCTCAATATATTGGTAGTTTTGTGGTGCCTAACGTATTTTGAGAGAATATTGATTGTGTCAATATAGGGTTTCTTCTCTACTTTTTTGGATATTTTTTTTTAAAGTTAATGACAGTAACTGCAAGTCTTGAACCCACAGTCTTATGGTGCAGGTGAAATATAGCAGATTGACTACCACGTGTCTTAGTCACATCTGTTACCGAGTCCTTTTTCAGATAGTTTCTTAGATATCGCTTTTGAACTTTTGTTGATCATAGTTGGGTAGTAAATATTGAAATTTAAAACGTTGTTATTCTGCAACCATCTTAGATGTTGAAATTGGTTTATTTTTTTTTCAAATATGAATGTAAAATTACGACATATAATTTTATACTGTTTTTTGTTGAACTCAAGTCTAAAACCGTTAAAAGTAAATTATTATGTTACAATTTTTGGTACAATGGAATCAAACTTAGCATAAAAATAGATTTTATTAATAAAAACAGCCAAGTTTGTCCCAACAGAATCCATTCAACCACTTCTAAATCTTTACAAAGATTGGCATAAGGAAAATAGGAACAGTTAAGTAATAGTGATTATTACTTCTGTCAGTTGCTGGTATTTTGTTATTAATATTTGCTCTTTAACACTTTAAATGACTTTGTTCCTTTTATATAACAGCACTTAATATTTATTCTGCCTAAACACTATAGTCTTTATGTTATGCTTCAGACCTCCTTTGCTGAATCATATCACTGAAGAGTTTACCAAAAGGGTCGGAAATGTTGACATTACCACTAATCCTTGTCGCATCCAGTATTGCACGCAGGAGATCGTTGTTGTACGAGAAGATCTTGTTACTAAAATGTGTCGAAACTGTGTTAAGTTCCCAAACACTGAAGATATCCCTAACCATGTAAGTGATAACTGTACCCTTAACTTATACGTGGCATTTTAAAGGAAAAATCAGTAAAACAAGATGATTTGTTTTTATTGTGTTACAAAAATCAGTATTCTGTATCAAAAGTTAGATTTACTGAATCTAAGATTGCAGTAGTGTTCTGCCTTGCAATATACGTACCTGCTTTTATATACTGTATGTTACAAGCTTTCAGTGGTGCATAGCATGTAAGCAAGAGAAGCAGTTTTATAACCATCCTAATGGGCATAAAAGTAAATAAAAACAAAATATTAAAAAAAAAATTAAATTTTAGTAGAACTGGAGAATTATGGGAAAGAAATAGTACTTTTTAGATATTCCATTTTCTTCTTCTAAAAACTGATGTGCTTTCAGCCTAAACTGCTGAAATGATTTTGCTGGGCAAAGGCTTCTTTTGATTATGGTGGCAGGTAGTATAGAAACCTTTTGTATATGTAACATGGGTAAAATTTGTTTTTCTGAACAATAAATTAGATGCAAATTTCTTCTAAAACATTGAAATATATCCTATTATTTGACCCTTGGTGACAATATTGACCCTTATTTAGCCTAGCCACTAATCTATATATATATATAAATATAAATATTTATATATATATATTTATATATATATTTATAAAAGGCATGTCCTGACTGACTGACTGATCAACATACAGCCCAAACTATAAAACCTAGAGACTTCAAATTTTGAGGATACCTTCGTTTTAATAAGTAAGCGGGTACTAAGAAAGGATTTTGCAAAATTTTGATTCTGATGCCATTAAACTACTTACCCAGTTCAAATTTAATAAACAACGTACAGCCAATACTATTATAGCTAGAGACTTGAAATTTTCAGGGTACCTTCTTGCAACAATGTCAAGGTACACTAAGAAAGGATTTTGCAAAAATTTGATTTTTATGCCATTAAATTACTTACCCAGTCCAACTTTAATAATCAAAGTATAGCCGAGACTATAGTAGCTAAAGATTGGAAATTTTTAGGGTTACCACCACATGTAGCGGTGAACTGAAAAACGATTTTTCAGTATTCTCCCCCTAAAGAGATAAAAATGACGTACAACAATTTTTATTGGAAAAATATGTTTTTCATCTGACCTTAAAACGTAACATAGTCACTCTTAAATATAAGTAATGAAATATGTTTTTCACCATTTCCCAAAATTCATCCCGTAAAGAGATTGAAAGGTGGTAGAAAATGTAGAAAGGGGTATACAATTTTGCATTGAAAAAATATTTGTTTTGGATCGTATATTCTAGAAATATGCTATGAAACACAAATAATGAAACACATATTTCAACATTTTTCCAAATTCATCCCCTAAAAGAATAAAAATGTAAAAAAGAGTGTTTTTTAATTGGAGAAAAATATTTTTTATCGGCTTTTCTTAAAGTAAACAAAATATTCTAAAACACAAATTATAATACAAATAATTCAGCATCCCCCCCACCGAATTCATCCCCTAAGAGGATAAAATTATAAAAGGGGTATGTATACATGTTTGTATTGGAGAAAAATATTTTTTATCAGATTTTCTTAAATTTGAATGGAACACGTTTGAAGACAATAAAACAACATATTCAGGTTATAATATTTTTTCATATTCATTGTAAAATAATCATGAGTTTAGATAATCACGCTTTTATTATTATATTTTTTTATGTTTCTAAATTATTATATTACTGAAAAAGTTTAAGTTTCGTGGGCGAAGCCGCGACAGGTAATGCTAGTGTCACTATAAAGTATAATTTTAATTCTAAAATTGTACATTGATTTATTTTATGTGCAAAATGCTTTCAGTATATAAAAGGTGTTAAGCAACTTTACAGTACCTCTGTAAATATCTTATGTGCATTTCTGAAAATGACAAGACACTGCAGCAAAGAAGCAACGCATTATGAAAGACAGACATCACTTTGACAATCTTTTATAAACTATAATTGTAGAAAGTAAAAAAAAAATAATCTTTTGATTTAAAAAATCAGTCTTTTTTTTACAAATGTTTTTTTTCGTTCTTTAGTTAAGTATTTATTAGGAATTTTGTTAAATATACTGTATAAGCAGAAAAATCTAGATTTTAATATTTTACTTAAGGTTATATTTCATTTACATGATTATCTATTATTCATTCATTATGATTTCTGTGAACAGTACAGTAATGTGTATACACGTTAAAACATTACTCGTATGTACTATTGGGAAAAATGAAAATGATGATATATGAGAAGATCAATCGAAGTTATAAACTGCTATACTAATTTTTATGAATATGGTTTCATTTTATGTAAATGAAGCCAATTGTGACATAGATATGAAGTAAATATTTCTTCTGCTGTGTCAAATCTATAAAATTTGAAGAATTAACTTTTAGTTTGTTAATAATTTTTAAAGAAAATTATTGTAAATTATAAATTTAATAAATTTTACATAATACATTTTTAGTATTTCTTAAAATTTCTTAAAGAAGAAATTAATTAAGAAAAGATAGAATATTTTTCGAAACATATACGTACCTGTTTGTAGAAATTTACCATCTGTGACTAGCAGGACATTTCTTCATTCCAATAGAAAGAGATTTTCCTTTGATCTTTTTAAGATCTTCATATCATTTTCATGGCCAGTCATTTATAATGTGGCTGTATTTATGTATTGGTTGATCTCTACTGAAGTGCAGTAATATTTTCATAAATTATTCTCAAAAATGTAAGTATATTTTACTAACTTGTCACAGATGGTCAGTCTAATACCTGTTAATAGTTGTTATCGTGCTATCAAAACTACATTTTAAAACCTATATTAATAAAAAAATATTTGTAATTTATTAATAAATGTGTTGATTAAAAAAAAATGGTTACTTTTTCAGTTTGCAAAAACTGTGATATCACAGGCTCATCTAGCACCGCTACCTCTATCAGTATGTCCTATTTACTGGGCGCATGATGCCGCTCTAAGGCTTTATCCATTACCAGATGTTGTTGTTGTTGCAGACCAAATGAAGTCTTTTACAACATCACACATGCATTGTACTATATTTAATCCTGTAAGTAATTTCCAGTTGCATATTGTTGTAAGTTAATGCAAAGCATGTAAGCATGTAGTGTTGTGTTCTATGCAAGGAATAGAATTGTTTTTGAAAAGTCCATATCCATGTTTATAATACTCTAATTTAACCCTGTGCAGTCAGTTGAATGTTATTCAGATCTTCCTCTCAGCTCAAAAAGCCATACTTAGTGGCTATCATATTTTCGCAAGTGAGGTCAGCGATGTTAAGTAGCCACATGTAGTGGCTCTTACAACTTTCTGTTACTGATATTAATAAGGAAACTGATACAGTAAGCTACATGTAACATTATCATATTTTGTTTTGTTCTTATTGCCGAGAGAAGCAAGTTGAAGGAAGGATATATTGTAAGTCATTTTCAATATAGCGTGCTGGTTAATCCGACTAACTACTACAGAGGTGATTAAAAATAATAAAACACTATAACAATAATGAAACAGTAGACTCTTACTAATTTGATCTTATTTCGGAATTGTAATTTTTTTGAATTAAAAAAAATCTAATTTAATTTCAATAATTTCACCTTAAACGAATACAATAAGCTGCTTCAAAATAGGTGTTTATCAAAATGACTAGCTGAGGAGAGGTATGAAAGTATGACTACACCATTGTGTTGATTTGAAATTTAATGTCCAGAGACCAACTCTCATCTTTTTATGCGGACTGTCTACACTCCTAGTTTCTCTTTCCTTATTGTTATAATTGGTTGTCTAGCACTTCTTACACAAATGTGTTGTCAGTCATTTGTTTGCCTGCATGCAGTACAGTGCTTTTTTTTACAATATAATAAAGTGGTTTAAAAAATAGCACAAACACATCAGGTTTGGAAAAAACTAAACCTGATTTTATGATTTTCCTGAGAAAAATCGTCTCATCAGATTTTGCTCAAATTTTGGTCATATATAGAACTTCATAATTCAAGTCAATTGTAACAGGTGTGAAGAAATGTCTTATTCTGGATTTTTGAATTTGACTACTTTTCATAAATTTTTTAATTTTAAATTTTATGTAATTTGATTTCTCTGAATGGTTTCTTTAACTTTGAATTAGAATCCACTATATCACTTTCTGTGCACATTTTATTTCATTGAATTATTATACTATTATGCTTTTTACACAACTGCCAAAATAAGGAGTGTTACGTTTTCAGTACCTGGGTAAGTATGTATGTATGTTTGTTCCATCATAACTTCTTAACAGCTAGTCCGATTTTGATGTCCCGTAGCTCGGTGGATTCCTCACTTCACCAGGAGTGTCACAGGCTACGTAACTTTCTCCCAAACCACCCTCAACAGGGTAAAATTGGGATGAAATAGGTAGTATGAACTTGTAACTAATTTTATATAGCATAAATAATTTGCTAGGATGAAATCATAAATTCTTAAATAACTAATGTACAAGTGTAAAACATAATTACTAGAGACTATAAAATAGGAATCACTCAGATTCAACTACGGAAAGCAATAGAAAAACTCTCACTTCAGAACAAATGGGCCTAGAATTACCACTCAAGTTTCAGCTGATTCAGGGCGTTGACCTGGGGAAAATGACACACTGAACACAAAAATCGGTGTTATGAAAATCTGAAGGAATGGTTGATAATCTAGCGATAGACTTTGTCAAAGGGTCAGGCTCAGGGATGACTCCGGCTTTTCGAATTAAAGTAAACAGCGGACAACGTTCAATCGTTGGCATGACAGAAATTAAATAATTTGAAAATAAAAATCAAATAATTTATTTAAATTGAAATAAAAAATGTTCAATCCTATATATGCTAACTACAGTCGGCATATGCCGCACGTGGTGACATGACCATAAGAGGGAACACATATCAGCACTAAGACTTTGCAATGCCTATTTTACAGTTTGTTCTTTTTTAAAATAGCAAGAAATGGAAAAATGTTAAAAAAGGATATTTTTTAGCAGCTTAGTCACTAAAAATAACTAAATAAAAATAATTACTTATCAAAATAAAACACACGACTGCTAAAACACAAAAATTATATATTTCATAATTAAAAGAAATAAAAATATAAAAAATAATTGCTTTAAAAAGATGAAAACAAGGTATTAGAATAAATGCTGAAGAATATTTTCCGAGTATTTAGTTAATAAATTATGAATTTACATGTTAAGTTCATACAATAAATGCAGTCGGGGGCTGTTTAGAACAAATATATTGAGGTGCAGCCCCCGACTGCATTTATTGTATGAAGGTAACATGTAAATTCATAATTTATTAACTAAATACTCAGAAAATATTCTTCAACATTTATTCTAATACATTGTTTTCATTTTTTTAAATTAATTGTATTATATATTTTTATTTATTTTAATTATGAAATATATAAATTGTGTGTTTTATATTTTGTTAAGTAATTATTTTTTATTAGCCTAAGTGGGCTATAAACAGCCATATGCAGCAAATGAATGAATAGTTTTATGGATACTTCTATTCAAATACTTACTAGTTACTTGTTCTCAGCACAATTAATTAGTGTAAAATGTATTTGTTTTAGATAATTATTTGTAGCGACTATTGGCTTGATAAACATTCTTACTACTATTGGTTCACAATTGAATATATAGTTTGTTCCATTCAACAAAGTTAAGTTTAGTGCTCTTGAATTATTTATAAAGTCTATAGTAATTAAAAGTAATATTTTTGGTAGTAATTGCTAATTGATAGTAATGGTTTTGCTAATATTGAAAACTCACAAATTCGCAAAAATCACAATCCAAAAATTCTAATAATCCGAAAATTATAATAATAGGTTCATTGCAAATAGGAGTGATGAGGATAACAGACAGAGTAGACAAACAGGCAAGAAAGCAAAGTTATTGACTGTCTAACTGTGAGAATCACAAACAGCCTGGTATCAGCATTAATACTGTTCAGGAAACTATTTAAATACTTTTAAATGAATACTTTTGAAGACTAGTTTTTGTATTTGAATACTTAAAAGTATTTGATAGCTCCAACACTACACTTGCCAGTTCCTCCAGTAGTCGATGCACCTATTTTCAAATAGGTGTGACTCAGTAATGAGTCATTGTGGGGTCTACTGTACAGTTCTAGTGGTTAAGACATTGAAAACGAAAAAAAGCTCTAAAACTGATTTTTTTAAAACTTTACTTACTGTACATAATACTATTGTGTTTAAATGGTAAAAGTATTGTGTGTTTTATTTCATTCCTGCATGTAATGCAGTAGATAAATAGGGCAGTAATCTCTATCCAAAAGCAGTTTTTATCTTTAACATTTACATTTTTACCTTATTTTTTTAAAGGCAAAAAGTTATGTAAATAGTAAATTCAATAAACTCGTAGTGAGTAAAAATTGTTTACTCAAGTTTTATAGTTAGAAAAAAAGGTGAGGGAGTGGTTGTTTTTAAATAGGATTAAGTGTCAAAAAGGATTATTGTTTATGGGTAAGTGAAAAAGTCAACACACACATTTTTTTAATCAAATAATTATAAGCACATGAGCATTTATGTCTTGGTTACAGATTTCCTATACAAATAAGACGTTCCTTGTTTATGAAGTCTGTCTTATCCTTTCTGACATCTGAAATTATGTAGTTTTACATTAGTTTTTTATATGTACAGTACAGTTCAGTAGTACAGTTAGCTAAAACATGTTGATCCACTGCCTAATGTTGTTGAATCCCTGGTGCATGTGAAATTACTGAACTGATTATGTTAGGTTGGCGAGGGATTATTGTATATAGTACAAAGTATAATATATTTTGTATTTTTTCCTTCATTTTCACTAAAGTTCAAACATAGTTTTGTACACTATATGTTCTATTGATCCTGTGTAGTCCGGACTCTAGCTGTAATCTAACGAATGTTCGATCTGACGAGGTGTCACTAGAGACCTTACTGTGTAATATAAACAAAAAATATTACAGTATATTCACAATAATCCAGTATCTCTAGTAATCTGTCAATGTTGTTTATTTCTTTTTAAAAAAAATAAATAAAAATTAAAAACTTACAACCCCGAATGTGTGTTAAATAAACGAAAAACAATAAAATTTGGCAAGTTTCTCGAGATTGAAGAAGCATTTTCCCTGGTTTTTATAAGAATGACATAAGCATGAGTATTCTTTTCATGACATAAACATGAGTATAAGAATGACCAACTTATAGGGCATGAGAAAGCAGAGGTTTTTATAAAAAAAATGTTGAACGAAGGTAACTTTAAAACTAGTGACGGATGGCTCAATAAATATAAGAAGCGGTGTGGAATCTGTTCTCTATCTATTTGTGGTGGAAAACTATCGTGTGATGTTAATGTTGTTGCTCTGTTTATACAGACATTTAAAGAAACAGTAAACAATTTAAATTAGGTCTGAATCAAGTTTACAATGCTGGTGAAATTTGTTTACTTTGACGGGTGCGTCCACATAAAACTTTTGTTCATATGTATTGTACAGGCTACTTACTACCACGGTATATAGATACACGGTAGGGGCCACGGTGGGTGTGACTACCGCGCGCGTGACGTCACTGAATCTTCACTGCTACATTCTGTAATTTCCCATTTAACAATGCGGTGTTCTGTAAATGTAGTTGGAGATTCGGTGTGTTTATGTGAGTGTTTTTTTTAAGTAAAAGGTCTTTTTTGTATAAATAAAAGGTGATAATTGTGTTTTGTGGTCGAGGTTTAATAAGTGTAAGAAATGATTTAATTAGCCTATGTTTTGAATCCTAAAAAATACATAATTTGTTCTGTTTGCTGTTGTATAATTGTATATGCATAACAATGCCTAATTTCGCTATTGCCAATTGCTATAATAGTGATAAGAATTGTAAAGGGAAAGGAATTACATTTCACAGAATTCCAAAAGATGAAGGCCTGAGAAAAGCGTAGGTTCATGCGTGTAAATGAGCAGATCATTTTAATTTTGATAATGTCTGTTCACTTCATTTTAATGATGATGATTTCGAAAGGGATTTTAAATCCGAATTAATAAATACAAAACCTAAAAAACAGCTGAAATCCGGTGTCATTCCACGTTTTAACATTCCTACTGTTGAAAATAAATGTATCAATTCTGAACGAGCTGCAAGGATTAAAAAACGTGAAAACCAAGAAACATTAAAAAAACTTATTGACGAGTCCGATGGAAATCTACCAGGTAAATCACCTGTAAATGGAAATGACGTTGGTGCAATTGTAACGTGTAATTCTGTAAATGAAACCCACCCTTCCGTAGTCAGTAATTTTAATACAAATATCGTTGTAAATAATGCCTCTGTAGAGGAAATGAAATGTTTAAGAAATGAAAATTTACTTTTGAAGGAACAAATTCAACTTGCATTACAAAAACTGACCTCAGTTAAAAATAAAAATGTGGCTTTACAAAGCAATTCTAAGTTTAAGAATATTTTTTCTGATAATATGTGTTGAAACATAAGTTCTAAGAAATACGTATGTTTTATTTTACTGTTTGCATAATAGGCATACGCCTATTTGCTATTTAATTTGTTGTTAATTTTTTATTTGAGATGTGCGTTTTCACAGTCAACCACATAATTATCACGGAAAATCCGCAGATACGTAATTCATAGTGTGATGTGCTTTTAACTTTCAAACAAAAAATAACCTGGAATTTTTCAAGCTATGGACCTATAATTTACTTTACTTTAATATTATGTGATATTGTATAAAATAAAAAGTTTCCGTTTTTAAAATGAAAGAATTCAGTAAGTAAAGTAATTAACAGCGTTATTAATGTTAGATATAAGGAATTATTATTGTAATTACTATAATACAGTTACTAACACTAACATTACAAACTGTTTTCTACTGAACACTACGTCTGAGCTAGATTCGGTCAGGGATTCGATGATGTACTTCAGCCGACAAGTGGTGGGGGGGACATGCGCGTGGCCCCTACCGTGTATCTATATACCGTGCTTACTACTGTAACAGCCAGAGAAGTTTTAATTTTTTTCATGGTAATTTTAAGAGTTTTTCAGTTTGTCTTGATGTTTTTTTTCAATAATAATTATATTTTAAACTCAATGTTTGTATTGTAATTACATTTTCTCAGTATACATATTAATTTACTATAATTTTTTTTCCTGATAATCCATCGTTTTGGGTAATTCGGCTGTAGCAATGTCCAACATTTGTTGATTTACCAAGAGTCTACTGTATTATGAAAAATGAGTTGTTAAGATTGAATTTTAAGATTTAAATAATTTTAACTGTTCTTAAAATTTGTATATATAACTTTATAAATATTTCAGGGCTCCTTTTCTAAAGGAGAATTTGGCTTTAAAGTATACTATCCGTCCTCAAAACAAGTAGAAGACAGTCAGATACCAGAAGATTCATAACTAAAACTATTGTGGAAGTCTGGTGTAAGTAAAATTAATGATAGTTAATTATATTTGTGTCTAATGCCTTAATAATTTTACAAAAGTAAATTCTTTAAAAGGTAAAAAACAAAAACTGTAAAGCAAAACATAACTTACACAAATGGTTCACTTATTTAATTTTTGTTAATTATTTTAACGAAGAATGAACAACTGATGTGAAAAAGTTTGTAAATATTTTTGCACCATCAATTTCATTACCAAACATTTTATTTTAAACAGCTGTTTTGATATTATGTGAAACAGCTGTACTTTGTTGTGAAGTAAGCTGGGGTGTGCTGACAAGAATTTTGTTTTCTCTACTATAATAAATATTGTGATAAAATATTAAGCAAGCCAATAATTGTAATGATGTTTAAAGTAATCTGTTACTTTAACCTCTTAAGCGGGTATGACAAAAATGTTGTCTAACTAAAATTAATTCATCCTTACTTTCTTACTGACGAATATGATAATCTAGTCAATTTTATTGTCCTGAAACAAGTGTGATGGAGCAAATCGTCATAGCATGGTTGCTAATGTATTCTAGGTATTATAGATGTATTTGTAATGTTTCAAACCCGAATTATATATGGTATGTCTTCTCACATCTTGACACTGGTTTGCATTATTGTGATTGTTTCTACATTTATTCTAGTATAGTTCATTCATATTTGAACAAATGAATCATATGATTTGATACTGTTCATAATGATAGGTAGTAACATACTCGTTCACAATAGGAGAGACAAACTGTCATTTTAAGTGACAAATTTCAAGGATGGCAATTTTTATGGCAGTTAGAAACAGTAGTGAGTATAATGGAATAATGTGATTTCATGAAAATTAATTAACCATTGTGACTGACAATAGTAACACCAATTTTAACGACTGTAAATGTTAAAACTGGTACTGATGGTTTAGTACTGATGTACTAAAAAGTTGTACGAACAATAATTTTGTTAATTATTTTTAACAAAATAATTATACAATCAATTGTTTTGTGCTGTAATTAATCAATTACAGTACTTAATTACTATAGTTAATTAATTTAATACAAAGTAAATTATCGCATACAGTGATAATTTATGTATTTATCTAACTGTATCTTAATATTTAATTACATATTTATTATCAGAATATCCAAGAAGTTTAAGTCAAATAGATTCTGGACTTATTGTGAATTAATGTCCATATTTTGCCGTTTGACTTACGAACCCTGTTTTCTGTGAGACTGTTTTGTCCAGTTGTATGATTGTAAAGTGTCATTAATTGGTCAGTGTGCTTACATTAAATTCTTTGCTTTGTTATAAATCCCCTTTTGAGATCCTTCAGATCTTGGTTGAAGCCTACAGAAATTTGGCAGTAAAAAGTCTCAGGTATACAAGTGGCACATACATAAGATGACAAATATGCTGAGTGCATTCATTGCCATAGTGCTGACAGATGACTAAAAGTCTGTTAATGGGATTCTTTAAACGTGCTAATGCGTCTGGAAACCACCGAGTGACCCCTTTTGTGATAGGTAAATCTGCAAAACCCAGAGCTTTTAAGAATGTTAAACACTTGCCTGTCCAATACGGTGCTCAATCAAATGCGTGGATGACGGCCGACCTCTTTAAAGACTGGTTTTTTCACCCTTCGTGCCTCAGGTCAAGGAATCCTTTAAAAGCCTTGGTGTACCAGAAGATACCAAAGCCATCCTTCTTTTGGACAATTGCAAAGCCCACCCTCCAGTAGACGAGTTAGTTTCTGGAAATATTGTGGCTACTCTGCTCCCACCTAACGTAACATCTTTGATCCAACCCATGGACCAAGGGGTTATTCAAAATTTTAAATGCTTCTATAGAAGGTCTTTTATTCAAGGCCTTTTAAATGCCGACTGTGACGTGACTGATTATCAAAAAAGTTTACTGTAAAAGATGCCGTCTATGCTATTGCACTGTCTTGGAACCAGGTGAAAAACAAAACACTCCAAAATGTATTGTGTTACCTTTACGATCCTCAGTTAATATGAATAAACTACAAAAAAGTCCTGAAGAAATCAAAAAAATTGTTTAGACAAAAGCAAAGTGATATGAAATACTATAGATAAACAAATATCCTCAAAAATGGGCAAGTATTTTTTTATAATTATGTTGTTTTCCTTAACACTACGTCATTAGTGGTTAACAGTACCTGATGAATAGTGTTACTTCGCTTGAATATCCACGCTGTTGATAACACTGCGCTTGCCAGTTAATTGCTACCTGTCCCGATAGGTAAAAAAGTGGAATTGAAGGAACATTTTTTTAATGAAGTGAAGGAAAATGTGATGAAAAAACTTAAGGCACATTTTAGTAAAAGGTTCCACAAGTATTTTCAACCATTATTTGTACAATCGTCAGGACAAGTGTATAAATGCATGACGATAAACAGGTTAAAAGCTCTAAATTAAGTAAATTAATTTATGTTCACCAGTATTTGGAACTTTTTAACTATCTTGCAGGATTCATCATCTAATCAGTTTAGTTTACTTTGTTCAAATAAATCGATTTATCATTATCTTTGCAAGTCTGTGTATGCATGGCTCCTTCATATACATTGTGTATTTCAAATTAGTATTTTACCTATACTGTTTAAAGCTTAAGCTTATTTATACAAACTGCATTTATTTATTACTAATATTAATTCTTTAATGATGTTGATGGGTTCATATTTAAAAACATAGTAGAAATTAAAACATTTATAATATTCATGGCACAATACAGTGTTTACATTATAAAAATATAATAATCTTTAAAAAATACATTTTAATATAAAACAAGATAAAAGCACAGCCATTGTATTTGAATTTTTTTAACACATTTGCATTGTTTACGTAATTTTAAATTGATAAAATTTGTATTTATTTTATAACTTGTTAACATGATAAAATATTACATTTCTTGATAATTATGTACAATTAATTTTTAAGTTTATCTATTTTTATATTAAATAATAAAAAACTATAGTATTTACACAATTGGGCATTATTTTTAACACACTAGTAAATACATGTACTGTTTGTTCAATTGTATTCAACATTATATTCAGAAAACTATTGAAAATATTACAAATGACAATTACCTAACTCTTTGATGAGTACGGGTGTTTGCATATAAATAGTATTGACGTTCTAACATCTCCAGCAATTTACATGAAAAACAGTAACACAGTTCTGCAATGTCATTCAAGATCTGCATGGCTTTTATTTTTTAGCATTTCTGAACACATGGCGTTACATTTATAAGTGTTTGGGTTATTGATTCAGTTGGCTCAATTGTTGTTCAGAGGATGTGGTCTACTTTTATTATTTTGTTTTAATTTCCAGTACTATGTTAGTCTAACTTGTTTTATAAGAGTTTATTAGCAGTTTATAAGTATACTGCTAGAGTCATACGACCATACTGCAGAAGACAAGGGCATGTTATTAACAATAATATATTGAATAATTAACAATGAATTTTGCGGCTGTGAGGTTGGGAAAGCAGAAGTAAAAGTTGAATTCCCAGCGTACAGTGCAAAGTGATGGTTTAATAGTTTCTCACAAAGGATAGACATTCTAAAATGTGGTTTTTGAGGTAATGTAAGCGTATTGTATGGTTTGAACAATGTAGTATTTAAGTATTTATGAAATTTTGTGTTTTTTATTCTTTTCAGCTTGTATTTGTTACACTCCTTTCCACAAAACTCAATACTCCTTTTAATGTATAAACTATAATGATCATAACCAATGCCTATTTTACGTATATTAAACTGAGATTAAGGTTTAATATTTTTTTGTCACTAATATATTATGAAAAAACAAAATGAAATTACTTCGTATTTCTGGTACAAGTTCTGGTATTGTATTCTACAGGTAAAAGTTATTGTAAACCTAGCTTTAAAATGTAAGTGGATGTTCTAAGTAGGTTTTAGTTAACTTGATTATTACAGGTCGAATTTAGCAAACTGAGTACCTAATGGAAGATGGGTGTTTTCTTAATTTTTGGTATACACAACATTGTTTTACAATTTGTAATAAACAAAAAGGTTTCTAACATAATATAGCTGGTTTAGCCTAAACAGGTGTGTTATTTTCATTCTAGTAAAGACAGAATAAATATTTCAGTAATATTTGATTGCATATAGTTTGTTTTAATTACATAAAAATATTGCACTTTGCAAGAAATACATTTATAATTAAATATGACAGGCTTAAGTTGGCTCTACATTTAAGCATTTGTCATGTTTGTTTTTATATCTGATCTATCCATGTCAATTTTATAACAGATTTATATTTGGATTCAGTACAATTATTTTCAAATGAATATAAAGACAAATATTTAAAATTATTGTTAATTATGTCAATTATTATGTAATAAACTCGAAATTTGTAATATAGCAAAATATTTTAATACATTTTTAAACACCAGAATAAACAAAGAACACTGATGACCTGACCCCCAAGTCTGCCTAATTCTATAATGCCACGCTGACATCAAGCAGAATTTGATTTTCCACAGGTCAAAAAAATGTATAAACAATCAGGTTTCTCTCTAGATTACTGGTTTCACAGTGATCTGTCAGACATGACCGTGTGGCAATCCGTGAGTGTAGGCTAGCGCTACTGTGATTATAATTAAACAAAAGAAATATTCATTATTTTGCTAATAGATTCAGCTTAAATTTAAAGCATTTGAAAAAAAATCTATTTTACTCACTGCAAGTTATGAATGCCCACTTCTTAATTTTAAACCTGAAAATTTTTAAAATAAAATGAATAGAAGTCTTAAATGCTTTATCAGTTACCAATGGAATTATAGTAAATCCAAATTTTGCAAAACGATAAAACATTTTGATATTTAATAGTATGAAATAAATTACTCCTCTAACTGGCCAAGTCGTTTAAGGCAGATTTTATGAATAAGAGGTTGATTGAGTTGTTCCGCAGCATGTAAAATACGTGTAATGTCATCAACACGATCCCATTTAATTGCAAGTAAGTATGCCGATTTCAGTAGGCCGCATTCAATGTAGGCTGCTATCTGAAAGAGTATTCAAATATCTTAAAACAATAATGTACATTTAAAGCAGTATAATTACTTATCTTGAATTGTAAACGTACTTTTTTCAGTCATCGATCTGAGTAAACCAGTAAGCAGAAAATGTTTACCTACCTTTTAACAAAATTTAGTTCAGACGTTTTTGAAGTTAGTTTTTAATTTTGTATTCTAAAAGATAAACCTTTTAAGAGTACATGATATCTGTAGAACCTCCAACATGAAGAGAATGATGTAAGGTATGAATTCAGATGGGTGTAAATTAGGATCAATGCTAAACAATATTTCATTAAAATACCTAGCTATGTGAAAAGCAAAAGCAGATTTTTACAAATATATATAGTGAACATCATATAAAGTGCAGTGTATTATTGATAAAAAGTTTGCTTCTGTTATGTGCAAATACACAGAAACAAAATTAATGAGTCATTAACTCACACTCCAGTAAACCTAGAGATAAGTATACAGTACTAAACTTCACTAAATTTATTTAGGCCTGAGTTTCTTCAAATGTTCCTTAACTTTATTTCTCAAAATAAGAGATATAGAATGGAATAAATTAATTTCATATTTTGCTATACTTTCAGATAAACTTTATGTACGACTAAAGAATACCTTGTCCCTTTTTGTGAACCAAACCAGTTTGCTGTAAATTTGTGATCACTATTTTTCCTGGCTAGTCATTCATGTAAAAAAGAGCATGTGGTCTGAAATCAGATGGTTGGGGACAACAATTTATTACAAGCCGATTAGTCAAAACAGTGTAATATTTCTTAGAATGCTGAATCCAACACCAAATAACATCTAAATCGTAATGCACTCTTTAAAAATTGACTAGATACTGCTGAATCCAACAACAAATAGCATCTAAATCACAATGAACTCTAAAAATTGACTAGATATTGCTGAAATCCAACACCAAATAACATTTAAATCATAATGCACTCTTTAAAAATTGACTAGATATTACTGAATCCAACATCAAATAACATCTAAATCATAATGCACTCTTTAACATCTAAATCATAATGCACTCTCTAAAAATTGACTAGATATTGCTGAATCCAACACCAAATCATAATGCAGTCTTTAAAACTTGACTAGTTATTGCTGAATCCAACAACAAATACCATCTAAATCATAATGCACTCTTTAAAAATTGACTGGATATTGTTAGTAAGTCTGTATTGTTTGTAATGGAATGGTAAAGTTCCTGATACAAAAATCTCAACTAATGCTTGTACTTTTTAATTGAGATGTTTTGCAATTTCTAACATTTGCCAACTTGAAATGATAAACCAATTTAAGTAAACCTATATTTTAAACGAATAATCCTGATACATTTATTGAATATTTTACTGTAATCTAATGTTTTGTTTTGTGTGATTGAAAAATAAAATTTCACAATTATTTAAAGATGGTTTTTGTAATGTTCTATTATTAAAGTAAACATTTTAGGAAAAATGATCTTAGATTTTACTGATAATTCTAAGATATCAAATTTAAGCAAACTGTATCCATCAAGTTATAAAGTTATATAATTACTCAAAAGAAAAAGTAATATTACTTGTGTGTATGCTGTATAAAATTTGATCTGTGTTAAGCAAAAAAAAAGAAAAATACCTTTGTGGGGATGTCCTTAATTAAAGTAATCAGGCTATCAGGTTGTAAAGGCTTCCTGCGTAGAGCAGACACAATAATATCGTCACAAAGTTTTTCTTCATTTTCAATAATGGAAACTAACTTTCTAACTTCAGCAGTCTGACCATTTTCAACAAACTTCGCTCCAGCTTGGCTAAAAATAGGTGATTTTTCAAGATTCCACTCTTCTATTATCCTAAAAAAAACAACTTTGATTTACCATGGGTTTATAACCAGATAACTGAAAATAATACAGTGAGTACACATGTAAAGAACACAGTGAGTATATGTGAAGAAATTGAAGAAACAATAACAGAAAGTTTTAGAGCTATTTAAATTACATGTCAGCTTTTAAAAAATAGTGAGTAATAGAGCTTTATAGTGGATTAAAACTGTTTCCATTTTATAATGATGAAACTGGATCAATTATTAGCTATCCAAATGATTGAAGTCCAGTTAATTTACAATTTTAATGTATTTCAGTGAAACTTCTTTTAACAGACATGTTTAAATAGCAGAATCTTCTTCTTACGGATCAGGTTGTCTACCAGCTCACTTAAGCAAAAATCAGGGACTTTTTGGGATATAAATTACAAAAATATGGGACCTTGAATTTCTTCGACAATAGCGGCATTGTACAATATATATATTTCCTAGATTAAATACACTAGATGGAATACAATAACCTTAAATAAGTTATTTGGAAGCCTACTTGAATTTTTGGCAAATAGAGGCACATTCTACTACATACAAAACCATAAACTTAATGGAACAGCCTAATCAAATTAACTTAGTTCAAATGTTACATTGTGCTGTAAGCAGTTCAGCTGTGCTGCACAGCAATATGCCCACCAGTTAGTACCTGAAATAGTAATAGGCCTACTTTTATACGCTTTACATTTTCTACAAAAAGTCTACTTTTTCAAAATACTATACACATTTTTTAACTTTTTTCAATTTCTTCTCACTTCTTCTAATTTATTTATTCATGTAAAAGCTTTCTTTTAGTTTTTCAACTTGATTTTCTTTTTTTTCTCTTCAGATGATACTTTCTTCTATATGATGCATTTCTGAACATCTGTTTCCCCCTACAGCATAATGTTGTGTGAGAAGTCATATAATAAGAGAGCAATAATATTTCGGCTTTTACCGGTAAAACAATATATGGTTTGTTGTTTTCTTCTGCTCATTATTTTCAAATTGTAAATGATTTCTAACTTTTTCATGACAGGTTAATAATGAATGGACCACAGAATGTGAAATATCAATTGATTGCATAAAATACGAAATGCAGAAAAACGTCTTTACCAGTTCGTAACCAACAACACTTCCTATTTGGAAATCATTTTCAATCCATGAATCTTGGAAATTACATTTACCTCTACTATGCTTAGGCACTGTTCACTTGACACTTCATGAGGTAGGCCCTATTTATACACTGTACGTTGTTTTTTTTTAAATAGTGATATTTTAATATTTTTTTGTTTTATTTTATACCATATTATCTAATTAACACATTCATTCACAAAAAACGTTTTTTGTAAAGATTAATTTCATACACGGATTTACCGGTCGTGTGCGTTATTAACATGTTAACTACTGCTAATGCTCGTTACACAGTTTGTTTTGTTTTTTTTTGAATTGGCAAAAAGCACATGAAGGGTATTATCGCCATATTTATGTTTTCGTTTGTTCATTTTCGTAATGAAAACATTGTTAAAACGATGGTGTCCGTTATTTGTGAACTTCGCGATTTTTCTCTTTTGTGTTAGATTCACTACCTACCAACTGTGTAAGTTAGGTCATTGAGTTTTTTTTTAATAAAGGTTTCTTATCATTTTTTTGATCAAAAACACGTTACTACAGGTTAACTAGTTCAATTAAATAGATTTTTCACCCAAGGCCATGTCAGTTAGGTTATCGAGTATTATTATTATTTTTAATAAAAGTGTTTTCGTCACACAACAGCTGTGTTAGATTCACTACCTAAAAACTGTATAAATTAGGTTATTGAATACTTTAAAAAAAAAACTTTTTATTCTTTCCGCAATTAAAAACACGTTACCGACTTTTGCGTGGTAGCAATTTTGAGGTTATGCGGATCGCTTTAATTTTCAATTTTTAACATACTTTCTGTGCTTGGAAATTTTGGATTACTGCTTTTGGACATGAAATAAAGTGCTTTCGCGAAAAATAACCGATAAATCTAAAACAACCTACGATGCATATTTACCTAAATATATAAAAAATATCTAAATCGAGAATAAAATTAAAACAATTCACCTACGAAATATAGGCTAACTAGCACTAATGTTTTTATCAAAACAGTCAGCCGCCATTTTGTTGTATTATGAGGCGTATATAACAAGAAAGGTATTTGTACTAGGTATTTTCCAGTGTAGTCTATAGAGAGTACGATTACTTGAAATATTAGGTATACTGAATATAACTAGATGTGAACCGTTTGAATTCTGTCTGTAGATGAAAATGTGCATGTGTTCTATATTATAATGCTACTTAACGATACTCCGTACTTCACACCGCTTTACCACTTCTGCCTAGTATCCTTTAGTCTATAAAGGAATTATTAGTGTGAAATCTTGTCACACATTTTTTGTCACAAATTTTATACCACTTTATAAGTTCAATATTAATTTTTATGTATACTATAATTAATTTGACATCGACATTTCAACCCATTATCAATTTGATTTAATACTTTAATGCATGGACTTGTTTCACATTTTCTTATAAAACATCAAGTTTCTGGTTACGATTTTATCAGCATGTCGATGGGAACAAACGGCTGAAACCATCGATGTTAATATCAATACATAATTAAAACAGACGTGTTGCACATCGCACTGGGATGTAACTGAACAACATAAAGAAACTGACAACCATTACCGTAGTCGGATGATAAGGTATGTAAAAAATAACAGCTACATACTAATTACACGGCTGGTACCAATTATTTATTTAGATACTATTGCAAGAAGGTGCCCGAATCTGTTACCTGGCATCTATTACTAAACGTTCTTGTTTATAAAACTACACTGGTCATTTTTGATAAATTATTCTTTAACTTCTTTCCTTTTTCTGTATCAAGGCTTATTTATCAGAATTGCATATCACAATTTACAAAATCATCGAAAAGGGAAGGAAATTATTATTTTTAGGAAAAAAGGGGACTTTAATTCTAAATTCCGGTATTATCCGTGACCACTTGATAAAATCAGTGTCTTTTCCGGGACATCGGGGATATCCGGGACTAGTAGATATCCTGCGGATACTTTTGTATTCTCTGGTGGAGATAAACATATTCTAGACTGAGAACTTTAAGTAATGGACATTCTCAAAAATGGACACAACCAATAAATTTACGGTCCAATAAATTGCAAACTCAATAAATTGAGTTTGTTGAAACTTCTAAATATGAGATAGTAGAGCATAATAGGTCAGCCTTTTCTTGGACATTGTTGATGTATAAAAGCAAATAAAAATCTACTGCACAGTTTTCCTGGTAGTTTAAACTTTCTGGAAATGACAAGTTTGGAAAGAATATATGTTGTGGAAATGATGCTGTATTGTATTTGAGCGGCATGAAAATGATGCTAGTAGTTTTTTTACATAAAAAAACAAACTGAGTTTGACTTACTTTATTCCAAGCGTGTTTCAAAGTCCATACAAGACCTATTTTTCATATAGTTTAAGCATAATTCACTTATGGGCTCCAGCGGGAAGAAACAAATAAATGCGCTATATTTTATTAGAAAGTATAGATATAGTTTTTGAAGATGGAGGGTTCTCTGAAACGCGTCAACGAAAGTAGAATTGACGAAGCTAGGGAAGGCAGATCATTATTCTGAATACAGTGATAATAAAATCCTAGCAGAAAAGAAGAAGAATATAAAAAGAAATGTGCTTTGTTGACAAGTTATAAATGATAACAAGGGACCGATCGTGTTAGTCTGATTGTTAGATGTCATTTAAATTCCTCCTTTCTTAGAATTGGGAGATGTGGTGACTGACAGATGCACAATGCTGAGCAGTTCGACACTCAGTCTGTTATGCCAAGGTTGGATATGAGGGGTTGTACTATAAGTTTAACATTTGTTTATTCATCACAATAATATTGCATGAGGTTTTATTAAATTAAAAATCCATTTATCTTAAAAAAATGTTTTTATCTAAAATTGGTGTTATGAAAAGGGAACTGGTTTCATTTTGGTAGTCTTATTGTCTTAAAAGAAACAATATAATCACAAGATTATACTGCAATGGGCTCTAAATGTATTCCTTCCAACAGTGGACATTTTATATGGTCCAAACAGTGTCCATTGGGATGTTTCTTCAACCCAAATTAACAGCCATTCATATTGGCCAACATACAATTATTGATAAACCCCTCCCTGTCAAATCATGCCTTACGGTGAATTTATAAATCATTTTAGTAATTAGAATCTTCATTTTTAAATGTTTTCTTATGGATAGATCACTATTTTTTTGGTCACTCTTCTTCACTGTCTTTCAACTTTGTATGGTCATTATTTGTTACACAATGTTGCACTGACCCTATTAACAAAATATAGACTGTGTACTTCCTGTTATGTGCAACTGTTGTTCACAATTTTGCTGGTCTACATGCTCAAGCATTTATTTTTATAATACAAAAGACAAATATTTTTTCATAAAATTAACTTTGAATTGTGTTTTTAAATATTTATCTTAGTTGATCTACTCTCACGTAATTGAGGTTCTATTAAGAAATCTGTATTATTTAGAATTATTCTGTCTAATGGGCTGTGAAAGTAAAGAACCAGGATACATACCTGTTTACTAATAATAAACTCTGCTCTAAATATTCACCAGAAATAAGGACTAAAATAGCAACTCTGCTTCGCTGCTCGTTATTGCCAAAAAGTGTAGGCGGTGAAGTACTACTGGAACTAGTATGGTGTAAACAACTGCTGGTCAGGAAGCGTGTAATCTCACTTTGCAACTTTATAGTTGACAAATGGCGGATAATTTCATCTTTTTTCAAATGCATCACCACTTCTTTTCTATCAGTATCTAGACAAAAAAAATATCAGTTTTTTTTTTTTTAAATTCAGCAACTTACATGAAGAACTTAGAACATATATCTAAATTATACCATTATTCTGTTTGATAAACAAAACTAGAATTAAAAAAGATCAAAATTCAAAGCTGTTTTTTTTATGCAACAGTATGAAACTAACCATTAAAAAACTATGTATGTTTTTTAATGCAAAGTTGCTAAGTACTTAAATTCACATAGTGAACTGAATTGCATGCAGTTAAAATGAGAGTGAGCAACAATAAATATGTGTTGAATGTTAATGCAACATAACACTAAACTAAGTGATGAAAAAGTCTCTACTTTCATCTCAAAAATATTTCAAATGGAAATTTTTAAGAAAAATATATAATTTTAGAAAAGTTTATGGTATTAGAAAATAGTTTTTGTAGTATAGTAGAAGAATTTCAAAATTTTGAATGCAAGTGAAATTTGCTATGTATTATAAAAAGTAGCATAAAACAATCACAATAAGAAAGTAATATTATGTTTGGATATTTTGGGTTGTGTGTGTGTGTGTGTGTTAAAATAAATTTTGTATCTGCAGAATATTTATTTCTAAAATATAATTTTACATATCACTGACCCAGATGTATGAGAGTCATCCAGAAAGTAAAGAACGATTGTGCATCGCTTGCGGCACCGACCCACCACCACAGCGATTGTGTGCCAGCTCCTTCTTTCACTTCAGTGTGAGCCAAGTCTCATCGCTGTGTGGTCACGCTACTTGTTTTTGCAGCGATTAAAAATGGCGGCACTAACTAAAAATCCCGCAAAATGTGAAGTGCAGTGTCATTGGTTTTTGAACGCTCAAAAAGCTAAGCCTACTGAAATTTATAGACAAATAAAGAATGTTTATGGTGATAATGCAATGAACGAATCATCAATGAGGAAATGGTGCATTATATTTAATCAAGGTAGGACCAGCGTAAATAATGAAGATCACAGTAGGAGGCCATCACTTGATATGGAAGAATTGAAGAGAAAAGTCGAAGAAAAGAACAAGGAAATCTGAGTTTCACGTTGAGCACATTACACGAATTTTTTCCACAAATTTCATGATCCTCTTACATGAAATAGTGAAAAAGCACCTTGGTTACAATAAAATGTGTGCTCAGTGGGTGCCAACAACTTTGACTGATGTCCATAAGGCAAATCACATGGGAGTGGCACATGAATTTTTGACCGCATATAACAAAGATCGTGACAGATTTCTTGACCGCATTGTTACGGGGATGAAACTTGGGTTTTTACAAGACTTAAGAAAACAAGCGCCAGTCAGTTGAGGGGCATCACACATTCACCCTCGAAACCTAAGAAGAAAAAACCAAATTTGAACACCCGGAAAGTCATGGTAACAGCCTTTTGGGTCCGAAAGGGCTTAATCCACATCGAGTTCATGCCAAGAAGAGCAACAATAAACTCAGAAGTCTATATTAAAACTCTCCAATGACTTCGACACGCCATCCAAAACAAGAGACGTGGAATGCTGTTGGCAAAAGTGTTGTTGATCCGTGGCAATGGCCCCGTCCTCATGCAACAGCAAGGACGCAGCAGAAAATTCAACGTCTAAAGTAGGAAATCTTTGGCCATCCTCCTTACAGCCCTGACTTGGCACAAGTGACTATCACTTATTCCCAAAATGTAAGGCCTTTTTGGGTGGAATACAGTTTGCGAACGATGAGGAACTCCAGCAAGCAGTGACAGCCTGGCTCAAATCTTTGGCGGCAGATGAATATAACATCGGCATAGAAAAACTGGTCCCATGTTACAAGTGCCTTGATAAATATGGCGATTACGTAGAAAAGTAGAGTTTTATAGCTTTGTAAATAAAGTTTTGTGCTGATATCTTTTGTTTTTATTTAACCATGCCAAAATGTTCTTTACTTTCTGGACAACCCTCTTATAACATTCCCTATTTTTAAGTACTCCTGATACACGACTTTAGTTCAGCCAGTTTCTTTAATGCAAACTTCATATACTACAAATATGCCTCAGAACAAATTTAAATACTTTAAAATAGTTTCTACAAGAACAAGTTAGTGTACTGCCCAAAATTTATATCTCATTAAACACCTGTTAGCTAACAATTAATTGAAGAAAAATATGCAAAGGGCTGGACGGCTAAACAGTTACATAGATATTCTGATTTTATTAATTAAAATTTAATAACCTTGAAGCACTTTTTGTGCAGTATTGAGATGCATTGATGCTGAATCAAGATATTTCAAATTAGAAGCCAAATCGGTGTAACTTCGTGCCCCAGCTGTGTAAAAATGAATGCATGTCATCGCTGCTCGAATGTGGTCACTCATCCATATCTGAGTTTGGTATAGGACATTGTACATTTTATGACGTTCAAAATACGCACATATAACTCTTATATATTCCTGAAACAAAAAGAACAATATTTTTATATTTGGTTTATCCAGTTATGTATATGCTTAGTGTTATTAAACCTTTAAATCTTTTTATCTGTAATTAACAATATTATAACACATACAATCATTTAACAGGTACAACCCTGCGAGTTGTAAAATTTGTAACTTTTTTATGTTCCACTTCTTTGACAATCTTAATTCACCATCAAAATCAGTATTAAAATCATTAATTAATTAAAGTTTAAAATTATACTGGAAATACAAAAATGAACCTTGAATTCTGTCAAGTTCATTTTTGTGTTTTCAATGAAATTTGCAAATGTCAATTTATGCAAATATGATTGTGAAATTAAATTTTAAAAAAGTGTAAGAAAAAAAGTTATGCATTTTTTAAGATTTTGAAATGGTTGAACAAATTCTTCTGGGATTGAAACTATTCCATTAATTCATAAATTTTTTCAGTAGTTATGGTGACCATTCCAACAGTAATGGTAATTTGCCAAAATATATAGTAGTACTTTGGGAGAGGTCAAAATGTAAAAGGATTTAAGAAAATTTGCAGTATTTCAAAAAAATTAAATGCTCAATAAATGATCCACTGTATAATAAATAAGTTCTATTTATTATATCTATTTATTTATCAAACTGCTAAGATAAGTACCAAGGACGAAAGAATAAGATTCCAAGATAAAACCAAAATAAGACCTATACCTATCATTTCGGAAGAGGAGAGGAAGAGAAGATCGGAAAAATGAAGAGCTATTGGGAACAAAGAAAAGTACAGCGCGCAAGAAATGATTGATTCAGCGTACCCCAAAGAGGGTGAAACGAAAAGAAGAAGAAATAAGTTCTATAGTATAAGAATGGCTAGGGCAGTATCTTGGGATTGTGTCGTAAAAGTATCTGATCAGGTAGAGCAGTTTCTATACAGAAATTGGCGTACTGCATGCATCATTGTTATTGTTTAGTATTATGACAATGAAGTCTATTATTGTGCTAAATTATAGCTGGTTATACATTTTTTTTTTTTTTTGAATAAGAATAAAATTTTTCTTACGTTAGATTATTTCCGTAAATCATAGTACTTTATAGTACAATTTTTGAAAAAAACAATATTTGTATTACCCACTTTTTTGTTTGCTTCTGGGGGCTTTATTGTACACTAGGACTAATGTCTTAAAAATAATTTTATAACAAATTTGTACCTTCCATATGTATAGGCTTTTGTCCGTCACGGCCATCTGCTCATACACCTGCATCATTAATCCTAAACGTAGACATGGTAAAAACAGGCTGTCTAGAAACACCTGGGTGTCTACGTTAGACTCAAGGACAAAACTCATTCCAGCCTGAAGGTTATGTTGTTCAATGTAGAACTGTAGTAACTGTCCATGATTCCCATAAGTTTTTAAGTAATACAGGCATTCTTCTAACACGCATGGGTCCAATCTGGTATTTGATTGCCGACACAATGGTTTACCCAAAGATATGTTTTGCAGATGAGCTAGCCGAGTTCGTAAATCAGTTGCATGCGGATTATTCTGTAACAGGAAAATCTGTGGTGGATTATAATTCAAACAATAAATTAACTACAAAAAAAGTTATTTCTTTCAACAAACCAAATAATGGTTGTTTAAAGTAGTGATATAAAATTTTCAGAATTTAAGTTTATTTTGGTATTTTGCTCGACAAAATGTACCTAACAAAGTTAATAACAACAATAATTAATAAAAAGCAATAAACTTGTTCCCAGCCCACCCACATCACTAGCTGAGTGTATGAAAAAGTAGTAACAACTATAAATCATTCATTATAATTATTTAATAACTTTTAAAATACAATGCTTGCATAATTATTCAACAGCTAATTTCCTAGGCATTTTCAAACAGAAAAGAAGACAATGTTGTACTTAATCGTTTCAGCAATAAAATGTCTAACAATTCTGGGAAAAAATTCAAACTTTTATTTGCTGTTACTGAAAATCTGAATCTTAGTTACAATACAGATATTTTTTTAAACATACCTGTAACAGTTGAAGAATATCATTCAAAATGGCACTGTGCTGAATATCTTTCCTCTGAAGATTGCAATGAGAGAACTTTTCTCTCGCCTCATTCCAAGCCCCAGCCTTTAGACAGGCTTTACCCCAAGCTGACCACACACTACCATAGTCTAAGCCTGCTTTGGTCGATACCTGACAAAGAAAATATTTAGGTCAAGTGCTTATAATAATGCGTCATACTTTATATTCTGGAATATTTTACGAACACAGTTTTTACATAACTAAAAATTAAACTTACTTCAAGAGCTAATGTATATAATTCATGTTCCAACAGATTCTCTCGCAACTGACGTAACATTACATGCCCACGTAAAGGTTCACAAGGCAACAGTGTACAAGCAGCGTGTGATGATACTAAAAGATCTAACAAGTTAACTTCAGCAATTATGTGTTCAATTTGAGCTCCGTACGATGGAACGTTTTGACGACTTGAACAAAGCCTAGCAAATTCTACCAACGACCTACAACGAACACAACATGATACAAATAAATAAATAATGAAATGTCTAATTTTAGGTTTATTATGCAGTTATTTTAAAATATATACAATATTATATAATGATGTTAATGTATTATATTATACAGTGCTATGTACTTAGTACATGGAAATGTAGTCTTTGACATTCATACATAATGAAATCTTTAAAAAAATCATATATAATTTGAGTTTTGTTTTGGTAAATTTTAAATTTTTTTATGTAAGAAGTTTTTGATAAAATGGTAAAACTGTAATATTTTTTTATATTCCATAGCTGTTGAGCGCCTCTGTTCTGGTTATTTCCATAAATAACTGAAAGTGACATTGGAATATGATCAGTGTGCTTCCCTGTACCTTTCCCACCCAACTGCTTAGTCCTACTAATTGTTTTGCATTTAGGGATTTTGCATTCATCACTAAGCTATTGTAATAAATTAGACAGTCAACTTCTTAAGGTGCCAAGTGCATTGTGTGATTTCTGCATTGCAGAGTGAACCTGCATTGTGCTTATGTTTGTTTGCATGTTTTGTTACGTTTGTTTGTGCATCGTAAAATTGTTAAAGGTAATTTATTAACTTTGGCTGAAAAGGTAGCAGTGATTAAGAAATTCCAAGGACTTCTGGATTATAACAAACACTTTATCAACCTGAAAAGATTAAGAAGACCAACTAAGCCATCAACAATTGTGTTTCGAAGTGGTTCAAGTAAAGCGGAACAATAAAGTTACAGTAAATGATTCCCTTTTAAGAGAAAAGTTTATTTCTGATTCAGGGAAAATAACTTCAAAGACAGCACAGAGTGGTTGGATGACTTCAGTAATCGAAATAAAATTGCTTTTAAACCTGTTTTGTTAAAGTGGAGTTGCTGGTGGGAGTAAGCGGCTGGACAGTGGAAACAACACTTAAAAGAAATGATCCAAAGCAGGGCACAAAAAATATTTCCAAAATAGGTAATACAGGACTTTTTTCAAGTGTACTCCACCCAAAACTTTAAAGGAGAACAAAAAATAAAGGCAAACTTAGAAAAGACTGGATTACACTCTCTTGAGGCCAAAATGAATGGATCTGAAAAGTTGTTATTGGGAAGTCACCTAACTCACTGAGTTTTTAAAATATTAAAATCAGAGTTAGTGAACTATGAACCAAATAAAAGGGCAACACAATGACTTGAAAATTTATAAAAATTTGGCAAAAAAACTGGCAAATTTGTTAGAAAAAGTAGAGATAATATTTGTTTCTTATGCGGAAAAACTGGTGAACTGTTGGTATCTTGGCCTATGTAATGTTGCAGTTACTATTTGAGTTTGTTTATGTCTATTCATGGTCACCTATGTATATAATTTGTCGATCAACAGCTGACACGATGTTACAGAGCCATCTTATCACCAAAGGAAAAAAAGACTTCGCGAAACAACACCTACTTACTCTATCTGTTGTTTTTATATATTTTTGTGTTCAGCCATAGTGAAATAAATAATTATTCAAATTTTATGGTATAGATGCATCAAAATGGTTAAAACTATGTGAAAGTAGTTTAATTAGTACCACATGATTATTTTCATTTTATATGATGATTCTCCACCCATATCAATATTTTTTTCACATCTGTGGGGTCCCAGATGCTGGCTACCCCATATAATTGGGGCCTGCAGGCTTGTTATTACAACCACTGAAGTTGTTTACATGATTGTGTTACTTGCTCATAATATTACTGATCATTATTACTATTTGTTTAACAACAAACATGTAATAACATTACTTTATAAATAAAGACTGCAACCAACAAAGTAGTTTTTACAAGCTGTAATAAAAAACAATCCACTTTTCACACTTTCTCACGTTTATCCTTTTTGTAGGTTTTTGTTCCTTGAAAAGTGTAAATCATCTAAAGATAATATTTTTTCTCAATTTTCTTCAAATTTTTAATATAAATTTTATGAGGTCACAAAAGTTTGATATTGCACAAAAAGTATATACATTAAGGATCTTATTCATACCAAACTATGTAACATAAACACATAACTTGCCTTATCATTCTCACAAGAAAAATATAGTCCACTTCAGGGTTAAGCACTCCAGGACTACTGGGTCGCAGTAATTGAACCATATCTTCTATTGTTGTTACAAGAAATCTAGTGATCACAACAAACATATATCTTAATTGAGTATATTCATCAAAATTTATTACAGAAATATTTAAATATTTGAAATACAAATTAAGAAACTATTAACAAAACATCTAATTGTAGAAAATTTATACAAAATGTTACTTCAAGGTAATTTGTAAATTGGAGTACTCTATTGGCCAATAGAGCAAGTTCACTGTAATCTTGATCTCACAAGAGTTTCATAACTTTTGAAAAATAAATTGATAGGGCACACTTTTTGTCAGCTTTCTTTGTGACGTGTTTTTATACATTAAAATCTTAACAAAATTTATATATATAAAAGAAGAAGAAGTCCTGACTGACTGATTCATAATCAATGCAGAGCCAAAACTATTTTAGCTAGCGACTTGAAATTTTCAGGGTACATTTATGTTACCATATTACATTATTTTATAAATAAAGACTGCAACCAACAAAGTAGTTTTTACAATCTGTAATAAAAAAAATCCACTTTTCACATTTATCCTTTTTTTAGGTTTTTGTTCTTTGAAAAGTGTCAATCATCTAAAGATAATATTTTTTCTCAATTTTCTTCAAATTTTGAATACAAATTTTATGAGGTCACAAAAGTTTGATATTGCACTAAGAAAGGACTTTGCAAAAATTTGAGTTTAATACCATTAAAATACTTACCCAGTCCAACTTAAATAATCAACATATAGCCAAAACTATAATAGCTAAAGATTTGAAATTTTACATGTGCACCACATGTAGGAGTGCACTGAAAAACGATTTTCCCATAAAATTGAGCAGTCAACCCATAAAGAGGTAAAAATGAGATACAATTTTTATTGGAAAATATATTTTTCATCTGACCTTCTTAAAACGTAACATAGTCACTCTTAAATATAAGTAATGAAATATATTTTTCACCATTTCCCAAAACTTTCCCTAAAGAGATTGAAAAGGGGGTAGAAAATGTAAAAAAGGGGTATACAATTTTGCATTGAAAAATTATTTGTTTTGGATCGTACATTCTAGAAATATGCTATAAAACACATATTTCAACATTTTTCCGAATTCATTCCCTAAAAGAATAAAAATGTAAAAAAGAGTGTTTTCGGAGAAAAATATTTTTATCAGCTTTTCTTAAAAGTAAACAAAAAATTCTAAAACACAAATTATGATACACATAATTCAGTATCCCCCTGAATTCATCTCCTAAAAGGACAAAAATATAAAAGGTATAAATGTTTGTATTGGAGAAACATATTTTTCATCAGATTTTTTAAAATTCAAATGTAACACGTTTGAAGACAATAAAACAACATATTCAGGTTATAATATTCTTTCATATTCATTGTAAAATTAGCATGAGTTTAGATGATTAATATTATTTATTAATAATTAGTTTATTAATATATTTTTTTGTTTCCGAATTAATACATTACTGAAACAGTTTAAGTTTAAGTTTTGTTTAATTCGAGCCTGAGTTGATCCGAATTTTAGGTAATGCTAATACACATTTATACACACACATATATATATATATATATATATATATATATATATATATATATAGTGTGTGTGTGTGTGTATTATGTATTTATGTATATGGAATTTTAAAAATCACCAAAAGAATTTGGGATATGATTGTACATGAAGAAATTAAGAAAAATTTCCTATGTCCTAAAATGCTTAATTTTCTATCTGTCTGTATGTACTTGTTTTAAAACAATATATTTCTAACAGTTTACATTACACAAATAAAATTTCATATACATTTAAGGCTCGAAATTTCATATCATCTTAGGGCTTAGTGGTCGATGTGACTAAAGCATCAGTCTGTCTGCTGTATTTCTGAACTGTGCACATAAACGTTCTTAGTTTGAGTCACAGTTACTCCAGTTGCTTTACTGCTCATTCCTCATCCTCTTTAGGCAACTGGCAGATGTTTGGCAATAATAAAAAACAGTATTTTAGGACATACCTCCATAGGAACTTTTTCATGTACAATCATATCTAAAATTTTTAAACACCTTACACGGACACACTATACTTTCATGGCCATTATCTAGTTTTTACTTGTATTTTGTTAATAAAAAGAACAAAGAAATTATTATATGGGTTTTTTAATGATCTGCAAAATAGCCAAGCCTTTTAAGGACTGGCTTGGCTAACCATCACAATAAGTCAGATTACTACAAGTTATAGAGCAGTTATTCAAAGTTTGGTCTAGAGTCAGTGGCCAGGCGTTACACCATGGGTGAAGTGTGGGGGTCATTGTGTCTCATTCATAAACAGGTTCACTTATCATTCACACTACTGAGCATGCAGGCGCTAATCCTTTTTATCACTATACATTTTTTTGTTTTTTTCCTAATTTTCAACATTAAAACAAAATTGTAGTTATTGATGTCAACAATAACAAAGAACAGAACTTATAAAACAAAACATATAATGCATGAAAATACCATAAAATTACTATAAAAAGTAAATGACAGGCCCTACTTAACCAGAATTTGCATAAAAATAAATTTGGATTATCTACAACTTTTCCACAGACGAAACTTACCACACACAAAAATAAAAAAATCCTTGCTTACCAACTTTTTAATGTTGTGGTTTTTTTAGTGTATTAAACACAAATCCCATTTCTTGTCAAAATATGATTAATATAAGTCTATAAAAGCATTGAAATTACATTGTAAGGCTGATAATTTACAAAATAAAATATTTGGCCAAATGTACTATATACAGCAGTACATTTAAAAGCAAATATGAAACATATTAATAACATAATCATGAATTAGGCCTGGCCTACTAGCTTAACATTTTTTAATTCTGTGTTATGTACAATATTTTGTTCTGTACAATGGAGTATGTTTCTATAAATATATCTAAATATAGCTTTTTCAGCCAATACTACTTTTTATATAGTACAAAAGCTTTCAGAATTGAAAAAATATTGTTTTTCATGTACCAAATTAGTTTCATGAAACAATTTGTATTTTACTTGAGATGCGCAAAGCACTAAGTTTGAAGTATTTACGTAACTTAAAAGTAGGAGTTGTAAGAAGGAATTATATAAAAAAATATCTTACCGCAGAAGAGCAGTTGGCTCGAAGTGCAGTTTGAGGATTGACATGCACAGCGAAACACTGGGAGCATGTGCATACATGAATTCATCTCTTACTGTTGTGTTATAAACAGGATCCCAAAAAAGAAGCCATTCAGGTTCACTACTATCTTTGTCTACAGTAGAAAATTTTCCTTCACAGTTTGAACAGCCATGAATCTTGAAAGATAAATTCAGATTAAAATGTCATATTCTTAAAAAATAATTAACAAATGACTGATTCATTACATATATACAGAGTGTTTCAGGAAGAAATGGAAATAATTACAGGGGGAGTTTTACTAGTGAAAATGATGAAAAAAATTATATAAACATGGGTCCGGAAACTCTTTGTTAGTGAGTTACGCTGGTTAATTACTTTTCATAACTGAAAGATCTATTAATTCATTTGGATTACATGAGGTTGAACTGGCAAATATTGACGAAAGTCTTTTCTGAATACCATGATTTTCCCACCAAATGGTAAGGTGAGATTTCCTAGAGAACGAAGCAACTCATCCATATTACTTAAACCAATTTAGGTAGCATATTAGGTATACATATTGGAGTACGTCATCCATCAGAAAAATTTAGTTTTTCCAAGCTCCATGGCCATAACTGAGTTTAGCTTGATTTTTGATTTTGACTCATGGGCCAATGGAACTTTTAGCCCGAAAATTTTATGTGAAGTTCGGCCTTTTGGAAGAAGGATTGAAGCTATTCCAATAAAAGCCATACTCTTAAAAGCCATAGCGTTTAAAATGACATTCTTAGTTCGAGCCACAGTTACTTTTATTGCTTTACTGCTGATTCAAGTGATTATACACAAAAGTTTTTCCCGTTCTACCAGATCCATCAATGAAGAAAATCTTGCTGCTAATTGTTCTTTGTTGCAGGCATTTAGAATTTCATTGACAACCTAAATTTGTTTACCTTTAAGAAGTTGATACACCTGATCCCCAAGAGCAGTGTTTTCATCACTGTTTAGTATCTCTTGGTTTTGTTCACATTGTATCCCTCAATATGACCCATATCATATCGTTGAACCCAAAAATGAAAGTTCTATCAGTATTAAGTTTATTTGCAATAACTCAATAAGCACGTTTTATTACTTCTTCAGTAGAGTTACCATTTCATCTTGCCTCTTGTGTAAAATCTTCGGTTAAGTTTTTCTTAAATGTATTTCTTAGAGTTTTGAGGTTATCTGGGGATCCATAAATAAGCATTTGTGTAAAAAGGATTCTCATTACTCTAGGCATTTTAGATGTCACAGATTCTTATAACCCTTCAATCCATTGTTGATCGTCATACGCAAATTCCCAATTAAGGCAGGCTTGCTTATAAGTTGAATATCTAATATCGTTTACCATCAGTAAATCATCGAAAGGTATAGCATCTTTAATGTGATATAGAAGCAATCGTAGATGGTAAAATTCGGGTTGCAAAACGAAATTAACATTGTGCATTCTACCAATCACACAAAGTCTTCTTATTCTTGGTGCACTCACTCATTTTCCCAACCCATCTATAACATTCAAGCAAATCCAGTAGTTGTAATAAGTTGTTTTTTGTTGCATAGCCTGTGACAGATATAGGCTTTTAAACTTGATCCTTTTTGACCAATATCAGCTAACTCTTCTTGTGTTTGATCAATATTTGAATTTCAAAATTGACCAGGACGATAAATATTTAAGCATTGAAATGCATGACTTTTTTTCTGAATTTCATAACCAACTAAATGGCAGCACGCTTCTGGTGGATACAACGTCCTTGAATATAGGCATCAGCTCCATTATAATTGCCTTTGATTTTCAACAATCTTAATAAATGCACAATCATGCCCCTTTAACTGTGCTTAAAGATATTTAACTGTGCTAATACTTCCAATATATTCTTCGTTGATGTGACACTTATATATTTTGAGAAGATATGCATTATATGTTGCTACATGATGGTTATCTCGTGTTATCCGACGACCTTCAGCATCTTTGTGGTAAACAGCTAATTCATGGCTAAAATTCAGATTTAAAAGATCTAATTTTGAATCATAACGTCGATGATAATTAGGCTTCTTATCCTCAGCCAACGATGTTACTTCCAAATGTAATTTTGGAAAATCAAAACGACATTTCATAATTCCGTTCTTATTTGTCATGCACGGTGCACTTGGATTTAATCTCCACATGCATTATGCATCATCTATGTCACCAGTTCCTCATGTCCAACTTGCTCCCGATGCTTCTCTGCTGTATTTTCACGAGATTGCCTACTGAAGTTGAAAGTGTGTTTTTTTGAAGGTCGTGCTACAGGCAGCACTTTTTATAAAAGAAATAAACAATATACTTCAAAGTAATTTTTGAAAAAGTAGGTCAATAACGCTCAACCCAACTTTTATAGATTTTTATAAGTTAGCTCGCTCTACACTGGCTGACACGGAAAATTATAACAGTAATAATGATTTAATAACACTAAATACTAACTTCATAAAAAATAATTATACGACTGAAACTGCACTTTATCAAAAGTAAAACTATTAATGGAGTGTTTAAATGTTACTGATTATTGATTTGTATGTATAATCTGAATATATAACTTAGTCCACTGTCGATTAATTATTAACTTCTACTTCCTTATTTTTTTATACATATATAATATAATTACAAGCTACTGCATACTATTAGGTCCTTAATATATATATATATATATACATATGAATGTGAATATTGTATATACACATATGTAATATGTAATTTATATACAATATACATCAACGCCTGCTTGCATGTGATAATGACTATGTATATTATTATTACTATAGATATACTTGTTGCCTCTTGTTTGGTCGAGTGGTGTTTAGTGTACAAGCTAAACTATTCGCTATTTAGCAAATTTTCACAGATATGAGACATGTAGCAATCAATTCCTGACAACAAAAAACTAGTATACAAAATTTTTCAAAATCGTTAAAGTCGTTTTTGGACAAACATACATAGAAATTTAGCTCATTTAATATTATAGAAAATATATATAAATAAAAAGTAAAATTCAGAATAAATTTACCTGTAAAGTTTTTGGTGTAATATATTCCAGACAATCATTGCATACTCTCACAGTAACATTGCCATATCCTGCAACCTATGTGACACATTTATTATATTAGTGTTACAAGAATTAATTTAGCTATAAGCTACATTTGTTATATAATATTAAAAAAAACATCTGATTCCTAATACAATAGCACTTCAAGTAGCAAGGGTTAAGGAGGGGTGAGAGCAGAAAGACCATGAGAACATGTACTAAAAACATGTTGACTATCTGACAGTAATAAAAAACGTTCATATAACTCACAGTAATGAAAATCAGTTTAATAAAACATGCCTGTTATTTTATCAATTTAAACATGCATACTTTGTATATTTTTATGCAAAACAGTGTTTGCAGCCCCAGGAAAAAACAAAATTGAACAAAGTACAAAAAATATTCTCTGTTACAAAACCAAACTAGTATAAGGACTTGTATTTTGAATTACACACAGCTAAAACTAAAATTTGAATTACTGTCTGCTAATTACTCCACTGTTATTTGCTTTTGCTGCATGCCTGTCTGCTTGGTTCCTGCCTGCTATTTAAGATTGCAATATTAGGAAGTTTGATTCTTACTTTGATGCGATGAGCAGAACATGAGGCACAAACAACTCGGCCACATCTCCTACAGTGGTGACGTCTGTTGAACATTGAAAATACAGTGATGCGGCAGCACATACATTCAGTTACCTGTAAAAAATTACAATTTATGTATTGTAAAAATTCACTTATTTTTGACATTTTCAATTTTTTAAAAAATATGATAAGTATACATCCATTTTCCAGGCGTCACAGTTATTGTCAATAATACTGAACTTTTTCTTTTTGTCATATTATTGACAGTGGCTGAAGTTCCAAAACATCTTGAGGAATCTGACCTGTGCTCATCATAAGATAAAAACCAGATCTGTTTGTATTCAATGCAGTGTATTGAAATAAAACTCAGCAATAAATAACACAAGTTACAGTTACAGTGCACTGTGGTCTGAGGATGTACAAGAGCAGGATAGGAATATACCATGGAGGAACCGTGTGTAGGTTAGCAAAAAGTAAGAGGAAAACTGAAGGCTACATAATCAATGATTGTGAGGCTCTTGCCAGCAGGAGGCAAAGGGTGATCAACTTCCAGCAGAATGAGGTAGTTGCGATTCATTGAAGGCACCAGGCTGCAGAACTAGAATCAAAGAAGCTTAGTTACACAATAGGTCCTTTGACCACATTGCCAGGGATCACTGCCCCTTAACCTCAAAATAATTAATGTAAATGTTCGTAGCAGATTAAGGACAGATTTGAGTGAATAGGATATTCATTGATTACTGTTGCTGGCAATGATAGTCTGAGTAGCATGCTTATTTGAAATGCATTTTACTTTATTGATGATCATAAAAAGGAAGTCTATTTACAGTATATTTTATTAACTGTACAAATTAGGTTTTCATATTTATTGCTATTATGTTACTGAAGCTATTGAGTGAAAACCCAAAACTAACCATTCAGATAGCTATAGTTTACCTTATTATTTTAGATCAAAAACAAATTAGTTTAAAATTATTAAATGGTAACAATTAATGATTTTCTACAATTATTTCAACAGTGAAAATCAAAAATTAGTTCAAAATGTCTGTAGTTTAAAAATCAAATTTGTCGCCTCGGTAGCCTAGTTGATAGCATACTGGGCTTTCACCCCAAGGACTTGGGTTCGATTTCCGGCCTGGGCTTGGCATTTTTATACACTATAAATCATCCCATCGTCTGCATTTGGTAAGTGTGCACAATAGTCAAACTTTAAAAAAAAAAAAAAAAAAAATCAAATTTGTGATCAAAATTTTAAAAAAAGATAATGATTTTTTTATTGATAGTCTATGAACTATCTTGATTAATCTAAAGATGACACTTACATCATCATTGGGAATCCATTCCAGTTTTGTAGGAGAATTTTCGGGAGGTGTAAATTTGTCTTTATTAACTGTTTGCGGGGAAAGCCGAGACTTGGTTGTCGGCACTGACTTTGTACGAACAGTAATGTCCAATGCTTTATTTGCATAACGCCTTAGCAGAGCATCCAAACATGGTGGTGACATAGAAGATCCTGGATCTAGGTTAGACAGCCTATCGCCAAGAGAATGCAAAATAGTTTCTAAAGTTGAAATCTTTGTATTCATTAACAACTGTTCTACAAATAGTTCTGGTTGGCTGATCAGTTTTCTGTACCATATCTGAAAACATATAAATTATTAATTTAAATAATATTGATTAAATATATAGTATGTTACTAATACATTATTTTGTGACCTTTTTTAATTTTAACTAAAGATAATCATGGCATGCAGCTGTCTTTGGAACCAAATTTCCAAAAAGTAACAATATTACAATATATTTTTATAACATTTTTTGAAAATCTGATTTCATAAAAATATTTAGAGTTAAAATTTACATAAATTACTAATTTTAATATTTAAATTATATTGACAATACAAAAATGAACTGCTAGATTAATTTTTAATAGGAAAAACTACACTTTAATGCTAATTATAATGATAAAATCAGATTTTCAAAGTGTTAAACAGATTTTGCTGTACAATGAACTTGTCTAAATTATTACCAAAATAATAATAATATCTATTCCATCAATAATGCAAAAGGTGATAATTATAGGAATCTCTTCCATTATTGATAGTTAATTCTTTCCAAAAATGAATTTTTGTTGATAAGTTTGATTATTTATTATCATACATTATCGATATGTTACCAAATTATGTACAAGAACCATTTTTTAACCCTGGATTTTTTTTTTTTTTTTTTTTTTTTTTTTTGAGTTTAACGTCCGACTATTGTGCACACTTGGGCTAATGCAGACGGTGGGGATAATTTATAGCGTATGAAAATGCCAAGCCCTCGCCAGGAATCGAACCCGGGTCCTCGGGGTGAAAGTCTAATACGCTATCCACTAGACCACCGAGGCGGCTTACTTTTAACCCTGGACTACATGCGGTAACATATTACACAAGTGGTTGCACGGAGTCAAAATGACTGCATTTTGTATTCTTATGTCCTTTAGTGATGTTGAAGTAATAAATCAAAATGTAAAAAATTTAAATATTTATTACATAAAGAATACGTATTACTTGAGAAATACATTTTGATCATCTGTATTTGCATAGTATATATTGCTATTGCATGTCTCCACAAAGAATGATAAAAATACCAAAACAAAAAACAAGAAATATTTCTTTTTAATAATATAATATTTATCAAAACAAAACCAAAATAATATTTAAATATTATTCCTCGGATAGGAAAGGCTCACACGGATTCTCCCTCTTTTTAGGATGTGGCAATGAATTCTTCCATGTAAATTTGTTTTTTCCATCTGTACAGACCACTTTATAACTTTGTCCTTGCCAAAAATAAAACTCTCATTTTCACTTTCAAAGCACTGAATTATTACTTCCTCCTCTAAGTCCTCCAGTGAAGCCTCTGAATCCGTATCATGTTCACTAATGAACATTCTTTTTCATATATATATATATATATATATATATATATATATATATATATATATATATACATGTCTGTCCCTGCACATTCAGTAGTGTCATCGGCGTCTTCAGTGTCTCCAATAATTTGTGGGCCAAACAACTCTCTTCTTAAATTTTCTCTTGTTGCAAAAGTGACTCATTTTTTATCTTTGTCTTCTTTTTCTACATTTTCAAGTAGCTTAAGATTCTTTCATGTTCCCGTTGATCCATAATGGAATTCAAATGAATTACTTACACAAAAATTTAATAAAAACAATAATATTTATAACTAAAATAGTATATATAGTCACATAACGTCAAAAAATCATACAAAAAGTACACAACTATATTCAGTAACAACTAAAATGAAATTACTAATGAAAAACTTAATACATATATAATATTAGAATTAAAATATTTACAACACAAATGGTTATATGGGACCAAAACGACCGCAGCTCAAAAATACACGTTTACTGTCTTGAAAATACCAATTCAAACTAAACACCAGTCTAGCAATGGATTGTAGAGAAGGTGGTGAGAGATAAAAAAGATGAAAAGCTATGTCTATTAAAAAATAACAGCGCTATAGCTAAATTTAAAACCTCTGCGGTCCTTTTGACGTCGCATGACCATTCCAGGGTTAAGTAAGAACCATTTTATAATAAGAGAAACTTTATTTATGAACATAAGTTTTACTGGAAAAATGAACAATTTTTATTTTTCAACACAGTCTTCACTAATATCTAAAAGGTTATTAAGTTGTGGCACAAGCTTTTAAATACCACCTTCAAAGAACTCTGTCACTTGTCCATTCAGTCACTCAGTAACAGTTTCTTTCAACACATCATCATTCTCTAAGTGCTTTCCTGCAGAAAATTCTTAAGTATTGGAAAAAGATGAAAGTCTGACAGTGCTAAATGAAGGCTGCATGGTGGATGGTTTTAATTCCCATCAAAAGTTTGCTAGTTGCAATTTTGTTCTTGCCACAATGTGAGGTTGAGCGTTGTGAAGCATATGAGACCGCTTGAATGCAGTCCCCGCTGACGATTTCGAATACTGCACCTAAGATTTAATAAGGTTTCACGACACTTATTGTCATTTCTTTTGGCAGGAAGTCTATCAACAGAATGCCTTTCTGGTGGTTCTTGCTTTAATTTTCCCGGTTGTGTTGGAGAATTTGAATGATTCTATTCACTGGATTTTTGTTTAATTTATGGAGTGTAATAAACAATGCACAATGTCCTAAGGAATAAATATCTGTGATTCAAGCTAACATTTGAACAAAAGACCTACACCATAACTGACGAACAAAGGGCAGCCAGGTCGAACAGGATGAAGAAATTTTGGGAATGGAAGAAGAGGCTGAAACGCTAGTGTCTCAATAGCGATATTGGACTTGGAGGTGTATGGACTGATTAGTGCTCCAATGAGGGCGTAAACTATTAAAACAAAAAACAATGCACATTTCATCACCAATGACATGACTGAAGAACTCGTCACCATTCTTGTCATAGTGCTCCAAAAATGACAAAGAATATGACACATGCTTTGTTTTGTATTCCTGTCAATATTTTTGGCACCCATCTTGCACAAATTTTTTTTATTGACGTTTGTCAGAAACAATTTCATAAATTTCTGATCTTGAAACCTGAGAAAATTTTTAATGAAGCATGTCAATAGTAAAGTGCCTATTTTGCAAATTTCGTCAACTCCTTTCTGTCAACTCTTCATCATGAACTGTCCTTCCTTATTTAAAGCCTGCATCACTTACATATATTGTCATCATCCATTACACCTTCCCCATAAACTTCAACAAGTTGCCAGTGAATTTCAGCAAGATGAATATTTTTTACATTTAAAAATCAAATTTCAGATAGAAATTCAAAATCAATGGGATTTATTATCACCATGGTGATAAACAAAGCAGTATTATACAACAACCAACACAAGCAGAGACACAAATATACAGTCAGAACAGTTGGGGCTGGCTGAGAGTGACACCTTGAACAGATGTTATGTGACAACCTGTGCGAAAAAAATGCGCTAACAGTTCTTACTTTATAAATGACCTGCGTACTTTTTCAAAATTTATAACAACCCTTCAAAATATGTTCTAGAGGTCAGAATCAGTGTACATTTCAAGGAGATCACACAATGGTAAGCTCTACAATAACTTATTTCCCAACTGTAAATTGTCTGAAAGCAATAAAACTGACGACAAAGATAGTACTAACTTGACAAGTATTTACCACACATTATCTACATGATACTATAAACATTACTATAACCACACAAACTTAAAACTACAAAAGAAATTATCAATATAATTTATTGCAAGTAATCCCTATACCTGATCCTGCCAGGGAAGTTGTCCCAACATATGAACACCAATATCTAGCAGATTGTACCGTTGACGTTGGTATGTTGTCAAACCCTCTTTGTGGATCAAAAATGATGCTACATGTTGAAGGCTGCCAAGTAATGAGGCGTTATTCACAACGTGTTCACATATCTGTACTGCTTGGTCTGCTTCAACACGAGACAGTATAGAAACTGCAGCCAACTCGAAGCCATTTTCAAATAAACCAAGAACAAAACTGCGTACCAACTGAAAAAAATATTACTTAATTTCTTAAATATCATAATTTACTATTTTAAAGATTTTTCAGTCAATATCACTCTATCAATGTATCAAAGACCTATTATTACAACACATTATTGTATATAAAGAATAATGTGTTTATTATACACACATTATTGTTTATATTACATTAACAATAATGTGTATGTAATATGTTTATATTACATTAATTCTGCAGGGGAGTGCAGACTAGCTGCACCTATTGAGAGGATTTAGATGTCCCTCGCAGTACCCGAGTCTAACACACAGTTACACTTACAACACTACACTTACGACTTTAACACTTTATACTCACTTACATTTAAGGAGTCAATAATAGCCTCAATGTGCTTTATATATATATATATATATATATATATATATATATATATATATATATATATATACAGTTGACCTCGGATGTAAGGGACGAAACATATATGAGCGCTGTAAATGAGATAGCGTTGTAACCGAGTTTACAGTAAATGAGTTTGTAAATGGTGGCAATTTTCTTACAGTTTATTACTCATATTACATAATTTTGAAATATATTTTAGTTAAAACTAATAGAAAATAAGTACTGTACTGTCTAGTATGTATACATGCAACACAGTGCGTACACTTTTGTGAAGATTCGTGAGATTGAAGTTTTCCCCCAATAAGGCATATTAAATGTGTGTGTATGTGAGAGAGAGAGAACACTTTTATGGGAATGACACAATTTACATTGTTTGTTGAGCCTGCTACAAAATTCTAAGAAAGTTCATTTCTATTCTCAACCTTTATTCTAAAAATAGAATACAACTTGTATTTTAGTGAGAGTGACTCTAGGTCAGCAGCTTAGAAAACTGCTAAGAGCACCAGTGGGACAGAGAGAAAAAATGTGCAAGTAAGAGGTCAGGTCCCCACTCTGTCACCATAGCTCCTCCCTTTTCCTTCACACTATGTCCCCCTGAACTGGAGGGAGCTAGAGGGGAATTATCCTACTTGCACGAGAAATTCTCGCGCAGGCCATTTAGAAAATGACTGGACTATAACAGTAGCGTGACAGCGTTGTATCCGAGTTCACAAAGCGTTGTAACCAAGCCTAAAATACACGTACACTTATTATAGATTATTGGGGACATTATGAAAATAGTGCTATAACTGAGTTAGCGTTCTAACCGAGGGCGTTATAACCATGGTCGATTGTATTTTTTTTTACGGCGAAAAACTGTTAAGGTTATCATCGACTGTATATATATATATATATATATATATATATATATATATATATATATATTACATTAATATTATTGTTTATAAAGACACATATAATATTTTACATTGGTTTACTAGAATTATTGAACAAATTTGTTTGCAACTAAAACTAATTTCCTATAAAAGAAAAAAGTAAACAAACATTTTACTTATTATATTACTCAACAAAGGCTAATTGTATTATATTACTAATTGTATTATATTATCTACTTATTATATTACTCAACAAAGGCTAATTGTATTATATTACTAATTGTATTATATTACTAATTGTATTATATTATCTACTTATTATATTACTCAACAAAGGCTAATTGTATTATATTACTAATTGTATTATATTATCTACTTATTATATTACTCAACAAAGTAATATTATTATATTACTCAATCACTACACTGATTGAGTGGAGCACTGTTGATTTGTTGTGATGCTCGAGTGAAATGGGAGTATACAGTACAGTCAACACCAAATCACATTGACAACATCTGTAACACACTGCACTACTAACAGCATTAATAAGTTGTAAAAATATTTGCGCTTGCATAAACGTGACTAAAAAGTCAAATGTGGATGTTTACAAAAATAAATTCTTATTTGGCTATGTCAATGCTACTCTTTGTCGCCTGGCCAAATAATTATGTAACTTTGCATAAATACTTACAAATAAACAATTGGAGGTTTGTTCTCCTTGAGGTATGTCTTTGTAGTTTGCCCACTCTAAAGCAACAGAAATACTACTTGAATCCAATAAAAGTTCCAAGATATTCCAAGGATCTGATTCATACACTTCTTTCCAAGATCCAATGCTGCTCACCTTCACAATCTAAAGAGTGAAAACTATATATTAAACATAATTATTTCAATATAAAACGTTTAAATTATTTGAAATAATTGTAAGGATTTAAAATTAACCAATATTTATGGCACAAAAAAACATCAATCTTTCTTCTATTTAATTTAAATTATTTAAGAGTTTCAAATGTAGCCTTTAATTATATAAAAACAAAAAGCATTAGTTGCTATTTTCAGTCAAAATATGATTTTAGAAATATCAAGGTGAAACTGATATATATATAATCAGCTTCACCTTGATATTTCTGAAATCATATTTTGACTATATATGTTTATTGTTTAGATATAATTATATATATATATATATATATATATATATATATATATATATATATACACACACACATATATACATACATATATTATACACATATAAATTTAACAATCCCTTAAAAAGTGACCTGAGCTCATTTCAAGGTCCCGAGCCTGGATCTTACCATGATGGTCATTTTCCAATTAATGGAAATTTGCTAATAAATTATAATTATGTACACTTTTAATTTTATGTGTTAGACAAAACTCAATGTTATCATAATGTAAAATCTTTTGCAAAATCAATAACATATGTTTTAATGTTTAATATTTATTTTTGCATACATTCTCAAATTTTGAATTTTCAAAAACTTCTATTCAGATGTTAAACTTGATATTAAATTTTGCACTATATATATTTTCTTTAAAACTGTAGATAATTTTGTACTCAAATAAGAAGAGAACAAAAAATTGTAAAACATTATATGTTTTGAAGTAAGTAGACGTGTATGATCACTAGATTACACAAAAATTATAAAACTTATAGAACTGAATCTTAACTGTTTTTACCTGGCTTATAAAGGATCTAAATAAATTTTACTTCGTTACTGGCATATTTTGGGACAAAAGAAAATAATTCCATTTTCTTTTAAATTTAGAAGTAGGGAAACAATTATGTAGTGTAGTTTCCCTGTTCACCCTGGACGATCAGTCAGAATGAAGCGTGTTTTCTTCACTGGGTTCCTTATACTATGTAATGATAAGATATGATAGTCCAGTAGAAGGTGGTGTAGAATTTAGAATAGCGGATTGATATAGAAAGAAGTAAAAACAAATATATAGTCTGATGGACACAATTAGTACCATGTGAGACTGAAACAAGACTTTGACTGATTCTAATGCTTCTTTCAACTTAAAGAAGGTAATGATGAGAGAACAAATTGATGATGTAGAAACACTCTCATCTCATCTATTAATTATACAGTCGGACAAATTTAATGGCTGAATTATTTAAAAAAATAGACCACAACAAATTATTTTCATAAAACAGCTAATTTTTGACAATTTATTACGTCAACTTTATTTATTACCATCGTTCCACATTATATAGCAGCACAAATTTATAGCTGAGATGTTCAGGTATTCTCTACTTCAAGATATTACAGAATATAGAGTTACCTTTTGACACAATGATATAAGAGTCAACATTTCTTTGACTTTGGTATGGATTTCCTCTGGCAGGTGTGAAGAAGTGCCAAGTATAGTCTGCAGGACCTCCTCACATCCGTTCCCAGGCCAATACTCCAGGTTGGTCAAGGCACATTTTGCCATCTTTAAATTATCCTCAATACATTGACAATACATCCAACCATCTGTTATATATATCAAAATAACAAAAAGGATTATTATTATTATCAAAATAATACACAAATTGAAAAAAAACATCAGTAAATTATTTCTACTTATTATTTTCATGTAATAAATATAGTTGTGTAAAATTATAGTTCATATATTTATATATTTTGTATAATGTAAATATTTGAATTAATTTGTAGATTTGTTAATTTTAACTGACAGGCTGGCAAATTAGGGCTGGTACAATGAAGCAAAATGAATTTAGAAATATAAATAAAATCTAGAGACATAAGTGATACACTGTTTCAAGATCAGCTTTGGAAATAACACTCACAAAATCATTAATTTTGTTTTTCCCAAATATTCATTTTTTTTTAGACGGAAATTGAATTGCAGAGTGGCTTTTTATTCTCATCTCATCAGTGCAGAAATGACAGGATAATTACTTCTGGTGAATAGATACACAAAAGTTGAGAAAATAAAAAAATGTGCATAGTAAAAAAAAATTTGTATAGTAAGAAAGTAAAATCAATAATGAGTTAGCTGAGTGAAGAATAATCAACAGGTAAGCCGAAACTAAAAAATAAAAATAAATAAAAATAAAAATACCTGACTGAGACGATAGTTGAACCAAGATATCATCTTTGAGATTTATTAACCTGGATTCATTTTTGAATTGATATTCTGAAAGAAGGTGAATCATTTCTAAAGCAGATAACCAGTCTTTTTTTTCTACAGTAGTATCAAACCATGACCAAAGATTTTGCTCAGGCACAAACGTGTGCAGGGCAGCAAGGATTTGACTGTTCCCGTACAGTTCTGCCAACTTCAGAACAGTTTCACTGTTCAGATACCTTTCAAATGGAGAAGTTTGAGTTTTAGTGATACCAGTTTCTTCAGCTTCTTCAATACTATATAATTTCTCTATGAGACTACCCAAAAGTGGTGATCTTTGGGCTAAAAACTGCATTACTGATTGGTTTAAAGTATGGTCTTTCCATGATTTCTTCTGCACAACCTCTTCCATTGTAGGATTCATCTTGTCAGAATAATTTAAACATATGGAGAATCCAATGTCTTTTATTATTTCAATGCCTAAAATAACAGACACAAAGTTAAGGACAATTAGTATTTTGTTAGTCAAAAATGAAAAAATTAATATCTTATCTAATTACAAAAAAATTTAGGAATATTAAATATTACTGCAACATGAGCAAGGTAGATCTGTATTCAATCAACTGTCTCTTATTAGTAGTAAACATTATAATAACCCTTTATTAGGAACAGATTATTATTATCCTTTACTATTTTGTTAACAGCTTATTAGTTGATATGCAAAGAATCAACTTGAACATTAAAATCAATTAACTATTCAAATCAGTAAAATAAACATTATTTATTTCATTAAATAACATGTTAATCTTATTGAAAATAAATAAATTTTATTATTTTTATAATAATAATAATAATTTTTAACATAATAAATGATGATTATGTTTGAACAAGTTCAAACTTAAGACTCTTACAAGCAAACATAAAGCCTTGTCATGATATGATACATCAGCAAACAGTGATAGTTAGAATTCTTTGTTTCAAAACATGTTCTAAATAAAACTATATTGATAATTTCATTGGTTAAGTAACTGTAATATTTAACTGAATTGTGCTTCTAAGGCACCAAGTACTAAGTCGTTATACTTTCATCATTATAGTTTCTGGAATAATGATTACAAATTAAAGATATATATAAATTTCAATAAATTAAGTGACACACATTTAACAAAGGAGGAAGTAACTTAATGGCACATCACAAACACCATCTCTATCTGAGTAATGTTACATATAAAAATCAAACGTCAAAGTAAATTAAAAAAAAATTAAAATACCAGATTACACCCTGAGTTTTTGCAGAAACATATGGTCTTGCATTATCACAGAGCAAAGTCACACCAGGAGACAGTAAGATGTTCAGTTTGCTTTGCACGGCGAGCTAGTTTTCTGAAGGTTATGTAATAAGCATCAAAATTAGATATTATGCTTCTCAGCATAAAATCCACTACCAAAATCTTTTTCTGTTCCAAAAAACAGATGCCATAATTTTTCTTGATACTGTTTATTTGAACTGGAGACAATATGTATCACCATTCAATTAATTGTATTCTGGAGTCAATAATCACATTAAACAGTCAAGTCTCATCTCCATGTTGTTTAACAGTTCATCTTCTTCCTGTTGTACCGAGTCAAGAATGACAAAACACTAGCCTACCTGCTTCAGAAAGAAGTCTGGAAATCCACTGAAAACATAATTTTCTCGGAAACAATAATAGTGCACAAACTTAACTTTAAACTAGTGGGAATTGAAGGGACAGTGATGAAATTGTGAAACATACCTTAATGAATTTTGTTGTCAACTGCACACATTAAATTATCAGAGATATACAGAAGATCAGCTGAGCAAACCTCATCATACACATTGTCTTGAACATCCTTAAACATATTTACCAACTTCCTAACTATCACTCATTGCACTAATCACTGTAAACTTTCCATATCTGATGATAAATATGCACATCTGGCATATTTCTTGCACTTAGATTGTATAATTGATGGGCTCCTCAATTTTCATAAATACTGTAAATTTGTACTACAAAGTATTCAAGTAGATGGCTACAAATGGCACCTACTTGCGCACAGCGCACGCCAGGAGCCGAAATGCATGCTCACTAGCTCTGTTGCATGTGATTAAAAACATCATTAAAACCCTTTGTAAAATGTATGCAATAATAAAGAACTGTAAGACTTAGTGCAGATTAAAATAATATAATCTTTAAATATTATTAAAACCACCCGTTAGTAAATAACAGAAAAAACTGCAACTCACACCTGTTAAATTAGCACTTATTGGACTAATAATATAATAATAAAATATTTCACCTCTCAATTAAAATTAAAATTATTGATACTGAAGAATATTTAATGAAATTATTATTCATAATAATAAAATATAATATCAAAACATTTTTGTGAAACTATATCTGTAATCTTATTCTCTTTAATATTCATGGAATTTTGCCAAGTACCAAACATGTGTTCAATAAATAATGTAATTGTTACTGATTATTTTATACAGAGTCTATACAAAAGTAGTAGGACTGATTTAAAAAAAAATTATTGAAGATATGTTTACAATTCCTTAATATTCTTTGAAAAAGCACCCTTGGGCAGCTACATACTTAGAATAACGCTGCTGCTATTCACCATACACCTTCTGGAAGTCAGCTTTTTGGATGCTGTTGAACATCCTGAATTGAGTCAAACATTGTCCCTTCAGTTGTCTTTTCATCCGTGGGAATAAAAAAAAGACAGGTGGAGCCAGATTAGGACTTTAGGCCTGAATCGGACCAACAGTTACCTCACAACGAGCGCGCCATGGCACAGCGCATTGTCGTGATGCAGTGTCCAGTTGTTAGAGATAGCTGGTTGGATGCGATTCACTCGGTCTCGCAGGCGGGTTAGCACTTGCACCCAGCAGTTCTCTCACTTTGACCATATCGTCGTTGGTTCATGCCGTTGACGCCTGTCTGAAGTTTGTATTACCTTCTTTAAACAGTTTGTGCCATTCAAAAACACTGGAGCAGCTCAATGCAGTATCCCCATAAGCCGACTTATCATTTCTAGGGTCTCAGTTGCCGATTTTCCGAGTGTGACACAAATTTATTCAATATCGCTGCTCGAGATTTTGACTCATTTTGTACATCGACAACGACAAAAAACTCACAATAAATGATGTCTATACTGAACCAAAGCTTGTAGGCGACTGCGGCTGGTGTTTCTTTGTTGCTAAGTGTCCCCTTCATCTCGCCCAATCAGCTAAATCCCTCTCCACAGCTCAGCTCACGCTACAGAAAATCATTCCTACTACTTTTGGTATAGACCCTGTATTTCTAGAGTTAAAAAAGAAATATTTCATAATATTAAAAAATTACATATTGTAAGGCTGACTTACTTTTTTCAGTAATATCAAACTGAAGCAGTAAATTTTCTTTCAGAAACTCTGAGAAAACATTTCGCTTTTCAAAACTAGAATTGCTGACTGTATCAGATCCATCATCGCCTTCAGGACTTTGGGAAACCATTAAGTAATCTATATAGCGTTGCAATAACACAGGTAGATACAGAGATGAATCTGTTATTTTTGTATAGTTTTGGACATACTCTAACATAGCATGCTCTAATTGATTGTCTAATAAATCTGCAGTGTAAACCTAGAATCAATCATATATTCATTGATGTAATTAAGCTGAAATTTTTTAGTCTTTAAATGTGCTTAGATGTAAAAAAAGAGAAATTACGTAAACTAAAAAAGATACACACACAAACACATTTTTTCTTAATATCCATACTTTATACCAGTTAGACTAATGAGGACGAGAGATCAGTGTTAATAGTAGGGAACAGTACTGGGGGCAACTGCGGCTCGAACTAAGAACCATTCAGTACACAGTTGTGTGACACAGTAGACAGACCAATGTTATAGTCACTATGACCACTGAGCTCTTTAGACATACAGGGTGTTTAGAAAAAAGGTTCCAAGAAATCAGGGCATGATCTCCCCCCCATCAAGCAAAATTAGATGAAAAGTTCTAATAAACATAGGTCCAAAAACATTTCATTTTTGGTCTGGCCGCCATTTTGTTTTTTATAAGAAACAATTTATATCTTGAGAACAGTTCAAGGTGGCTTTAAAAAATTTGGCATACATATACATATCTGTATCGATGAATGTTTAAAAAAATACCTAAATTTTATCTTGCAAATTTTCAAAATGGCAGCCATTAACATTTTTTAATTGTGAATAACCTTTTTAATCTTATACTTTATGAAAATTACTTCAATTAGATAATAAATTGTCCATTTCATTATAAACAAAATGAAACTTAATTTTTTGAAATCCAATAAAATAAAATACATGAAGTTATGACAAAATTTGTATAAGTGCCATTATTGGCTTTCCTAAACTGAAATTTGGCCGTTGTCATTTCCTCCTAAGGAAAATTGGAACAGGGCAGATCGTAAAGTTTATTACATTTTTAAGAAAGTGACACCTTTTTATCAATGGCACCCAAAAATTATACCACAATAATTTTTAAAATTTCAAAATATTACAGAAAAAAAACACGAAAACAATAATTACAGAAATCATGAAAATACTTGAAAAATCACAAATTTTGATCACAAAAACCAATGTCATTACATTGAAAAATCTCTTTAAATTTATACTTCTTATGCTATTAAGTTCCTGCTACGGTTGATATTTTTATGCTTTGCCTATCTGACGTCTAACACATTTTTGGAATCCTAGCTTACTTACAATAGATTGTAAAACCTATCCTTTTCTTTTCATTAAGTAATGGCATCCTGCAATTAATTTTTATTTGAGTTTGCCACTTTTAGTTCCCTTCCTAACTGACAAATTCTTTCATATTTTTAAATTTCTAAAGCTAAACTATTATTTACTTACTAAACAATACACTATGTGGTAAATGTCCAATTAAGAAATAATAGTAATATAAAAGAATAGCTGTACACTAATTGTATTTTATAGAGAATAATCACTCATAAGTTCAACAAGTTACTAACATGTCTATAAAAAATCACAAAATAGATTTTAATTAATTTAACTTCCTTAAACTCAAGAAAGGATAGGCTTTAGCTATCCTTATAACTACTATGGTTAGCATCAAACAATATTATTGTGGTTAGAAAAAGCAGAAGAATTTAAAAAAATAACCTGGACTTTTGGAGTCAAAAGATATGGATGGCAGAGAGCAAATAACACTCTTGGATCAGTTGCCACTTGAACACTGATGGGGAAGATGGTACCAACACGTTTATCAGTAAATAACTGAGCTGGTAAAAGTGAAGCCCAGAGTTGCTGAAGAGAGACAAATCCAATTTCGCCGATACAATATCCAACATTTGAAGATGCTACATCTCGTAAAGTGAAGGAAGAAGATATTAACCCATAACCTTCGCCTGTAAACAAGGTAAGCACAATCAGCAAAACATTTGTAATATTTATTAACATACTGTATTTAGAAACTTGTTCATTCAATAGATATAATTTTAAACATTGTAAGTCATTCAATTAAATTACCTTCAGTTTCTAGAGATATCAGTCCGTGTAACCAAATTAAATTTGAAAGATTGATAAGAAATGCTAAAGTCTGATCTTCTGAAATCAAAAGATTCAAGTTAACATTTATCAGACGTGATGTCTCTTCCAGTACTTCCTGAATGGCTGGATTGTTGTGTAGAGAATGTCTGTCAGCACTATGAGAAATATTTTTTGATCCAAGAGCTTTTAATAACTTTTCTAGCAGATGTATTGTAAGAGAGTATGGATTCAATCCTGATTCTGATCTATTAATTACATCCTGAAACAATTGCTTGTATTTAATATGTGCAATAAAATGTTCTTATTACTGTTATATATTTATAGTGACATATATTTTAACTTACTGTAGGCTGAGTATTTAATATTATTGAAGATGGGTTATTATGATGGTTGAAATCAGGGAAAACTGGAGCACAGTTCTGTGCAAGATATTTCACCAAGTCAATGCCTAGACGTTTCATAGTGGGCTCGAGATCCACTGGATCAATATTACAATCAAATACAAGCTGGCCGACCAAGTCCTTCAGATCCATTTTTAAAAGGTCAAAAAGTATGTCTGAAAAACAAAATAACTATATTTTAAGATAACTAAGGTAATTAGAAAAATTATTAATACACAGGAACTAACAAACCTCATGTGCAAGGTTCCTCCATGAAGTAAATTTCATTTGTATTTCTTGCAGCGGCAGTACTGAGATCGCAATGCATGCACGGAGTTACTCTTGAGTCAAGGAGAAGGAGACCGGTTGATGGACTACTAAACCAGTTGACAAATCTGCCATATAAATTGGGAAAATGTGATGAGTGATTATCCACAGTATATGGACAAATATATGTTCCAACAGTTCAACTGAAGATGTGATCAAGTGCTCAATGAGGACTGGAGTGGGATCTATCTTTGGTTAGTTATGAGTTGGTTTGCAAGGTAGAAGAAAAAATTAAGGAAAACTGTAGTTTACAATTTCTGCTCTTTCTATAAATTTTTCACAAATTTCAAGATCACTTTCTCATAAAATTGTTTCTGTAAAACTATGTTTTGAAATTTGAAAAAGGTACAGAAAATATTCTTACAAAGGAAGAAAGTGTGCATTTGACTTTTTGACTCGTTACGACAAACACAGTGATGACCTTCTGAGTCGTATAATGGATCGCTTATGAAACCCCTGAACAAAAACGAGAAGTTGTGCAACAGAATAAACATTAAGGAATGCCACAAATGGTATAGTTTTCACTTATGGTTACAAGACAACTTTTACAGAACTTTAGCAGAGACCAAGTTCGACCACTCTTCGTACAAGCCTTGACCTCGACTTTAGTATCTCTCCCGTTTTTTTTGCACCTGCAATCTTTGATGTTCACTGGTGGTCAAAACATCACAGAACATGTTACCATGTAGTTTACTACACAGGCAGTATATACAAATTAGCTTCACACTATGACCAAGTACCTACAATATGGTGGCATCTACGTCGAAAAACATTTTAAAAGTTAGTAGTTTTTTTGCAATAATAGTTTTTCTGTTTCTGTATTAGTTTTGTTTTTATTACCAAATAGAACTTATTTTCTGGACATACCTGATAACAACACACAGAATTTCCATTTTTTTACCACAAAAATTATAAATTCAATCTTTATTGAATGCAACCACTCAGAATTCAGAGGATGGGAACTGCCTTATCAACAAGTCACTAAATCCAGAGAACACCATAATCAAATTCTTAGAAAAATTACCCTCATCTACTTCCTTTTTCTTAATAAATATTTCTGACAATACAATTTGCAAATATCAGTCCCTTTACTGATGAGGAGGGGTAAACAGTGCTCATAAAATACCTCAACAACTTCACATGTTTTTGAGAACACTATTTAAACAAAGACCATATGTTTTATTGTATGTGTTTACTGCACATCTATATAAATAAAAATGAATGTTTGTATGTGTGTATGTCCGGGATGAACTCGGAAATTACATTAGCTATCATCACCAAACTTTGTACAATTGTGCTCTGGGTCCCTGGAAAAGTTTATGTCTACTTTTTTTCAAGAAAAAATCAACCTTACAAGCAATTTTTGAAAAAAATGTATGTTGGAATCTATAGGCTTTAGACAAAATCTGGGGACACATAGTTGATTGCAAATTTGATTTTCTATAACTTTTATTTGAAGCATATTTTTGTATGACATCGCTAAATGCGTCAAATTGGATAAACTGTATTTAACTATAAAACTGTTGTATTTAAACTGTTTTTTTTCGAATTGTGTATTCTACTTTTGTATAGATTAAGTCTTTACAAAAGATGGTGTAGATGTTACTAGAGATCATTATGTTACCTGGACTGATATCCTTCGAACAATTAAGAACAGTGAACAGCCAAGTTTGAGCCACATATTGTGACGCTTGTCAAGAATTAAATCTTCTTGAAAATGATGCACATTGGGACACTTCACTTGCATATGCATCGACTACTGCTCAACCACAGCAAATACACACATTATTTGCAATAATATTGACATGTTTCCCATCAAATCCAAAAGATCTTTGGAAAAATTACAAAGACTACATGAGTGAAGACATTCTGCATCTTTTGCATATCAAAATTCAGACTAATTCAAAATTCAAACAAATCAAAATTCAGACATTAAATTTTCACCAAACATGTATAATGATGCATTGGTTGTGATTGAGGACATGTGTTTGGCAATTGTTAACAAAGCACTGGTAACTGGGAATACCTATGCTGAATTGGTCTGCAAACAGCCTTTTCAATCGTAAGTTGCAATGAGAAACAAACTTTAACGTTGATGAATTAAATAAATTTGGTCAAACTAATCTTCCAAAATCGATTCCAGAACAACGCATAGCGTAAGACAGAATTATGCATGCAATCACAACCAAAAGCAGTGGATTGTATTTCCTTGATGCGCCCGGAGGAACAGAAAAACTTTCCTTATTTCACTTATTTTGGCAAACATTCTACCACGAAATGATATTGCACTGGCATACGCATCATCAGGCATTGTGGCAACTCTTCTGGATGGTGGTCGGATGGCGCATTCAGCATTGAAACTGCCATTAAATATCCAAATCACTGAAAGACCAACATGCAATATAACCAAAATTTTTGGAATGGGTAAAATATTCCAAACGTGTAAACTCATTATATGGGATGAGTGTACTATGGTGCATGAAAAAGCATTAGAAGCACTTGATCGTGCACTAAAAGATTTAAGATGAAATCAACTGCTCTTTGGTGGTGCAATCATTTTATTTTCTGGTGATTTTCAACAAACTCTACCAGTAATATCAGGTTCAACACCAGCTGATGAACTCAACGCATGTCTGACATCATCAGTTTTATGGCAACAAATACACAAATTGAGCTTGAAGACCAATATGCATGTAAAACTACAAAATGATGCATTCACTGATCGTTTCACAGAACAATTGTTGGATACTGGGAATTTGAAAATGGCCATCGATGAATTAACACAATGCAACACATCGCCAACAAATTTCTGTCAAATGATAGCAACCACAGACGAGTTAATTGACTAAATAGTTTCCCCAAATATAGCACTAAACTACAGAAACCATCAATAGCTGAGTACACTGGCTATATTAGCAGCCAAAAACAATGATGTCTATACAGTCAATTTCAACATTCAAAACAAAATCCCAGGTGACATAATAACATACAATAGATACTGTGATAAATCAGAGGAAGTTGTCAATTATCCAACAGAATTTTTAAATTCACTTGATTTAACAGGCAGGCCGCAGCACCTCTTAACACTGAAAAAGCTAATGAGCAACATAAACGTAACTACAATTTTAAATAAAAAATTTAAAGGCAAAGATGTACTGTTGCCACGCATTCCAATGATTTAAACAGATATGCCATTTGAATTCAAACGTTGGCAGTTTCCAGTGCTACTCGCATTTGCAATGACCATAAGCACAAGGACAATCGCTACAAGTCTGTGGACTGAATTTGGAAAAATTCATGCTTCTCACATGAACAGTTGCATGTGGCCTGCTCAAGCATCAAAAACCTAATTTATTTGTAAATGAAAAATAAAAAACATTTGTTAGGAGGATAAAAAATATGTTAATTTTTAGTTATTAGTTTTAAATATTATAATTAGGTCACAGCCAAAGAATGAACACTATTGACAAAGACATAGGAAAATTACAAAACTGCTGACATACTTGCTATTGCAATAAGCAACAAGGTATGTAGAACAGCAGTTCAAATAAAAGCTTGGGAAAGAAGTACGGCTTCCCAGGTACGATTCCAGTTGATTCCTAGGGGACCGGAAGGTTGGTAGGTTCCGGGGGATAGTCGATTCTGTGGAGACCTGAAGGGCTGTACATCAGGACGCACTACAGGAGAGTACTCCAGCCAGGTGGTACTGAGAAGTGGTGAATCAGCAATAAATGTAAGTAGACAAAATTTGCATACACTTCTTCCCCTTTTTACTTTTGGTTTGAATACATTAGGCTATATTTTGAGGGAACATTTTAAAGAATAATAAAATAGTGTTCATTCTTGGGGTTGTCATCAACTGTATCTGTAGCCATTACAAGATAAATATAATATAATACATTTAAATATATTAAAGGATTTTTTTATTGAACTACCGATAATTAATTCTTGTTAGGACCCAAGAAGTAGAGATCCCGAACCCCTAACACATTGTGTATCCAGAAGCACTTCAATAAATAGCATTCAATCCAAAACTTGAATTGGGAGACTTTTCTCGATAAAACGACTAAAAATAAATAATGGTCTAAAATAAATTGAATATTGTTGTAAATTACAATAAACATTATGTTTTGGAAATAATTTTTTTTTTAGTTTTTTTTCCTGTTCAAATTGAACAATTACAGGTATGACAAGTCATAGTCTGATGGGTCAGCTACTTATGTTAATAAATAATAAACAGCGTTTAGCTGAAATGAACACTGTATTCATTGACTCTTAGGTGGTACAAAGTTCACTTGGTCAGTTAGTAATAAATATAAATAATTACCATTACTAACTTGTATGTTTTCCTAACAATGCCAAATAAAAATGTTAAATAATAATAAAAAAACATGTAAAGAGACATTATTTCTTACTAATTAATTAAAATTAATTTAGCTACCAGTATGTGAACTTGAGGACTCCTTTGAATTATCTTCAAATGATGGCACTTTTGTAGAAACGTATGGAGAAACAAGCTGAGATAATTGAGAAATATAAATCAACAACTGACACATGAAGTTGTGTGGTTCAGCAGCTGCTTCTTCTGGCTGGACCTTCATTACACCTAAAAAAAAAAAAATTAAAAAAAAATAAATACCAATATTGTTTTTTAAGTACCACTTAAAACACACAGTGATTATTAGTGAAATTCTATTAGAAAATGTGTTTTGAAGCGGTCACCATGGATCCAGTCCTGAGATCTAGAAATTGATGCCAGTTTGATCTCTAGTTCAATACTTCACAAAAAAACAATTTTGGTAATATCTTGGACAAGTTTGTTACACAGGAAAATCTGATAAAGTTTCAAAATGGTTTGACAGTTTTTGATCAAAAAGAGTTTAAATATCAATATTTTTTGAAAATTAAAAAATAGTTTCAATATAATATTTCAAATTTGCTACAATAATTATGAAATATAAAATATGATCAAAATCTGAAGAACCGATGTTGAGAAATTACAGAGATTTTTCGGGTTTACTTTAAATAGTCTTGGTACCAGTTTTTTGGTGCTACAGCAAGCAACCTATTGTTTCAGACTTACGAAAATTTCAGAAAAATTTGGTTAATCATTTAAGCCAATTTTGAGAAGAAAATTTAATTTTAAACACATTTTTCACCAAAAAGAGCTAAAAGCTCTTTTTAAATTAAAAACAGTCCCAAGATAGGGTCAAACAAGATCTTTATGCTAAGTTTGATCAAAATCAATCAAACAGTTATGTATCTTGTGCACATATACACAAACAGACACACTCATCCAATGAAAAATCATTTTTTTGGACTTGGGGGACCTGGAAACATCAAAATCCCAAGAAATAATTTTTTTAACAATCACCACTTTTTTTTCTTTATACTTTTATAATAAGAAAGAAAAATGAAAAAAGACAACATGTTAATTTTGATAGTTTGTAAATCACAAACCCTGATAATTAATTAAAAACCAAAAATAAGATAACCAATGTCAACAGAAAAACAATGTCTTTAAACATTACTTTTGTTCCAATAATAATAAAATAGCACAAAAAACCTAGACAGACTGTTAGTTTATCCTTAACTTTGCTATTAGAAGCACAAAGAGCAAGCATCAAGTAACTGGAGTATAGTGTTTGAACATCTGCTGAAGTTAATGAAGAATTGAAAGAAGTCAATGTTTTTTGGAGAACTTCCCAGAACGTAAAGATGTCTTTTACAGCTTGTGGATCATGAAGTGGTATTGTTGGATCACTCAGTAATTTAGGTATTGTAATATCAACATCCACAGCCATAATTATTTGGCACAAACGCTTCTGTAGATCCTCAAAAACAGCTGTAAAAAACATAGCAAAAATCAAAACAAACCTTATTACTATTTACATACAGCCAAATTTATACAATTTAAAATAACAACTACTAATGGTTTAACAAGGTTTATAGAAAATGACATTTTTTCATCAAGAAAATTAACATTCAACCACTCCCAAATAATTAAATATAATATGAATTTATACTTCTACAGTATCACTTTCACCAGTAAATAATTATTTTCTTCTCTGATACAGAAACTTTAATTTTAAAGCTCCATTTCTGACTATTCTTAACACATTCAGTATTTTATTTGATTGGATTATTGTAAGTTACGTAAAAAAAATTGTTATTTCAATTTTCTACTTTAAAGCTGACTTTTTAAAATGAATGAGTGTATATAATTAGAATAAATTAAATCATTTTTTAAATGTTGATAATAAAGCTTACTGTAAACAATTAAGAAATATTTTAAATTTTAAATTAAATATGAAAATGTTATTTTGAAAACTAAAACAAAATTAATGCAATTTAGTTAATAATCATGACACACAGCTGCCTCATTGGCATGATAGAAACATATTTCCAAAAAGTAACAATAATTGTTTCTTTCTTTTTAAATCCGATATCACCATATCAGCAATCAGCACTCAAATCTGCACAAATTAGCATTTTAAACTTCAAAATGTATTAAAAATATAAACATGAACTGTGACCAACGCCAGGTTTATTTTTATAATTTTCAATGGAATTGGACAATTTAAAATGCAAAATTTTCAGTTTTTAACAAATTACTATGTGAAATCTTGAATTTCAAAAAAATGTGCAACATAAATATTTGAATTACCTCTACTGGGAAACATAATGGATTTTGCTGGAAAAATAAATTGTCCAACCATTATATATATAATATATAATAATACATATATATACATACATATATATACATATATATATATATATATATATATATATATATATATACATATATAATACACATATATAATAAATACATTTAAAGATGCAGTATATAATAAAGTGATAATGATAAGATATAATATGTATCATTATAATATCTACCTATATAATAAAGGTGGGTAATGATAAACACTCTTTTTATGATCTTGAGTCAGTCTTACCATGACGGCCACTCCAAAAGTTTATTTTCAATGATAATTTGTTAAAGCACTTATTCCATAAAACAATCAATTATATACAGAAGTAATCACATTTACAGTGTATTTAATTTGTTAATAGAAAAGAAAGTAGAAGAATGATTTTATTGCAATGCCAGAAGATTAATAAATTATTGAAATAAAATATTTTATACAAAATAGGTATATATTATTATGTTAAGCTTTAGTGTTTTACCTGAATGTTTAGATGAACGACAAGATAAATAACTGCTAGCCAAGTGTAATAAATGTTTTGAATGCTCTTTAGATAAATCCATCGTCAAAGCTAAGTCTAAAACAATACATCCTTCCAAACCTTCATATTCTGAAAATCAGAAAAAATAAGTCCCAAAAATGTTGTACTACAGGCTACATTTAAATTCAGAATTGGAATAACAATAAAAATTTACATAAAATTGATAAAAAATATTTTATAAAATGTGTCTTTAAAAATATTTTAAATCATTTTCAACTATAAAAATCACAACATGTAACTGTCACACTGACATGATAGTAGCGAATTTTCAAAAGTATTTTTTTTTTGTTAGCCATTTTGGAATTCTGATTTCACCATCATAATAAACATTAACATCTGCATGTACAGGGAGCAGCAAAAAGATCTGACTGTTTTCGTCATTGTAAGGCTAAGCGAGTTAGTGGTGGGGATTGGCACGATGAAGAGCCTACATGATGCCATTTCAGTAGCCATGAAGCTGTGGTCAGGTAAACATTGTGTGTTTGTTGTCAAGGCATTTTTTTAAAAGTGGTGAGTCTTGTGTAGTTACTCAGCGTCAGTTCCTTCAGCACTTTAATGTGGGTTGAAGAGGACGTGTTCCATCTCGTAACACAATTTTGTTACAGGTGAGTAACTTTAGAGCTACAGGTTCAGCCTCAAAATGTAAGTCGATAGGCCATCCAAGGTCAGCCAGGACACTAGAAAATGTTGAGCGAGTGAGACAAGCTGTGGAAGCCAGTCCACGGCGGCTGGCTCGTAAACAAGCTGCTGCTTTGCAAATGTCTAATCGAACAGTGAGATGAATATTGCGTTTCGATTTGCATTTTCCTTTGTATAAAATGGTAATTGTCCAGCAGTTGAAGCCTAATGACTATGCAAAGTGGAAAGCATTTTTAGAGCAAACGATTGATTTAATGACCGACAACAAAATTTTAATAATGAGTGACGAAGTACATTTTCATTTGGACGGGTATGTGAATAAACAAAATTTTTGTTATTGGTCGGCTACAAATCCTGAAGCACTGCATGAACGTCCTTTCCATAGTCCCAGGTTACGGTATGATGTGGAGTAATGAAAAGTTGTGTTATCGGGCCACACTTTTTTGAGGAGGATGGCTAAACTGTTACGGTGAATTCACAGCGATACCTGTCAAATGTTAAATAACTTCATGATCCCTGAATTTCAGAGAAGTTGCTTAGTTCGCAGAAGGGTTTGGTTTCAACAGGATGGGGCAACTTCCCATACAGCCAATGTTGTGATGGCCATTTTGAGAAAAAAGTTTTCTGGCCGTGTTATCTCTCATAATGGGGATATTGCTTGGCCTCCTCCTCACTCCCCAGATCTGAGCATCTGTGACTTTTTCTTGTGGGGGTTTCTTAAAGGCAGAGTATACATAAACAAACCCTGCACACTGGCAGAACTGAAAGAAACCATAAGCCAAGAAATCGCTAACATATCTAATGAAATGTTAAAGAAGGTGTTTTGACAGCTTCAGTGCAAGACTGGAAGAATGCATGGCGAAAGATGGGCATCATTTGAAAGACGTTATCTTCAAATCTTAAAAGTTAAAATCTGTTGTTCTTTCATGTTTTTCATTAATTGACATGTAAACCTTGCTGTTATAAGTAATAAAAGAGTTTGTATCAATTAAAATTTGTGTGTTGTTTTGATTTAAAAACCGTCAGATCTTTTTACCGCTCCCTGTATATAACTTAAATCTGAATTTTAACAGTTTTGGTTAAAATCTGCATTTTAAACTTTCAAATTACATTGAAAATACAAACAGTAAACTTTGACTGTCAACATTTTTTTAACATGAATGTATTTTAAAAATTCAAAATACAAATTTATGTAGTTTTTAATGCTGATTATGATGGTAAAATCAGATTAAAAAAACATTTACAACAAAAAGTTATGAATGTTTAAAGATTTAAAACAGTTTCTTTTCTGAAACTATTGAATGAATTTTGCTGTTTAACAAGTTTGTCAAGCTCGTATCATAATCAATTTTTGTACCAAGTTTGAATCAAATCAGACCAAAATTGTGAATATGAGTCTGCTAACAAATACAATAAACACAGACACACACAAATTTTAACAATCCCTCAAGAAGGGATCAGTTGCAAGGATCATATTAATTTCAAGGTCATGGATTTAAGTCTTATGATGGCTGCTCCAATATCTAATTTTCGTACTGGAAATTCACAACGATTTAGTAAATTCAAGGTATATTAAAAACAATTTTTGTTCTTTTCTATGAATTAATAAGTACAATTTTTTTTACCTGATGGCAATTGTGTTGAAGAAAAAAAATTTTGTAACAAACTGGTTATGGAAGTAGCAAATACTCCAGCTGATGCAACTTCATTGATAGCCTAAACACAAAAGAGTATAAAGTGTATTAAAACTGCTGGAATATTGTATTAACTGTAGCCATAAGGCTAATTTATTCTTCTCAAGAAACAATTATGCAGATTTTTTATTTCTCAATAAAATATATATTATAAATAAAATAGGCTGAAAATGGGAAAAAATCATTTTTGGTATCCATCACTAATGGTAGCACAGTTGGGCCTCAACTTACAAATGACCTTACTAACAAAAATTTCAACTTACAAAACGGGATTTCATAAATTTTCCGCCCTAAATTACAAAACGTGCCTCAATTAACTAAACAATGGCAAAAGAAAGTGATGATAATTAAAAATTAATTTCTAAAAAGTGTAAAAACATAAAGAAATTAAAAAGTTAAAAAAATTAAAAAAGTGTTAAATTCTCTTCAATTCTTAGTGTTAAATTTTATTTTTAATACACTGTGCATGCATTCACATACGCTCTCTCTCAGCTCTTCAGTTCATATCTCCTCCTCCTCCATATCTACAACCTTTGCGACCTCCAAATCATCATCCTCCCACAAACTTTGCAACCTGTCCAAATTTTTAGATGTAAGAAACTTTATTATGTACATTATTTTGTATTAGTATTATGTATATGTAATACAGTATACAGTATATTAATACACTTTTTTATGTCAGGTTTTATCTGTGTTTTATTAATGCATATTTCTTCCATATTTGACATAAATGTGTATTTTTTTCATTGTATGGGCGTAATTTGGGATGGTGGAACAAATTAGACAATTTACTTGTAAAATGTGCCTTAACTTATGAAATTTTTAACTTACAAAAAAACTTCTGGAACGAATTAAATGCTTAAGTTGAGGCCCCACTGTACTTTTATAACTACAATCTTTTCAAAGATTTTACTGCAGTAGTTTTCTACTTGAAATATTTGGACCAAATTTGCAAATACTTAGTTCTGCTATACCATTTGTTAATTTACACAACAGAATTGACTCAAAACTTTGATGGTTGATAGCTTTTGTTTGGTTTTTAAATTACTTTGATTTGGTGTTGCAGTTTATATTCCAAATTGCTTAAGTAATGTGCATGGAACATTGCATAGTGTATTCAACTACCTTAGCGACTTGCTATTTCTAAAATATTCTATCTGTTATCTGCACTGGCTTAGGAGGGGTATCCAATTCAATGCAAACTGCTTGAACTGGATGTAAGCTCATCATCCTGGATGTAAGGTCACCAAGGTAGCCACTCTTGGAACTGACCTATGGTTGTTAAAGCCAGTACTGTTATAATTTTTTTTTAATAAATACTACAAAACTTACAGGGATTTTGAGCCATTGTATATATGCACAAAAAGAAGGTTTATGAATTCAGTTCAAAAATTTAAAATATATAATGCCTTTAAAACCAAATATCATATGATTAGCTCAACTTTAAGTTTAATTTATTGGATTCAGTGACAAGATTTGAAGATAAACTTGCATCAGATTCAGTCTATTCAACAAGAAGCTAGCATTCTATGGTCGATCTGGCTGAGACACTGGTCAGTCTAGTCCATCTGTGAATTGCACAACACAAGGTTGTGGGTTCAAACCTTACAGTTAGTTGTCATAAGTTTTCTGCTGATCCTTGTCCTCATTAGTCCTGGCATAAAGTATGGACTTTAGGGAAAAAACAAGAGTTATTGGCAATGCTTGACAGGAGATCACCATACCATACAGTTATTGAGTTCATTGTATTTATAATATAGTTTTAATGTAAATTATTTGTTCATAATATTTAACAACATTGCAAAAAGTACTTAATGGGAAATATTTTTGAAATACTAAATCAATAATGCAATATTCGCAAAATGGTAAGTCTTTTACTTTTGAAATTAAAAAAAAAACTAAATAAGCAAAACATTACCTGGATAGTTGATTCTTTTTGATGAGTTGTTTGTTTAAATTTTATATCTTTAAGTTTATCTTTCAATTGGTTAAATGCTTTCTGAAATGAAATTTCTCTGTCCACTGTGCTTCCTTGCATTTGAAATCTCTAAAAGAGAAGATAAAATTATAAATTAGAGGACATAAATACTGGACATCAATACTTAATACCTAGTCTTAATGTCCTATGCATATGTTAAAGTTTATATTAATTTTATTATTTTAAATAGAATCAGAAAGGAACCTGTTTTATATTAAATTACTAATAATGATACTACAGTTAAGCTATAGAATACAATTTATTACTTGTTCAATACAACTTGTAACTTTTGTTTTTGTTTTATAAAACAAAAAACCAAAAAATTGTTAAATTGTTTTATAAAACAATTTAATTAGTTATTAAATTGAAAACTAATTTTCAGAACATCATAATGTTATTATTTAGTTAAAAGCATTTGAAAATAATATAAATAACAAATTTATAATTAAAAATAAATATTTTAGTAAAAAAATAACAAAAGGAACAGATTAAAATAATAATGAAGTAGATTATACAGAACTGTCAAATTCAGTATAAACAAGTAATATAAAAAAATTGATAAAGTCAATTCCTCCTAAGGTCAACAATACTAAAATTTAAATTAGGAAATTAAAATAAATTAATTAAATTTAATTAATGAATTAATATTTCAAAACACTGTATTAACATCAAGTGTCATCCACTACAAGTTTTAAAAAATGTATTTGAACTTGAGTGGATGAATAGAAAGTATTTTATTAATGACTGAAAATTTGAACAAGACATACAAATATATATATATATATATATATATATATATATATATATATATATATATATATATATATATATATACAAAGTGTGAATTAATAGTAAGAATTGAAAAAGGCCATGTTAGTTTCAATAATGTATAAATTATATTTATATTATACAGATAAATAAAAGACAGCTGATATTTAAATATACGTAAAACAGTATACAAAGTGAGGTTAAAGATACAGATTAATAATAATAAAAAAAAAAAAAATAGAAAATATTTTTGCATTATGTACATTTTATACATTGTATTTCCATTATGTATTGTTCAATGCATTTCTAAAAACATAAAGAACAAAGAAAATGATGATTACTTCAAAATAGAAATTGGTAAAGAACTGCTAAACTTGGAACTGTTCAATGACAATGAGTTAGCATCAATTCCTGATCAAGAGAAGTTTAATGCAATAGATCATTTTGTAGAACACCATGCAAAAGAAAAAGACGAACTTATTGGTTTTGAAGATGACTTCATACAGGATAATAATGGTTTTATTTATGAATCTGAGTAAGTAATAGTTATTATAAAAACTATGCATTTAATAATTATACTAATGACAATAAAAATAACCTAGCAGATGTTTGCCATCTTAGATGATGACCTTTTTTCACAAAAGTTTTCTGTTACATATTCATCAGTAAAACTTAACCTACTCACACAGTTACAGGAGTTGTTATAAACAATAAATTAAAAACATTCACAATTACAATTATCAAACTTTCCAATAATTTTACTGATAAGAGACTGGTCTTATGTTATCGGTACAATTTTATTTGTTGATATGCTGCATTTATATTATCCTTTCTTTCTCAGAGAAATTTCTATACAGATGCAATTTTACTTGATCTTAAAATAATACTCTTTGCAACCCTAATTATTTGTAATATTAAAAGGCAAAGCATAAAAATTAATATGTAATATATATTTATATCTATATTTTACCACGTTTAACTTTTTTTACAAGTATAATTTTGTGAAACATCTGTACTTTTATAATTGTCATTAAGGTACAAAGACTAGCAACACCTATTGAGGGGATTTAGATGTCCCTCGCGGTACCCGAGTCTAACACACATAACACTAAACTTACGACTTTAACACTTTACACTCATACTTACATTTAGGGAGGCGATAACAGCCTCAATGTGTTTTTCACCTTAAAATAATAAAGCAAAAGTAAGGTATGGATAATTTTGAATATGTAACTTTTTATTCTTCTCAAACAAGGTGTAGTACCACAATATTTATTAAATTCTTTCCTACTAGAATGTAAATCCAAAAATTTGGGGGTATGTAATTTCAAAATGAAATGATAATTGCCTCACCAAATCTAGTAAAACCAATTTACTAGTAATTGTCTGATAAATCCTCTTTTGCAAATTTTCTTTAATTTTAATTGCAAGTAGTAAGTAATTGCAAGAAGTAATTTTAATTTTAATTTAATTGGGCATATTTATAAAATTTAATGCAGGAAAATGTTCATTTAATCTGAAATTTTAACTACCTATCACGAATTTCAATTACAATTATTCTGTAATTAGCACTACATATTTACCATACATGATGCTTTTTTTTACTGTATTATACAGCAAACTTTAGAAATTTTCAATTTTTCACAGTTTTGTTAAATACAATCAAAGGCACCAAAGATAACTTTTTCAAGCTTGTTTGTCTCCCTAGTCACAAACAATCTGAATGGAACATTTATAAACCTTTAGACTTAAATATGGACAAGTGGAGGCATTAAACTGTCCACATTATAAATATTTTAAAAATAATACAGAGTATAGAAATCTCTTAACACCTGAAAATCTTTTAACACCTGATCAAGATTTTCTGGGTGAGTGACATCGTATGTTGGGTTAATTATTTCATAACAAAACTTAATACTTTTGACACAACAAATATTATTTTGAAATTTCAGACTTTAAACTACATGGAAGTCAAAAGTAATAAGATTTATAAAATGAAAACAGTTTTAGTCCATTATAGAGCTCTATTACACACCATAGAGTTTAAATTATTATTGATCAATGTCCTGTTAAGGTCAAAACCGATAGTAACAAAGCTCTGTAGTGGATTAACACTGTTGTTTCACTTTATAAACCTCATCATATATTATCTCAAATTTGCCTCACTATAGTGAGAAAGAATCATAAAAATTGTATACATGATACCTAACCTTAGCACTACTCAAATAGTTATTGAAATTTTAAAACAATATAATCAGTTACTCAAACTGATTGGACATCTATTTTATATAGACACATCATTCTTTAGCTCTAAAACTTTTTTTACAAAAATAAATATAAAAAAAATATTAAGCGATATACAATAAGTTAAATAACCTGACTAAAAGTTAATAATACAACAGCTATGGCTTACGAGACTTGTTAGTGTTAAGATTTCATATTAGCAGAATTGTCGAGAGGTCGAAGGCGCTATACCTGGCCAGTATAGTATGTTAGACATTAGCAGGATACCTCATTGGTCATTGATTTTTTGTGCAACTCATTTAGAGTTTGCTTGCCTGTGGTAAAGGAAGAGACAAGGACCACCATAAATAAATGGTTAGGATGTAAGCTGACAATGAGAGGTGCATTTTTATACGAGTTGCAAAGAAGACCAAGAATTTTGCTACTTTTTCGTACTATATACGGTGCGTGTCCATCTGAAAATGTTATCATTAAATATGTCCAAACAGTTATTTTTTTGTTCATGGTACTAATGTCAGATAAAAATGTTCACAGCTATGGCGACATTAAAAATGAAGCTGATAGAGGAAGATTAGTGAGAAACAGTTATAATGATGAGTACAATGACACTCTTAATAAAGCACTAATAGGGAACAATATTACGTACGAATATGATTATGATAAGTTTAAAATTGAATATTACAACATAATTCCTATTGAACCACCGAATATATCAAATGATACAAAATCTTCAAATTTTTCTAATCTAAGCAAAACTGGTAAACAAGAGGTAAGAGTAACAAGCGGTACATGTAATAAATCAATAAATTACATTTAATATTGTTTATGAATACAAAATTGTTGGGAAATGTTTTTAAATGACCACTAAAATTGTCAGTTTTAATTAAAAATATAATATTCTTATCTACATTCCGAGTGCCTCTAAATTAGTAGTTCCAATCCTTTATATTTCACACCCTTTGATTAGGCAGTACAATTCTTTCATTGTAGATCTTCCGTGCTAATCTAATATTTAAATACAGTACAACCATGGTTAACTGAAACACATCTGGAATTAGAAATTCTTTTAAAAAAAGAAAAATGATGGGAAATAAATAAAATATACAGGAATATAAAGGCGTGATTGCATAGGCTAGCACAGAAACAAATGCCTGACCTTAGTTGACTTCCCCAGCCACCGACTCCCAAGTCTAAATATAGCTTCATTGCCAATCTGCACCCACACTCACAACACTGACATCTGCAGTAGTCACTAGCTGTCAAAACAGGAGTGAGGATCGAGCTTAATTTTAGATTGTGTTACAATTTGTTGTACATTGCAGTGAGTCAATGCCAGCTGATGTCTTTGTAATGAAAAGATGGCGGGGCATCACTACTTGAAAATGTTACAAGATGCATAAGAAACTAATGTAAATTATTGAGTTTTTATAATAAATAATTCTTAAGCTATAACCTTAAGGTAGATATTTAAATACAGTATACTTTTTATTGATGTAAGACTAAAAATATAATTTTTAACTTTAATAAATTTTAACTTTAAAATTTTTAGAATTAATTAGATACAAAAAAATATTGTTTGCATCACTTAAAACGAAAAAATAATTAACCAAAGCAGCTACCCCCCTCTATTTTTGATAATTAGGATTGTACTATATATTTAATTCAAAGTATATAATCCTATTACCTTAAACTAATTTTTTAAAATGAAAACAGGTCAAATGTTAAGTCAGGATCAATAATAAGTTTATTATTGGTATTTATTCATTCCCCAAAGACAAGAATGCTATTTCGTGAACTTGAATATTGGTTTAGGAAAAGAAATATTATTCAATGCTGCCCAGGTTCAGAAACTCATGGCATTTCTTATTTCAGGCTGTTAAGAACAATGCTTTGAACTTCCTGAAGTCTTTAAAAATGAGCTTTTATACAAGTCCTTTTACTTCTTTTATTCCAGCTCGTTTACAAATAAGCAAATGTGAAGTTTCTTAAACTTGACACATCTCTTTTCAACTCAAAATTTCAAAATTCCAATTTCTTAACTAAATATAGAATAATTTTTTTCAAACACTTTAATAAACTTTTGAAAAAACTGTTGCGGTATTGTTACTTATTTCCAAAAAAAAAATAACGAATATTGTTCTTTTCTCATTTTTTCAATTTCCTAATTTCATGAGTAGGCCATTAAACGTTCACATAAATCTCTCATTATCAACCAAAACTTTAAACTATTGTTTTGGTTTTTCATTTTAACTCCTTATTTTGGTGTGTTTTCAGTCATTACTAATATTATTTCTGTGTATTTTAGGTTAAGAACCTGTTCTAGATTCTTGACAAACTTGAAGAAAGTAATTATATTGTAACAAATTTTGGTTCCTTGTTAATTTTAAAATGATAATTTAAAACATTATTAAAAATTATATAAAAGTACACATAGTACAGACTTTCAAAAAAATGTTTTGTTAGCAAATAAGATTAATGTATCAGCATTGCAAGTATGTGTACTGCCAAAGCAAGCAAGACGGGAGTTGTCGAGAGAAGTCTGTGATGAGGTTGACCGTACTTCTCAGGCAGCATGACTTCACAAGGTCTTGGCCTTGGATTGCCATGGGAACCCTTGTTGGTCCTAATGGGGAGTATACAACTGGGGAAGACACTCGGAAAGTCCTACTCAGGGAACACTTACCTGACTCTGAAGTCAGGAATGCAAAAAGGGAGTGACAATCAGATATTCCCCACAGGAAACCAAGCAAGGGAGACTGGAAAATCGCAAACAGATGATGGATTTGGATAAGGTGAGATGGGCTCTAAATACCATTCATCTGTTCAAATCACCATGTCCTGATGGAATTTTTTTTGGCTCTTTTACCACAAAGAGCCAATTGCTCTAGTCTATTGCTCTTATCCTGTGCAGATTGTACCGGGCCAGCATAGCCACAAGGTATGTATCCCTGGGGTGGAAAGTGGCCCATGTAGTGTTTATTCCAAAGTTAGGGAAAATATCTTATGCTGACTCTAAGGCTTTTAGACCTATCATTTGACTTCACTCATTCTGAAGGTTTTAGAGAAACTGGTAGAGAGATAGTTAGAGGGGTCATGATTCTTTTGCATGTCAGTCGGTATGCCTACCAGTCAGGAAAAAGCTGTGAAAGTGCACTTCATAATTTGGTTCACAGATTGGAACGCAATCTAGAGTCCAAAGAATATGCCCTCGGTGTCTTTCTAGACAATGATGGAGCTTTGGCAATACCTCCCGTGCTTCAATGCTCCATGCCCTGTTGCAGGATGGGATTGATAATAGCAAGTGTGAATGGATGGGGGACATGATAAGGGGGAGGACAGTTGAAGCTAAAGCTCTAGGAAAAGAGGTGAAGGTGGAGGTTGTCAGGGGCTGTCCAGAGAGGGGAGTTTTGTCCCCTCTTTTATGGAACCTGGTAGTGGACTCACTCTTGGATCTTCTGTCTTTGGAGGGATGCAATACTCAAGAACATGCAGATGATGTGGTGGTGCTTATTATCGAGGGGAGGCATGGTAATACAGTGGTGGATTTCATGAAAGAGCCCTGTCACTAGGGGAAACCTGGTGTCAGGAGAACCTAGAAAACTACGCTGATTTTTTTTACTAGGAAGAGGATCACCTCCATTTTTAGGAGGGCTTAAGCTTTGGGGAGACAATCCCAATTTCGAATAAGGTGTAGTACACTAAGGCTTGGTGTTGGACACTAAGTTAACTTGGAATGATCATCCTGGGTATCTTATGGGGAAAGGCATCAAGTCTTTGATGGCAGTTAGAAGAATGGTTGGCAAAACATGGAAGTTGAGACCAGACATGATGAAGTACATCTCTACACGGAATTACTATATCTACGGTTTGCTATGGTGCTGTGGTGTGGTGGAATAAGGCTGAGCAGAGAAGGCCAGATAGTCCCTGACCAAAGGTCAGAGGTTGGCATGCCTGTGTATTACTGACTGTATGGACATGACATCAACAGTGGATGTGGAGATCATTCTTGAATTTCCCCCTCCCCCAAAGACCTTTATGTCATGGGAGAGGCACATAAAGCAGCATATAGATAGCAGGGAGGTGGTATCGGGCTACCCTCAACTTTGAGGCATGCTAGAATCGCAGGAAATATCAGTGATCTAATCTCATGATGGAGACTGATCAGATGGTCAAAAAGTCAAATGGTTTATAGACCCTTTGATGTCAAAATGACTTTTGAGGTGGGAAACACTAAACACCCAGTATGGTATAAGACAAACAATCCAAGACAAAAACAAGTATTGGGGCTGATTTGTACTGATTGAGACTGGTGTTGACAAAAGTAATTATCCTGGTCTTACAGCACACAACAGTCTTCCAGGATGAAGTAATGACCATTAATGACAGAATTCAGGAGAATTTGACACAGGGCTTCAAGAAGGCTTGTATTCACATTTATACCAATAGTCTTGCAGCAGTAGCACTTGTGAGTTCTAAAACTCAGTCCAAGCTGGTCTGGGAGAGTAAGGAGAATCTCAACACTCTATCCCTGGGTAACTGGGTTACTCTTCACTGGGTTGCAAGGCTTAAAGGGATTAAGGGTAATGAGAAAGCAAACCAACTGGCTGGATTGGGAGCTGCATATGTATTTATTGGACCTGAACCGTCTTTAGGGATTTCCCTGTTGTTGGCCAGGTCTGGTGGATTACTAATCAATACCAGTCAAGATTGGATTACCTTCATGGGCACTCCCACAGTAAGCACTTCTTAAGCAAAGTTCCTTTTGGAGGGCTTAAAGGGGCCGTAGATGTCTTGGACAGGGCACAACTGATGGGGCTCATTACAGGGCACTGTGGTCTCAGGGTGTACACGAATAGGATAGGATAGGATAAACGGTGCTTAGGTTATGCAGGAAGGAGCAGTAAACCGCAGGACACATAATTCATGATTGTGAGGCTCTTGCTAGCAGAAAGCTAGGGGTTTTTTGTTTCCAGGTCCCTAGCAATCTTCAGCACAATGAACTAGTCAGTGGTTTTAAAAAACTTATTAAAAGCACTAATCTGCTGAACTAATACTTCGAGGTTTAGTTGCACAATAGGTCAGTTGATCACCTGGGGTTGTACTATCCCTTCCTCTACATTTTAATCTAACCTAATCAGCACTGCAAAAATATTATATGGTTACTAATATTTTACGAGAAATAGTAAAACAAACATTGCATATTGTTCTACCACAATCATTTATTTTTAATAAAAACTCACTAATAAAACTACTCTACAGTAAATGTGATAATAATATTATATATATTTCAGGATTTATTTGAAAAAGAAAATATTCCAATTTTCGACTGTAATAAAGTAGGTAGAGACAACATTGGGTGGAAAGGTATCAAATGTACATGGTACGACATGAAACAATCAAAAAATTCAACTGAATATCAAAATGTAGGATATCGCTTTGGTAGAATCCTTTGGTTTTGGTTTAAAATCTATGCTGTAGTTGCAGTTTTACTTTGGTTATTTAAAGGTAAATATATTTTTTTATTTTCTGAGAATATTATAAGTATATTTCTATATGTCTGATTCTTACTTGTGAAATTTGGAATGTTCACTAGGAATGCCATATATAGTAAACTTAATAATTCACATGATTTAAAAAATAACAAAACCAAAAAATGTGAAGTAAAATATATTAATACATGTGTAATACTGTAACACAGCAACAACAAAAAAGTAGAAGTTTACTAACAACTAAAATAATCATGGCAGACAGCTGCCTAGCTTACTAAGAACATTGAAGTAACACTCAGCAAATATAAACTTAGTCCAAAAGTTTTCGTAATTGTTTAGACATATTCATTACCCAGCAAAATCTATTCATCTATTTAAAATTGTCAGCCTTGCAAGTTCTTAAAAAATAACCTTCTTCTTCTTTTCGGTTTAAAATGTTCTCCAATGTCTTCCGATTTCTAGCTTCATTTTTCTCTGTCATTACACAGATCTTGATCCAATCCCCTCCTCTCACTTCCTTATCAATTTATTCCTTAACAACTTTCTTTCCAACTAAGTTTCGGTCTTCCTACCTTTTTACGACTATGTGATTTCCACTTTAGAATCTGTTTGGGAAGTTGATTTTCATTCATCCTTTGGACATGACCAAATCATCGAAGTTGTTTTGTCTTCATGTTCTCTATAATCATGTGTTTCACATCTATGATTTCAAAAATTCTTTTCCCATTTCGACTGACCTGCAGCTCTTCACCAAAAATCCATTTCTGTAGCTTCAATACATTTCCTTGTTTTTTGTTTGTGGCAATACTTAGCTTCTATATGACATTATACTTTTTACAATTGTATTATATACCCTATGAAAAATAATAACCTAACTTTTCCAATTGTCACCTAAATTAATCTTTGTACTAATTTTGAATGAACTTGTGAACAAAAGAAAGCTAACAGACAAAATTTTACATAAACAAATTAAGCAAAAAGTTTTACTAACAATCCTTTCAATGATCAGGTCAATTCTACAGGTCAGAACCAGTACATAATTCATAAGCTTGGGTCTAAGAAGAACCATCCAATAATAGTTAATTTTCCAATGCAAACTTGCTGATAATAAAAAAAACTTCAGTATCAACCTCTTATCTGGGTATAACAAATAAATTTGTCCAATGAAATGGATCCTTACTTGCCGTAATTTTGAGTATGGTTGTCCCTTCAGCGCCAAAGGTTGCACTTACACAACATCAGAGTTGTAATATTTCTGGCTGTATTACGACTCATAGACCTTTGTTTAATTTCTGGAACCATTATATATACTTGCTCTGACAGCACAAAAAGTTCAGCATGTGACGCTTGATGTTGTTTATTGACCTTTTGTTTAAAGAGCTTTCTTCAATATGGACAATCATAGGTAATAATAAGTGATTTATTTCAGTTGTACTCTATTTCATTAATACTTTATGTATATAAACAAAAACAGTTTGTTTAAAATAGAATTATGAAGCCAAATTATGGAGAACTGAGTAGGCAAACTTGAAGCCTTGGATCCCCGAACATACTGAAAAAGTTTCCACCTTTAAGAACCAGCCACAATTACTGACAACATGCTCAGGCAGAATTTATTATTATTTACAAAAGTTAATGTTTCCAAGCTTTCACTCTGTTAGAATATAAATATAAATACTCAATTTTTTTTAGGTTGGTGTTGTTGCTGTTGTATATGCAAACTTTGCAGAACAAGAGAACTGATTGATGAGATAAAATATTTTATGATTAACAATCCACCAGGAATAATACAACATCCTGATGGCAGTGTTTCCAGATACAGGCCTACTGATAAAGAACTAGAAACTTATACTCATCTAGAAAAAGAAATTTACTTTCATGTTTGATAGTATTTTGAATGGTGTATCTACTCGTTCAGGATAGTGAGACCTTATGCTACCAAGAAAACAATACACAAGTATTGTATAACAAACAATATCAAAAATTGTAGGTCAAAAATTTTATCCCCACACCTTACAACTCACTAATTTTCATTTTTTGATAAAATTGAATGAATTTTTAGGAACAACAAATTTCACAGTGATGAAGGAGTCGCTACTTTTCTGAAGAGACTGGTGGCATAGAAATATAAGGTAGTGACACAAAGGCTCATTACACGATATGATAAGTGTTCGAAAATGTCTGTGTCTGTATAAAAAAACAGTATAAGTTATGTTGTTCTAAAATAAACTTTTGTCATTATTTTTTATATATTCTATTTTATTATTATTATTATTATTAAACCTCTTATTTTATAATTGTATACCTATAGCTCATTACCTGTATTACACTTTCCGAACTCATAATGTCACCTTTAGAGAAGAAAAAACAAACAAGACTACTTGGAGAGGCTAGCATTAAATCAATAACTCCACAAGAAGATTTAAGTGCACTTAACCTGTGTCCTTTACTGAACTTACTATGCCTTCTTTTGTTAGTGCTGGTACTTGCGGATCGTTTACCTGCATTCAAAATAAAAAATTATTAATTTAAATGAAGAAGAAGATTATTTATACATAAATTTTATCAGAATCACAACACATTATTTGTTATAACTATATTTTGTTTTAAAGATTATACAATAGTTTGGCTTTGGCAATTTACAAAAAAAATACAACATATAATTACCTGAATATAAAGCATATTAAATGTTATACAAAAATATTCATTATAAAGTTAACAAACACAATGATTATTTATAAACTTTAGAAAAGGATATATCAAAATCAAAATAAAAAATATATAAATGTAATTATTCTTATTGTTATAGTGATTTGAATTGATTTGTTTTGTTGACGAAGTCAGGCTTTTCAGTCTCCTTGTCGTTTCATGATTAATTTTGATCATTTTTGCATTTAGGGAATAGAAAAATTTCTTTATCTGATTTTTAGCCAGAAACTGAACAATCAAGACAAATACATATGTATGTGTAAGATAAATTTTGTTATCACTTTTAACATTTCCAAATAATCACTATAAATATACCACTCTTCCAAAATAGATCACAACTTGCTGTTTACCAGCCTGCCCACTTTATTTCACTATTTCTCACTTTAAATTAATTAATGTTTTAGACATTTATAAATTAAAAAATTAACATTAAGTGTTTAGACCAAAAACTGTGATTCTTTCAATCTGGCTACTACTTCACAAGCGATGCTTAGTTTAGCATCTACAGACCTATTCAGAGCAGAACTGGGCATATCTGACCTCTGAATATCCATCACCTCAACATAACCAACCTTGCTGGGTGAGTCATCATTTTAAGTTGTTTTCATACAGTTTTTTTGACTCCTTATTATCCGACTGTTTGTACCTGACCTTTACTTGGTTCCAAAGGTGATGGATAAACTGTATATAGTTCCTGAGTTCAGGACTACTAGTACTGGTTATAAAAACAAAATGCATAGAAATACAAAAATTTTATTTATGTATCTTAAAACTACATCTTTCATTTTAGGCACTTATCATATTGTTTTACGTACTTGCAAAGTTCCTCTTAATAAAAATTCTGCCACCTGAGATTTGTAACATCTTGGAGTTCTTCATCCAAGTCAAAGCGCTAGGACCCAATTAACCAATATGCTTAAATCACTTAGAGTCAGATAAGAGCAGTAGGGTGGATGGTAAACATTTCATATGGACTGACTCAACTGCTGCTTGAGTCAGCCGAGCAATGTGAGGGCGAGTGTTATCGTGCAAAATCATGACTCTGGAAGTCAGTTGGTCTCATCGTTTGTATTAAACTTTCTTTGGCTTGTTTGGTGAAGCTGTACAACCCCAAAACAAAGGTTGTTGTTTAGTCTCAGCATTCACATAAGAAATACATGTCTCATCCCCAGTCATAATTCTGTTAAAAAACTGTCGTCTTCCCCATTATAATGAGAAAGGGATTCCAAGGAAGAGAGTTGTTGTCTTTTTTGTGATTGGTAAATATTTTTGATAGCTATTAGCACAGAATTGATGGCAGTCTAATTTCTCTCTCATTAAATCATATAAAATAGTGTGTGAAATTTGAAGAAGTTGTTCCAAAAGTTCAGAAACGTAAACCATGTTTTCACAAACTTCTCTATCATTTTTTTAAGAACATCGTCACTGACAACAGATGGGTAACTACTTCTTTCTTCAATGAATGTTTTATCGGCCATTTTTGAATGTGAGACACTACTGACATACACCATCACTCATAATGTTTTCTCCATAGACAGCACAGATTTATCAATGAATCTGTTTTTTTTTTTTTTTTTTTAACAAAAATCTTATCACAGCATTTACTTCAAATTTGGCAGAATTTTTATTGCAGTACTCATTTTTGAGGCCTATTTTGCATGAAGGATAAGTAAAACAACTTTACCAGTACATGGATGCCTGCTGAGTTGATGCATGCACAGCCACGTTGATGGTGGCTCTATTCTCGATAGCCCTCATAATTATTATAATATATATTACTTTCCAAAAAAAAAAAAAGAATAGATGAACATAAAACCAATCAATATTAAGAGTATCGCAAAGGAAAATTTTTTAGCTCCTATTCAAATATGAGAGAAATTAATTCTGTTTACTATTAATCGATTGAAATGGAACTGAAGCCACTCTCACATATATAGTAACAGAAGTGAAAATTAGTTTACGTGTATCATGAAATGATTTAGAATTTCCATATTTTTAGTAAAAATATATGTTGTATGAGGGTTATCCAGAAAGTCAGTTACGTTTTGCTCTGTAGATGCTAGGGGCGGGGATATCACGGCCATTTTGGTGTCAGAGCATTTGTCTTTTCAATGGCTATCCAGCCATGCTAATGAGAGGTTACCGTTGCTGCTCATTCCCATACAATACCAGTTTGAAATGTGCACCGCTACTGAAAATCCTGTGACCAGTGAAGTGTGGTTGGTGATTCGGTTTTTATTGGCTAAGAACAATAAACCAATTGAGATTTATCACCAACTCTGTGAAGTTTATGGGAACAATGTGATCACTGAAGGCGGAATGTGTCAATGGTACATTAGGTTTAAAAATAGCTGAACTAATGTGCACAACGAAGTGGACAACCAAGCATTATGACCGATGAAATTGTCTCTAAAGTCGATGAGAAAATTAAAGAAGACCGTCAGTTCATAATAACAGAGCTATCGCTTAGTTTTCCACAAATTTCAAAAAGTTTGTTGCATGAAATTGTTACACAAAAGATAGGTTATCACAAATTTTGTGCAAGATGGGTACCAAAAATCTTGACTTAAACCCATAAAAATCAGTGTATGGCTGCTTCATTGACATTTTTGGACAGTTAAGAAAAGGATGGTGACTCACTACTCGATCGAATCGTTACAAGAGATGAGACTTGGATGAAACATGTTAACTGCGAAACCAAATTGCAGTCTATAGAATGGGGGCACACAAATTCTCTCAAAAAACCAAGGAAATGCATGCAAATGTTGTCTGCAAGGAAGATAATGGCGACTGTTTTTTGGGACAGGAAAGAAGTCCTTCTTGTTGATTTCTTAGAACATGTGCACAACAATAAACTCTGCAAGGTATTGTGAAACCTTGGAAAATTTTAAGAAGATCAATTCAAAACAAGCGGAGAGGAAAGTTGAGTTTAAAAATTCTGTTTTTGCATGACTATGCCCGACCACACACACTCGAGAAGTCATGGATGTTTTCAAGTGGGAGGTGTTTCCACATCCACCTTACAGTCTGGTTCTTGCTCCCAGCAATTATCACCTGTTTCCTGCAATGAAGACCTGGTTTGCAATGCAGAATTTTGATGGCTGAAGTCTCAGGCAGCAGAATTCTACAACACTGGAATTTCAAAACTGGTTCACCGCTATGATAATTGTCTAAATGTATCTGGCGACTATGTAGAAAAATAGTATTTTAGTGCCACTTTCAAATGTATATAATACAAATTTTTTCTTGTACTTCGTTTTTTTTATACTAAAACGTAACCGACTTTTTGGATAGCCCTCGCATGATAAATACAACCATGTTATTTTGCCTCTAAGCTGGTATACAAAGTAAATAAATCCCCAAAATAAATTACACACCTGAATGGTTACCACTTGTTAAATGGCTTGTTCTTTCTGAACCAATCGATTGTCTTAATTTCTTGAACATGGTTTTTGAGGTTGAAGTGGGTATTGGTTCTTCTTCTTCACTATCTGAACTTTCCCCACAATGATAAATCCACATGTCTTCGTGTTTCTCTTTATTTCTGTAAGCTTCTCTTGAACAAACTCCAGCATTGTTTAACAAACTTATCCTCCATTTTGCATCATTTATAGCTCTTTTCAACCTAAGTAAAAGCATACTAATAATGTAATTAATAATATTTTTCTTAAGAATAAAATTTCAGATTATGCACAAATTCATTTAACACAGATTCATTTAACAATAAAAATAGTGGAACTTAAGCCAATTTATTGACATAACAAATGCTACATAAAAAGTGACTCCTGTCAAGAGCTATTTTACATAATCAGAACTAGTCAAATAACAAAATTATATAAAGTCATGCCACAACATGTTTTTCAGAGCAGAAGTATTTTTAGAGATCATTTAGAAGATGAAAAACTTGTTTAAAAAGGAAGTACAGTCAAACTTGGAAAATTTAAAGTTGAAATAACTACTGACAAAAATAAAATCATCTGAGATTTTCAATTAGTTATATTATATTTTTCAACTTCTATCATAGATACATTGACAGCTACAATGAATTATTAAGTAAGTCAATTGATATTACTTAAATTGGTTCTTGAAGAATATTGGTCTTTTTTAGTAAGGAACAACTAAACAATGAACACCAATGTAAATTAATTAACAAACAATAAGGTCACAGGAACTGAGTTTTAATGTAGAGAAGTAAAAAAATAAAATTCTACCTCAGTTAAGAAATTTAACTCCAGCCAAGCCTGTAAAAATAAACAAGCATTTATAAATTTATAAGCATTTATTTATATTTTGGATTTTTGACATTGGCTGAGTTATGTAAACTGAGATAAGAATATAAACTAATCCTAGTGTAATACAGTGATCAAAAGTTACGGTTAGGTTAAGTTCCTTTTTGGTCTTAACATGTGTTGGGTTTTTAGGTTGGGTTAGGGTTTTTAACAAGTTTTAGTTTACACATAACGTTACATGCTTATCCATATGTTTCCATCACCTGATACCATAGACAGCACTATAACACGAGTCTGTGAAAATGTGCGTTATAACTGTTTTTTGTACACGATAAGTTACCTATCAACAAATTAAATGCCATTTTAATAGAAAAAGTCATTTTTTTACTCTAACAAAATTTGTAGATCGATTATTGAAAAATGAACACCAAAAGTAGAAAGCCTTATTTAATCATTAACTTAAGGTATAAAATGTTAACATAACTTATAACATAGCATGTTCCCCCAACACCCATGGTATAACCAGTTACACTTTTAGTTTGATTTGTCCAAATAAAATTTGAATTACAGACACATTTCTTACATGTGTGAATAGGTGTGTCAAGACACCAATAGAAATACTTCAATTATCTACAGTTTCAATATAAAATGTTTGAATTATTCACGTTTGACTGCATAAAGAAAGTCTGGTGATACATTAGATTTTTACTTTGATTTATCCAAATAAAATTTGAATTAAAGGCAATTTTTTTGGTTTGTGTGCATAGCAGTGTCAAGGAATGACAGAAATGTTCAAATTATCTATGATTTGAATTCAACATATTCGAATTATTCAAGTTCAACTGCATTAAAAAAGTTTGGAGATAAAATAAATTTTTAGTTTCATTTATCCAAATATCCACTTAAGAAAAAATCATGGTGTGTATAGGACTATCAAAGGACTGACAAAAATATTCGAATCGTCTATGATTTGAATTTAAGTTTGACTGTGTAAAAAAAAGTTTGTGATCGAAAAAAATGATGTTGATATGTTGATGCATCTGTTTTCAATCCCATGAGTTCTGTTTGTGGGTGTGCACATTATCAGAGATGAAACTCATTGACTGATTTTGATGAAATCTTATATGTTTGGTTTGCCCATATCTATGGACAATTTTTTTAATAAAAAAATAAAGTGTTTTGAAGCCCCTTTTTGATTAAAATAATATGAATACCCCAAGTACTTAAACAAAACATATGTTTTCCTATATCTCAAAAACACCGTGTTCAACTAAAAAAAAGGTGTTTAGAAATTGATTTAATTTCTAAAATTGATCCATGACTGAAGTCAGAGTAACAAATTTAATTTGAAATAAATTTATGATCAAGAGTGATTTGAAAAAACCGAAATAATCCTGATTTGTCCAGACACTGAATCTGGGTAATTTTAATTTTATATTATGTTGGATATTTTAAAGCCAGGTAGCAGAGAATCTATTCTATTAATGTAAGAAAATACCTGGTAATCCTGGAATTATCTTGATTAAACAAGTCTTCTGCAGGTAATGATGCACAAATAGTAGATATCAGATCCTCTAAAAGCCAAGCATTACAAAGAAATCCCTGGGGAACTTCTTCAACCTTGAAAAAAAATCTTATAAATGAATTTATGAACTTTTGACAAAAATTTTTTAATTAAGTGTAGATCCTTGTTATATGATGGACTAGATGGGTAACAATATCTGTAAAAATGAGTGTTATTTCAAAATGTATTCAAGTATAACCGAGATATCACTCTTTTATGTTTGCGAATCACAAAATCATTCACTTAACGATTTTAAACATTTCAACAAAAATCTATATAGAAACACAATTTACATGACTGAAAATGGTGTTTAAAGGGTATACTGTAAATATTTTATTTTAAAATAAGTATTAAGTAGCAGATATACACACTTTCCAAGAGCTAATATGTGGAATGGTGACTCGTATGCACAGTTGGCACAGCTGTTAGTAAGCATGTCCTGCTTCTGGCCAATCAGCAGCGATGTTTATATTTGGGTGATAAAGATAATCAGAACTGAATTATTTGCATATTTGAATTATTAATTTATTAAAAGATTAACACTTTGAAAATTAGGATTGCTCAGATCAGCAACCAATCCCATTGTGAGATGTGATTATAAAAGATATGCACATGTATATAAGAATTTTCTATAATTCAACAATGCACTTTTTATTTGTCTATGCCTAAACTAAACACTAACACAAAATAAGGTATTGTTTTTCATGACAGTTGCAACTATACATATGTAGGTGGAAAATATAGTGTTAAACTCACTTTAATTCCTTTGGATGACGATCTCCTATGTGTTGAAATTTTTCTTCTAATAATCTTAGAAATGCCATGAGTTGGAGGAAATGACGAAGAAGTCACTAATGACTTTTTGGAAAGGTCAGGTGGTATTTGCTGAGTTAATGATCTAGTAAGCTGTGCATAGTTATCTTCTTCTTCAGGTCCACTATCAGTGAAGCTTTCTTCTTGCATATCTTCATAGCGTAGAAATAACAGGGAAAACAGGTTCTCCAACATTTCTAACCTGGTTTCAACAAGCACAATCATATTAGTTAAAAAAATACTGTATGTTAAAAATAATAACCATGCTTCCACTTCAAAATATAATAAAAAGTTGTTTTTAGTAGAAAAAGGCATTACCTATATTCTAAAGGTTGTAACTCTTCTATATTATGGACTAGATTTTCCAGTTTCTTTTTTACATTTTCATTATATTTCTTCTCGATTTCTTCATAAGCTGCTTCATCTTCTACAGCAATATTTCTCACTACAAGAGGTAAGAAATAAAATAAAATATTAAAATGATAAATGCTAAATTATGCTAAAATGCTAAATATAATCTACAAGATAAATACTACATAAAAAAATAAAAATAAATATACAGTATAAACTGCATATGCAACCAAGACTACTACAATATTATTATTGATTATTTAGCCACCTCGGTGGTCTAGTGCAGGGGTCTCCAAACTTTCCAGCCTTAGGGCCATACTGATTACTCCAGTAAGTTCCGAGGGCCAAAACCATATTATCATTGTTGCCAGTGGTAAAAAGTGAAATAGTCCACTGATGAAAAAAAAAGTCCGAAAAAGTACGCAACGTTTAAAAAATGCGTACTTACATCTCAATTACATAAATCTCATTAGTATTTCATATGTCATTATGCTTGTTATAAGTTATGTTTTTATTTAAAATGTATAAAATGTTAGTTGGATTCATTTCAATAATTTGTTAGTTATTATATACTGAAGTTAAATTTTCTGCATATTATACATATCTTTACTCATTACAATTCTGTGTTTCTTTATCCAACTTATCACAAAAACAATAACAATAAGCCTACAACAATGTTATGAGTAGTTAGCCCATGACCATATCAATGTAGATGTCATATTAATAATTATTCAACATAAAATTAGAATACTTCAGTAAACGAAATTTAATTTGCTATAAAAAATATGTTCTCTAAAAGGAGTTTTCAAGTATGCTAGCTCTCCGCGGGCCGGACAAAATCTGTCCGCGGGCCGGATGTGGCCCTCGGGCCATAGTTTGGAGACCCCTGGTCTAGTGGATAGCGTACTCGGCTTTCACCCCGAGGTCCCGGGTTCGATTCCCGGTGAGGGCTTGGCATTTTCATACGCTATAAATCATCCCATCGTCTGCATTAGCCCAAGTGTGCACAATAGTCGGACGTTAAAAACATAAAAAAAAAAAAAAAGTATTTGAGATCTACTCAAATTAATGGTTTTGTAATTGACACTACACATGTTGAAAAATTTGTTTAAAAAAATTCTTATTTGCTAGTTTCCTACTACTATATTTTCCTGTTATTCATTTTTGTGCCTTCATATTGAAGCAACAATTACTAATATACAAAATAAACATATATGAATCGTATGAGTCCACAGTCCACTGTTGAAAATCTGAACATAAATCAGGGCTTTGTGGTAAATGTAGCTAAGTCACTGGTCAGTCTTCTGCGTCTATGAACTGAGCACCTCAAGATTGTGGGCTTGAGATCCAGTTACTGCAGATACTTGCTTTACTGTTAGCATTAATATATACCTCACCAATATACCTCATTAAGTGCAAACATTAAAAAAAGAAATAATAATTAATATTTATAATAGACGAATAATTAAAAAAAAATTCTGACCAAAAGTAATGATTACTACAAATGATGAAAAGAAACTACTGTATTCAAAGCTAGAATACAACTTTTAATGAAATAACTGAAACATATGTAGCACTTCTATAGTTATTACTAAGACTTGTTAACAAAGGTTTCTCTTGTTAGAGCCTCTTAACAGACTGAAGTTAAAATTAATGAACACAAAACTGATAAAGAAAATACTGTAATTAAAATATGTGTAGTATTTCGGGTAGCCTTTTACTTTAACGTTTTAAGTAAAAATAACTTATAATGTAAAAAAGGAGTTGCGCTGAATTACTCTTCTCCCTACGAACTCTTAAAAAAACAGCTTGATGACATATTGAAGGAGAAAGATGAGTAAACTTCTTTCTCCCATAGTGTAACTAGATCTGGTGGATGTACGAGGGTTGATCAAATATAAACGAGACTGATTTTTTAAAAAATTTATTACTTACTTACAAATTATTCTTGATACAACTTATTTTTCTACATAGTCTCCCGCACAAGTAACACATTTTTCCCACGGATTGGAAGTTTTTAATTCCATCTTCGTAAAAAGTTCTCGGGCGTTCATTGAGCCATTGGAGCATGAAGGTCTCCACCGCAGAATCGTCTTCAAACGCTGGCCTCAAGCGCCTCTTTGAGTGGCCCAAACAGGTGATAGTCACAGGGTGATAAGTCTGGACTGTATGGAGGATGTTCCATTGGTTCCCAGCCAATTTGATCGAGTTTAAGCCTCGTAGCGTTCGCCGAATGTGGTCGGGCATTATCGTGAAGAAGAATGACGTTTTCGCCGGTTTAGATTTCCTTTTCCTCTTAAAAGACTGTTTTATGGCCTCTAAAACATCGCAATAATATTGTGCATTTATTGTGCGTCGTTGATGGAGGAAATCGATGTGAAAGGCGCCTTGATTGTCGAAAAATACAGTGGCCATTACCTTCCCGGCCGACGATCGTGATTTGGCCTTCAGAGGCGCTCTCTCCCTCTTCCGCCACTCCATACTTGCCTGTTTCAACTCGGGAGTGTAATGGTGAACCCATGTTTCGTCACAGGTGACAATCCGGTTTAACAATGCCTCACCTTCTCGTTCAAATTGGGTCAATAGTCGCTGGCAAATCTCCAAACGATTCCGTTTGTGAACGTCGGTCAAAATTCGTGGAACCCACCTTGCAGATACTTTGCTGAGTTCCAGGTTTGATGTAACGATTTTTGAACGCTACCATAGCTCAACTGGAGTTCATCTGCAATAAATCGCAGCGATATCGTCTGTCTTCGTCCAGGAGCTTCGAACAGCATCAATGTTTTCGCCCGTGACGGAAGTGGTCGGGCGACGATCATGGCTGAGGTTTTCTACTGCTTCCGTCCTTGGCGAATTCCTTGTGCCAAGCAAAAATGCGAGCTCTTGACAGGGTCCTGTCCCGTATTGAGCCGTCAATCTACGAAAGATTTCAGTCGGATTGACCCCCTCCTTGGCCAAAAACTTAATAATAATTCTCTGCTCCACGGAAACGTGCACTTCACTCTCACTCATTGTATAGTTTTATACTGAAGGGTCCGAACGGAAATGTTGCCCGTCTACGCCCGTCCCAAACCTCCCAGGCTACCTGAAACCCCACCCTTTAGAGTTCAATGTCCAACGGAAAAGTTTTTAGAAAGTCAGTCTCGTTTATATTTGATCAACCCTCGTATGTAGCTTAAACTATGATACATTTTTTGTATATTTTAATTCAGTTGAACTTATCTAACTAATTCTGAGATTCAAGTATTATATTTTTTAAACCCTTCAAATCGCCCTATAATACACTCTCAGTAATTTTAACAAACATTACAAAATCCAGGAAGAAGTTAAAGAAATTTAGAAAAAACTAGACAATCAGTGATTTACCACTTTTGCAAAGTAAATAGACAACACACAGAGATAATGATGAGGAAAGGCGGAGTATTCAGGTCAGATGGTGAAATTTCATTCATATTCTAAAAAGAAAAATATACCCAAAAGCTGACATAAGTTATAAATACCCTTCTTTAACCCTTTGACCTGCCAAGTAGTATGCACTACCTGTAACTGCTACGCTATTTTAGCTGAAGTACTTAAACATTATATTTAAATATATTAACTATTTATCATTTTGAAAATCTGAAAAAAATCACTCTTATTGTAGATAAAGTGTAGTATTTGTTGGTATGGTAATTTTTTGTTTCTATTTTTTTTTTTTTTGGGCTTGGCATTTTCATACGCTATAAATCATCCCATCGTGTGCATTAGCCCAAGTGTGCACAATAGTCGGACGTTAAAAAAAAAAAAATGTTTCTAATTTTAATTTAAAAAAATTAAGTTTTTATTTTCTGACTGAACAAATAAATTTTTAACCATTAAGTCTGAAATAGAGTAATCAACTTTATTTTATTGAGTGTCCTAATTGAACTGGTATAGTCATATTCTTTGGTAAATCCTGAGCATTTTCATATATCAGAACAACTGAATTATGTCACCATCAACATCTAACACAAATGCATCAAAATTGCCAGTCATTTTGACAAAAATGACAAACATTTTGTCAGTAAACAAAATTTGAAAGACAAGGTTATGTTACAGCATTTGTAACTTCATTTCTATAACTCATAAAAATGTGAAAGTGACAGAAAAGTGAACTAAATTGATCAGTTAATTGAAAAATGTACTGATGCTAGCTACATACTGGGTTTATTTTCAATTATTACTGACAAAAGTATAGCAATGACAGATTGTTGTGCTGCATTTCTCGCTATTAAATTACATTTTTTTTTTTTTTTTTTTTTTTTTTTTGTGTTTAACGTCCGACTATTGTGCACACTTGGGCTAATGCAGATGATGGGATGATTTATAGTGTATGAAAATGGCAAGCCCTCGCCGGGAATCGAACCCGGGTCCTAGGGGGTGAAAGCCTAGTACGCTATCCACTAGGCCACCGAGGTGGCTACTAAATTACAATGATGGTAAATCATTATGCAGTAGTCAAGACTAACAAATCTCACAAATTATTTTAAAATTTCTAAAGTTATATTATTTTTGTAAACTAAAATCATTTTACTCTAAATGGTCTAAATAAAGTATGAATTAGCAGAGATTTTTTAATAATTTTTTTCACTGAAAATTCAAGAAAATGCAGAAAACTTTTTACTATGAATTAAAAACATTCAGCCAAATCGGGATTAATTATATTAAGGCTGAAGTCACTATGCAAACCACACATAAAGAAATACTTACATTGTTTATCAAGTTCTACTGCTTGAAGAATGATATTGAAAATGGTAAATAGCACGATAAATCCATTGTAAATTTGCATATCTTGTTTAATGTTGACAGTATCATCTGTTAAAAAATAATGTATGAATTAAACATTACTTTTCTACTGTAGCTGAAAAGAAATTACAAACTTACCAATAGCAATGTTTTACTTACCAATAGCATGGATCTCTGTAATAAAAGATTGCAATTTCTTTGGATCCAGTTTAGTAACATCTGTTGTTGCTTTTAAGACATACAATAAGCTGTGATTTGCTGTCAGTGACAGCATTGCATTGAGGTCAGGCAGTTTGGTTTCACCATTAGATTGTAACCAATCAATGGTCATCTTTACCTTTTGGAGAACTTTGCTAAGTTTTGTGAATAGTTTTGGATAACTTTCCTAAAAGAAAGAAAGCAAAAAAGTAAACAATATACATAATGCTGGAATCTGGAACATTATTCTATGAGTTCTGCATTTTGTTTTGTTTTTATTATCAGTACTTGACGAGTCTTCAATACCAAATTTTTAATTTAGGAAATGTAAACATAATTCATCTAAACTTGAATCCAGTAAGTGAAATCTGTAATAAAGATATTGATTTCAGGCCAAGTTCTTCCTCAAAAATGAATATCACACTACATAAAAGTTTTAATTATTCGGAAATTGTTTTCTCAGATGATCTATTAACCAGACTAATTTTCAGAAAACAGTAGCTAAAAACTAAAGAAATGATTGTCTGGACCCAGAACAGCAGATTAAATTGGTGACGCAATTGGTTTTAAGAAGAGATGTATAGCTTCATCTCAGATAATATTCCAAACAGTACAAAATAAAGAATCTATAATTTCATTTTGTCATAACCTACTCTTTAAAATTAACTAAAAGAGCTTATCTTAACCCTTTCAGTGCTAGGCATTTTTTCACATGCAATACCCAGAAGTGCTGACCCATTTTTTGGGATTTTGTAAAAATGTTATATTTTTGTTATTTCATAAAGTGTAATCATAATTTTTTTTGTTCTAATAAATGTATTAATAATATCTATTAATTTAAAAACTCTAATCTACCAAAAAAAAGAAAAAATGTAATTACATACCTTAAAAAAAATTTCTTAAGAAATCAGACAGGAAAAATATGTAAAATAAAATCTTGCTCATCACTGAAAGGCACAGTGTGTTCACTAAATGTGGTAAAACTTAAACAGGTAACCTTGAACAGTTAATTAGATTGAAGCTGATTCACTCGAGCACTGATCTGTGCGTTGATTTTACATACTGTAACGTATGTGAAATGAAAAGAATTATTCTTCCTTAGTTGATTGATATAAAAAAAATAGCACTACTATTATTTTTTCCAATATATATATATATATATATATATATATATATATATATATATATATATATATATATATTTAATCAGGCATTTCTTACACATTTTCAAACATCTGGTCTAGTCGGATGTTGACACTTCTTGCATTTTCTAAAATGTCCAGTAAAACAGAACACTGACACTGAAAGGGTTAACTTCATTAAATAGATGTTTTTTTTCATTCTTAAATTATTCAAAATCATCAATATATATTAACCATAAATGATGTAAAATTGTACAAATTAGTTTCACCTCTCAAACTCACCTTACACTTATCCAAAAGGGGAATGATCAAGTAAAACAAATTCAAATTTCCATAGGAATAATTCCATAAATATATTAAAATGAGTGGCCATAGTTCAGTGCACAAAGGGTTAGCCATATACGTATGCAATTTTTCATGATCTCCATTCAAAGCTAACTGACCACAAAGACCCTAAAAAAAAAGAAAAATTAATAATTACCATACTAAGTCAACAGAAATTGTTGATTCTGTTTTATAAATAATTTAAAATACAAAGTTTTTTATTTAAAATTACAGTCTGTGGGAGAGTAATATCTATTTTCTCTACAGTAATTTATACAATCTGTGTATTTGAACATTGTTGTCAGTACTAAAAAAAAATGTCATGAAGTACTGGAACTGCTTCATTGAATCAATATAGCCTTAATTCTCTTTACAGATAAAAACTAATGATTAACATGAAAAATTTTTTATAATCTTTTATCACTATTAAAAAATTTTAGTAATTATCTTTTAATTTTTCTATATTACACTAATAAAATTTTAAAGAAATAATACTATATCAATCAATAAAATATAAATTATTAAAAAAACATACAATACTAAATGTAAAAATAATTATATAACAAGCCTAATCATTACATTTTAGAACTTTACTAGTCCAAGACAAATGAGCTAAGACTTGTTTGGATGGGCAAAATTCTGACTTAATGGGTTTTTAATATGTAAATGTACATGTGATTTAAATATTACATTTTCATTAATATAAAAACCTCTTTTTCTCTTAATAACAAATCTTATACTTGTAACAAGTTATTTCATACTAAAATATAAATTAACTATAAATAGATTGTATAAATAAGTATATGACAGAACAGAGAAACCTGATTTTAGACATCACTAGGTATAGTAATCTAGGCAGCAAGAATGTGCAATGACAGTAACAGATACTTCTAAATGTATTTAATGCTTATTGAACTTAACATCTTTAGACTAGGCTTTGTAAATATTATACCATGTGTAATTCAAGTGAACAAAATAGTTTAATTAGTTAAAAACATTTGAAAATAAATGTAGGCTACAGAAATACTTACAACAATATCATCCACCCAATGTGTTTGACCTTTAATCACTCTGGCAAATAATTCACTCATAATAATTTTTCCATTTTTATCAATAGTATTTTCATAAATCTGTTGAAGTTTTGAAACATCTTGACAATTTATAGTTTTAGTATAGCGAAGTAACTGCTTGTCGTGTGACACTGTAAGAGTTTCATAAACTTTTGGACATGTACAGCAACTAACGATTTTCAGCAGTTCTGAAAATGGCAGTTCCTCAGTACAAAATACACTTTGTAGTTTATTACAGATCTTCTTGTTTATTACATCATCAATTTTAGGCATTAATACAACGATTCCAAGCATAGAGTTTAAGTCTTCTTCTTTATCACCACCTGTAATAATAAAACCATTACCAAATCAAAATTTGTCTTTATAAAAAAAACTGCTTAAACATTTCAAATACAGATTGATTGAAAATGACAATGTGAGACATGGAAATAGATAATTTATTTATTATAATGTGGCCACCAGACCATATATTTAAATAATTAGGATTATGACCTATTTTCTTTCGTCTAGTGATTCCTTTTACTCACCTCAAGGCTACCGTGGTTTCGAAACCTAACTGTTTAATTTTCAGGCGGTAATACAAAACATCAAATCCATCTGTTGAAGTCATCCAAAATTAAACAAAAATCGTTCCTGACAAACAAATGTACATCTCAATGGAA